>CM076577.1:13071145-13493903 GCA_034641835.2 Pinus albicaulis | reverse complement strand
CCAAAATGCCTGATAAGGTAAAACATTAAACTTTCAATATGTTTGTTTTCATCCATAAATTTAATATCTAACAACTTTGTTTAAATCAGGGTAGTAGCACTACCGACGAGGAAAATAACCCAGTTTTAGAGCCAGATGTAGATGATCCTCACGTGCAACCTGATCATTGTAGTGGGGACCAGGCCGAAAATGCTACTATCAGTGAGGGCCGTGACGGTAATTAATTTCCACTTATAATTTTTCTAATTATACCTTGATGGTTGTCCTTATAATGTTTTTTTTTTTAAATGACAGAGAATGTTTCCCTTGAGGATCTTACCACCAAAGAGGAAGACGGGGCAACAGTCCCAACGACGACAACTGGTGCACCAGGTAAATAATCTCATTGCAATTTTTTTATTAATATTACCGAACTAGTTCAATGATATTTAAAAACCGACAATTAAAATTTAATATTATCTATTTTGGTAGGCGATGCCCCATCACTGGATGAGACCAGACATCGTGACTATGCAACTAGGTCAGCGGAAAAAACTGGTGCACGAGGTAAATAATCTCATTGCAATTTTTTTTTTTATTAATATTACCGAACTAGTTCATTGATATTTAAAAATTGACAATTAAAATTTAATATTATCTGTTTTTGTAGGCGATGCCACAATGTGGATGAAGAGACCGTTTATCGTGACTATTTGTAACTAGGTGACGGTGACAAGCGGGTGCATCAAGTAAATAATATCGTTGCAATTTGTTTTATTAATATTCAGAAATGGATTCAATGATATTTAAAAGTGACAATTAAAATTTATGTATCTGTTTTTGTGGCGATGCCCTGTCACGATGAGCCGGACATCATGACTACGCAACTAGGTGTGCGGCGACAACTGGTGCGAGACGCATGAAATGGGAAGCGAACATGATGATATTGATGATGTAATTAGGAGCTTTAGAAATAGGAAGAAGAAAAAGAAAATTCGATAATGTAAAATATTGTATTATTATAAGACAAACGTTACCATGTAGAAATTTGTTGAATAATGATCAATTATCCACCAAGACTATCCTGATCACATATCAATTCGAATTCATATGCAACACATAATCTCTTCCACTCAGATCATCACACATGCGGAAATAAAACAAGCGATAGCACATCAAATCATCATACACATTAACACAGTATGTATGGGGAAAGCTTATAGCTGAAAACCCCGCAGCTATTGTGTATATTATAATGGAGAAATCAAGTAACCAACTCAGTACAATACTCCTCACAAGTACTCGGTACTTTCTCATACAATTACTCACAATCTAGCTCAGTTTTGAACAGGTTACTGGTTCAAAACTCACCGCCAATTGCCTTGCCTCTATTGCGCAATCATGGCCTGTCTATATAGAGATCCAAGGTTCGAATCTCCTTGGCTTCACTGGGCAATTGTCATGGACAATTCCTCCAAGTGTGGTGCAAATCTCATGCACAACTGATGTCGCCACTGATAGCTAACTCCACCCTTTCATCTACCTCTTTCCCTGGTCTCCACTGAACTGTCCATGCACTGTAGTGAACTGATGTGTTCTTGAGTTGAATAATGAGTTACTAATTAATGAATTAAATAATATTTAATTCACTCCACTCATTACTAGTTGATTAGCTAGTTAAACTAATCTCAACTAGTTCAACTAAGTTAAAACGAACACAACTCCACTAGCTGTCTCATTAACTCCACCAAACTTCTGCCACTGAAGTCCTAACTGAAGTCAACCATGCATGAGCTCACCAAACCCTTAGGAATAGCTTAATTCCTTTGTCAGATGCATGAGCCACTTCCAAGGCTCGAACTGAAGTGCTCCAAGAGAGTAAACTGAAGTTTATAGTCCAAATATTATTAAGGGTAAATAATATTTGACTTCCCTATTTTTAGGATAGGCAATCTAAATATAGACTTCGACCTATAGGTCAAAAAATATAGGTCCATCTATTTTTACCAACATGACCAATACTCCAAGAATAACATACTGCAACCCCTGGACCATGCTCCATATGTCTAAAAATAGACATAGTCTAAAAATAGACTTTGCGCCAGAATTTGCCTGCGGGCCCACTTAGTGAAGGCGACTTCATTTCACTAAGCTCCATCATCTTGCAGCATTCTCAACACTCCCTCTCAGCAAGATATGGATTATCTGCAACCCCTATCCTGCCTCTGTGGAATTCGAACTTGCTCCTGGTGAGCGCCTTCGTCAGGATGTCGGCATCCTGATCCTCCGTGGGAACATACGAAAGCATCATGATTCTCCGCTGTACACAATCTCTGATATGATGATACCAATCCATGAAGCCATGCCGCCTCAACTAATCCTCTTGTCTGTACCATGAACCATATCCCGATGTGCCTCTAATATAGCGCAATACATGCTTGCCTGCCTTCCAAAAGAGCTTGGTAGGCTTAACCATAGCTTTCGAAAGCTGGTTAACTGCATAGCATATATCGGGTCGTGTATTGACCAGATACATAAGCGACCCCACCAACTGTCGATAGACAGTGGCGTCCACTACCTCTGCTGAAGTAGCATCCTCCTTCCTCCAACCACCAGGAAGAGGAGTGTCAACAGGCTTGCAGCCTTGCATGTTGAACCTCTCCAGAATCTCCCGAGCATACTTGCCCTGAGAAACAAACAGTCCTCCGCTGCATTGCCAAATCTCCAATCCCAGGAAATAATGAAGGATGCCCAAGTCCTTCATCTCAAACTCTCGTGCAAGATCCTCCTTGCATGAAAGTATCAACTGCTCATCGGCAGTCAAAATCAGATCATCTACATACAGTACGATGATCAACAGCTTCCCCTCCACCACAATCTGGTACAGGTTTGGATCCGCCTCACTCTTGGAGAATCCAAGCCCGGTGAAGTAGCTGTCTATCCGAGTGTACCAAGCACGAGGTCCTTGCTTCAGCCCGTACAGTGCTCTCTTGAGTCGGCACACATGCGACTCACTGCTGAAGATCTCAAAACCTTCAGGCTGCTCTATGTACACCTCCTCCTCAATAAATCCATTGAGGAACGTAGTCTTCACATCCATCTGATGAATGTGCCACCCCATCTGCGCTAAGAGAGCAAGGATCGTCCATATGGAAGAGTACCTTGCGACAGGTGCAAAAGTATCCTCATAGTCAATCCCCTCGATCTATGAAAAGCCACGAGCGAAAAATCTCGCCTTGTACTTCTCCACACTCCCGTCAGCCGCCTGCTTCACCTTGTAGATCCATCGCGAACCCACCACTGATTTCCCCACCGGTCTTGGGACAATCTCCCATGCACTGTTCCTGACGATCGAATCATATTCTTCGATCATGGCATCAACCCATGCGGGTTCCTCCACAGCTTCCTCAAAAGAGGATGGCTCCGTCATGACACATTGACTCACAAGAGCCATGTATCCAGTGTACCGATCCGGTGACTGTCTCTGTCTGCGCTGTGCTGTAGGTGGTCCTACAACCTTCTCTGCATCCCGAGCCAGTCGCTCAGCTTCTGGAGTGCGCATGCGCCCTCTGATGGTTGGCGCTGCCTGGGTGGTTTCTTCCACCTCCTGAACCTCCTCTTGTGGCTGATCCACATCCGGAAGCTCCTCCTTGGGAACTAACAGCTCCTCATCTGCATGCAAGTGTAGCTCCCTCTCAAGCGAACACTGCATGGCTTTCTCCTCTTGAAATTTTATATCCCGTCGCACAACAGTCTTGCGACTGTCTGACAAATACACCCGATAGTTGTGAGGTGTATCAGTGTACCCCACAAATATTCCAACCTCGGCGGTTGGATCCAGCTTCCTTCTTGCATCCTTCGTCACATGCATGTAGACAGGAGAACCAAAAATCCGCAAATGGGAAATATCAGGCCTCTTGCCAGAATAAGCCTCCTCCGGTGTACTCATGCCAAGAACCTTGTGAGGACAGCGGTTCTGCACATACACTGTTGTATTGCATGCCTCAGCCCACAAGTGAAGGGGTAGGCCCTGATCATGCAACATCGCCCGTGCAGCACCCACGATCGTTCTGTTCTTCCGCTCAGCCACCCCGTTCTGCTGTGGTTTATGGGGTGCGATGAGCTCTCTCCGAATCCCTTCTGCGCTGCAGAACTCCTTGAATTCAGCCGAGATGAATTCACCACCGTTATCACTCCTTAGAGCAATCACCTTCTTCCCCGAATCCTTCTCGACCAGTGCTTTAAACTCACAGAACTTCGCGAATATATCGCTCTTCTTCTGCATGAAGAAGATCCAGCACTTTCGAGAGAAATCATCAACAAAGATCACATAATACTTGTGCTTTGCTGTCGAAGCAACTGAGAAAGGACCACACACGTCTGTGTGAACTCTCTCAAGGATCTTCGTGGCGCGACTATCCGTCTCGTGAAAGGTGGCTTTCACATACTTCCCTAAAGTACACCCCTTGCACTGATCTGACTGCGCAAGAGTGCCCTTAGGAAGCCCAGTAGAAATCTGCTGCAGAATCTTCAAAGCTCCATGGTGAAGGTGGCCCAATCTCCCGTGCCACAGTTCGCCCTCATCATCCCGGCTCACCACTTCTCCCGCTTTGCATGCCATAGCTGCGCAGCCATCTACCTGCAACTGATAAAGGTTCTTGGTTCGAACCCCTATCTTCCGGGTCTCTCCAGTAGTCTTACTGCGCAGGAAGGCTTTTCCTTCACTGAAGACCACATCATACCCCTTATCTTCCAACATCACCACAGAGATCAAGTTCTTCTTCAATCTAGGTACATGCATGACATCCTTCAATAAAAAGGGTTTACCAGACTCCCTCTGAAAGGATATGGTACCGATACCAGTCGCACTGTATCTACCATCATCGCCCATCTCGATGTGCACACCCAAATCTTTGTCCTCCAGATCTGAGAACAAATCCCGATCTCCCATCATATGAAATGATGCACCGCTGTCTAAGAACCATACCGATCCCAACACACTTGAAACCAAGCATGCGATCGGTGAAAAGTCAAGCTCGAACTATGAAGCCAAAGCTTCTCCATCTGCAGATCTTCCCGCTTGCTTGTTCTTCTTCTTCTTTGGACAATTTGTAGCATAATGTCCGTGATCATGGCAGTGAAAACACTTCACTTTCACCATATCCTGCTTCTTTCCCTTTGCACCGGAATGAGAAGGTTTCTTACCCTTCCCCTTCTTTGCTTTGGCAACCAAAGTGCAGTTTTCTTCATCAGCTCCCTTTGATGAAGATCCATCTCAAGTAGTCCTCCTTATCTCCTCCTGCATGAGATCCGCCCAAAGGCGCTCCCATCCCGGCAGCTTCTCCCGACCATTGACACTATCTTGATATGAGTGCCAAGCCTTCGGAAGACCAAGGAGAGCCAGGTCGACCATTTCCTCATCTTCGACAGTCACCCCCACACTTCCCAGCTCATCTCTGCACTGAGTGAACTTCGTGAGGTATTTGGCGATACTGTCGCCTTTCTCCATCTTGATGTTCATGAGCTTATCTTTGAGCGCCAGCTTCCTTTGGTCACTCTTACTCTGGAATAGATCCGTCAAAGCTTTCCACATTAGAAATGGAGAAGCCTTTCCATGCAGGCTGGATACAATATGATCCTTGACGCCCTCCAACAGGATCCTTCGACATTTCGCCATATTCTTTTGCCATACTTCGACTTCAGCAGGATTAGTGGGATTTTGGACATCCGTATCTACGAACTCCTTCAGACCATTATCTTCTAATACTAATTATTTCTAGCACAGAGATCGACTGCAGGGGCATTTACTGGATATATCACCTTTCAAAGAAAGGATGGATCCAGAGGCTACCTGGCCCCCATGCAGACTCTGTCTACCGAAATAAGTTTGTAATCACTGTGATGATCAATGTTTGCTTCAATAGCTCCGATACCATGTAGAAATTTGCTGAATAATGATCAATTATCCACCGAGACTATCCTGATCACATATCAATTCGAATTCATATGCAACACATAATCTCCTGGGAGTGTCATATACATAAAAATGACAACGACTACTATAGGTTCCTCACATTACTTGGTGTGCGGAGAAACTTTCTTCCCGACTCACTTGACTATTGTGTATATTATAATGGAGAAATCATGTAACAAACTCAGTACAATGTCTCCAGTACAATTGGCACCTGTGAAATTTACACAGCCCGCTTGGTTTGGAGCAGTTCTTTGGTTCAAAACTCACCGCCAATTGCCTTGCCTCTATTGCGCAATCCAGGCCTGTCCATATAGAGATCCAAGGTTCGAATCTCCTTGGCTTGACAACTCAATAATCATGGGCAATTCCTCCAAGTGTGGTGCAAATATCATGCACAACTGATGTCGCCAACGATAGCTAACTCCACCCTTTCATCTACCTCTTTCACTGGTCTCCACTGAACTGTCCATGCACTGTAGTGAACTGATGTGTTCTTGAGTTGAATAATGAGTTACTAATTAATGAATTAAATAATATTTAATTCACTCCACTTATTACTAGTTGATTAGCTAGTTAAACTAATCTCAACTAGTTCAACTAAGTTAAACCGAACACAACTCCACTAGCTGTCTCATTAACTCCACCAAACTTCTGCCACTGAAGTCCTAACTGAAGTCAACCATGCATGAGCTCACCAAACCCCTTAGGAATAGCGTAATTCCTCTGTCAGATGCATGAGCCACTTCTGTAGCTCGAACTGAAGTGCTCCAAGAGAGTAAACTGTTGTTTAGAGTCCAAATATTATTAAGGGTAAATAATATTTGACTTCCCTATTTTTAGGATAGGCAGTCTAAAAATAGACTTCGACCTATAGGTCCAAAAATAGAGGTCCATCTATTTTTACCAACATGAACAATACTCCAAGAATAACATACTGCAACCCCTGGACCATGCTCCATATGTCTAAAAATAGACATAGTCTAAAAATAGACTTTGCGCCAGAATTTGCCTGCGGGCCCACTTAGTGAAGGCGACTTCATTTCACTAAGCTCCATCATCTTGCTACATTTTCAACATACCATACTTGGAACATTTTTTGCGTTATATAAAAAACTCATTTATCATACTATTTTTATGTCAAGCATTAATTGCAATGTTTCCTTGCATACTTTTTGTTGAATTGTTTTTTTATTAGTTATTGAATATATTTTTTTATGCTCATGAAAGTAAAAAATGAAATATAGATTGGGTATTGGGGAATTGAGAGTGATGTGAGGGGGGGGAGGGGCCATAAGAGCTTCCACCTTCACGTGGTTGGCCCTGTTTAGTAGAGAATAATTTATTGGAGCGATTTAATCTTGGAGAAAACCTCCCTCGATCTAGCGTAGCAACAAAAAAGTCACTGTTGACTTAGTTGTTACTCGTTCAGATCGTGGGAGGCTTGTTCCAAGTTCATGCAACTCCAATAAATTGTTCTTGAAACGAAGAGGAGCTTATTCAAGTATGTTTTGACATTTTCAACATATGTTATAACATTATCATAAGAATGCATCTTAGAGTAAAAAATACTACATCAATTACTTGTATTTATTGTATAGATAATGATGGATTTTGATTGACTTGGCAGTGCAGGTACAAATCCTCTTGCATCATGAGCAATACAACTTGTCAACCAAGGTCATGTCCGGGATATTTTTGCTTGTGCGCTTGACCAGGTTCGTAATGTCACGTTTTGTAAGTTCCTTTACAGTTCATAATTCAATATTAAGCTTGTTCATGATTATTATCTAGGTTTTTTGTATGTGTTTTTTCATCTATTTGATTGTAAGCAACTATGCATGTTTTCTGTTGTTCACTATGATTTCTCCCATTACCACTCCCAGGATGAATCCGACTTTATTGTTACATAGGTTACTTTATTGTTACTATGATTTCTCCATTTACGATTTCATAGGTTACATCATGTAAATTTGTTCTTGCACATGTTGGAATATTGAAAAATTCCAGAACAATGAATGGAGAATAAATCTCCCTTCTTTTAACACAGAGAAAATAAAAATTTCTTTGACAGGAGACAGAGTTTCAATACTTTGAAAAAAAACTTCTATTCCCTTCAAAAACTCAAAAAAAAACTATTACACTTCTTCCTCACTGAGAGGGATTACAAAATTATGACTGCTACAAAATGCAGTGCATAAAACCAACTCACTGTCTGTTCAAAACAAACATACTCTGTCTCTAAAACACTCTGTTGTGTTTTTCACTTTCGCACTACTGTGCATACACACTTAAAAAGTTACACTCGGTCTTTCACTTTTTACACACTACTATGTAATAAAAAATTTACGTACTGTCTATAAAAAAAACTACCAAGAATTTTTGTCCTTTTTATTTTTATATGCCGTAACATATAAAACATATTATAATAAACCCTCTTTTTAAAAAAATAAAATTAAAACTAAATTCTATGGCCCACCTTTCATTTCGCATATGATATATATATATATATATATATATATGTTTAAAACATATGTATATATTAAAGCATACATAAAATTAAACTATCAAAACATTAAAGAACCCTTTCCGTCGGACTTCAAAAGTCTGAATAGATTGAATTTCAAACCAAATTCGCGTTCCAAAATGGGATGTTGACGTCTACCTAATTTGTAACGCGAATTCTCAATCCAATGTGCCTTATAAAAAATTCGGGTCCGGTTTTCAGGTTTTCAGATTCCCTTCAATTTCATGCGATCCAATATTAATGCTCCATGTGTCCTCCTTTTGAATTTACAAAACTGGGGGGTAAATTTCTGTTTGTTTAATTTCTGGTTGGTGAATTGCATTAATGCTGGTTGTTGTGTTTAAATACAATCCTGTACAGAAAAATGGTTGCGGCCGTCTACAAAAAAAACTTGCAGGAATTTTAAATGCTGAATTAAATTTCTGGATTATGTGGAAGTTCAAAGAGTGACATAATCCCTTCCCCGCAACTAATTTATAAGATAGTGGAAAGTATGGTGAGAGGAAAATGGTGGGATTTACAATCAACCATATTCACTTTGAAAACAATGGGGAATTAAGAGACCATTATACCTAACAAGTCCTTATAAATATTGAAACTGAGGCACAAATACATGACAACAACCTTTATACGAGAATTATTTTATTTCAGTAAGGGAATAGTAGTTGTAACTTAAGGTTGCAACAATGGTTCCATAAAAAAATTACTTGTATCCGACTGCAGTAACTATGGATTAAAGTTGCAACAAGTGTGGCTTGAGGTTGCAAAAGTTGTGACTTGGGGATGCAACATTTGCGACTTAGAATAAAACACATTATATATATATATTAAGAGATTATTATACCTGAAAAATACTTGTCAATATTGAATTTGAGGCATCGATACACGGTAACAATCTTTATACGGGAATTATTTTATTTGAATAAGGGAACAATAGTTGTAACTTAAGGTTGTAACAACGGTTCCATAGAGAATTTGCTTGTATCTATTTGCAGTAACTATGTGTTAAAGTTGCGCCAACTATGGCTTGAGGTTGTAGGAGTTGTGGCTTGGGGATACGATATCCGCGACTTAGAATAAAAAATATTATATATGAAAGAAATTATATATATTAAGAGATCATTATACGTAACAAGTCCTTGTAAATATTGAATTTTACGCATAGAGACACGACAACAACCTTTATACGAGAATTATTTTATTTGAGTAATGGAACAACAACAGTAACTTAAGGTTGCAACAATGGTTACATAAAACTATTGCTTGTATCTAGTTGTAGTAATTGGGTGTTAAAGTTACAGTAGCTATGCCTATGAATTAGAATAAAACAAATTATATATAAAATAATATATATATATATATAGATAGAGAGAGAGAGAGAGAGAGAGAGAGAGAGAGATTAGAAAATATATTACAACAATATTTATTTAACTAGTATGTTAAAAAAATAAAATTTACCCGGTCGCAGGTGTGGGGGCATCTGGAAAGGTATGGATACCAATCCATTTAGAATATACATGGAATCAACACCCAAATCGATGATTATTTTTTGAATATGGAAGATGAAAAACAAGAGATACATGCCTAAACAAATTAAGAAATGCTACTATTTTGATCACTCACACATTTACATATGCTATTGTCTACGCACCTTCTATTGGTGGACGATGTTATCCTATTTCTTGCAGGATATAGTAAATAGGACTAGTATGTGAAGACTCATTGGAGCTCTAAAATCATTTTGGGTTTCATTTGGAATATAAGTAAACCTACTCAAGTCTACCATCACTTTCAATGATTTGGAAGATATGTTAGAAAAAACAATCAACCAAGTGCACCCATTTCAAATACTTGGGATTTATGTTAAGATTTAATGACTATAGGTATGGATATTGGTTCTTTCCATATCAAAAAGTGGGAAAAATAATCACAATATGGTTATCCTTGGGTGGCACATTAACCTTAGTAGTGTCCATACCAGGATATTGGCATTTCCTAGCTTATATTCTTGTTGGTATCTTGGGAAATATTAGAAAAAAATGCTTTCATTTTATCTAGAAGGAAAGGAAAAGCAAAGGAGGCATCCCTATAGTAAAATCGAAATGGAATTCCAAGCCAAAAATCACATGATTCATTGGATACTAAAGAATATTCATCATTTTTGGAAAGCATTATTTTCCAAGAGTCTTTGGAGAATCATAAAACATTTAGGCTTGTGGCAAGATGTAATAAAATCAAAGTAAATAGGCAAAATTTCATATAAGGATAAATTTTACAAAAGTTCCAACAGTTCTTCCCACCATTTATCTTCTGGTATTATGGTCCGTTGAAGTTTTCTCAATGTTTCATCAGCCTCAGTATATCTGAAAAAGGTAGGCTGAATTGGAAACAAATGCTTTACTTCATGCTCAAGATAAAATAAATTTTCCAATCTGTCATGAAGATTTTTTCCTATTGGCAATGCTATTTCTGATGTACTGGTTGAATAATTGGCCTGATTGTCAACATACTTGTCCAATTTTTCAACATAGCTTTCAAGGTCCATTATTTTATTCACTGAAACTATAGGACTGAGCAATCCTTTCTTCAACAAAATATCAAATCTTTCTCTGAAGGCAATTATTTCTTCTTGCATATCTGAGCACCTTCGTTCTAGATTCTGCATAAGGGTTCTCTTAGTAAAAACTCTTTTTATTTCCAAAATTGTTCCGGTCCTATCCTGAATACCAAGTTCTGCAATTTGGTGTCTGGTTTGAGTGTTTAGAAACTGTATGAGTTGATTGGCTTCCTCAGGTCTATTTCCCAATTCTCCTCTTGTACTTTGAACTTCTTCTATAGCCAATTTGACTAAATCATTCTATTCATACATAATATGAATTGAAGACCAGACATCCTTTATTGATTGGATAATGTTGTCCCAAAGAATTTCATTTATTTCCTTTAAAGGTTTCTCCAATGTGAGATCCTTTTCCAATGCTTTAACCAAATTTTCTAATCTTTTGACCTCTCTTGTTTTATCAGCAACACTCATTTTTGAGAGATCATATCTTTGTTCTAAATTAATAAGCTGTAACTTTGTGTGTTGGAGTTCTATTACTTGAAGTTTCAATTCATTCATTGACTTTATTAATTCTTCAGAACTCAAATTGGAAGTATTTACCTGTGATAGCTATGTTGTTGACCTGTTGTGGATGTACTTGTACCTGTAATTGCCTCTGTTGTTGATGTTAAAATAGTATACTGCTTGTTCTTTAATGCCTGTTCAAGCTCTTTTTCTGTTTCATTTAGTTTCTCATTCAGTTTCAAAAGCAAGTCCATCATTTATTCTTCAGAATTTTTCTTTATCATCTCTTCAGTTTGTGGATGTCTTGAAGCTGGCAATTTCAACTGCTTTCTCAAAGCTACAATATCATCATCTTTTTTCTTGATTAGGGCCTCTATACCTTTGGAATCTTTAGGATTGTGACCCAATCCAATGATTATTTCCTCCAATGTCTTTATCCTGTTGTCTTTGGCCTGAGAAGAGGCTTTTTCAAGCTGCAATTGTGCATTAGTGTTCTCCAAAGAATCCTGCAACTTCTGAGTTGCCATTGCTTTATCGGTCAGAGTAGAATAGATCATTTCAACAGTCTTCTTATGTAACTCAATATAATATAAAGGATGAATATTCTTTGCTAAGACTTCAAAATTTGTTCTAATATAATCTGCAGCTGTTTGAGGCTGCTGCACTTTTGGTTTGAAGTGACTCATTATCATTTTGCCTTGCTGAATGTCATAAGCTGACATCAATATTTCTTGATTCTTAGGACCCATATTCAAATAATGATTGTAAACCTGGAGTCTTAGTGGATCATTCCTAGCTTTTATATTGATAAAGGTTTTCTTTATATCTCCTACATCCTTAACTGGTGGTTTGAAAGAAGATATTTCAACACTCTGTTGCTTTTGCAGCTCTTTTCTCTGTAAAGTAGTGGATGCCCCACTGACTGTACCTGTTTGTTGACTATCCAAATCTTCTCTCTGGCTATCAATAATTTCTTGAACAAAATCTACTTCTGGAAGAGGATTTAATTTTTGTCTTTTAGCATGAGGCTGTTCTGAAGATCCACCAACAGGGGTAGCAACTTCAGCATCTCTCTTCTTGCCTTTTTCTATATTGATAGGAGTTTGTGAAATTGAAATTTCTGGCTCATTGATCTGAATAGGAGGAATTTTTACTTGATCCTATTCTTTAGAAGTCTCGGGTTGCTCTGTCATTGTGAATTTTTCAAATACTTGTATGTCAGGCTCCTTTTCTTTTCCTTTAGATTGTACTGTGGCCAATGAACTGATCTCTTGTAAATTTTGCTGAGAAGTCCCTGCAGAAGAAGGACCAATACCTGCTATCTGCACCTGTCCAAAAGAGTCTAGGTCAAGTATTTTCTCAAGTTCTTTCAATACATTTTCAACATTGACCTGCTCACTATCCTATTCTACCAATGTTCCTTCCATCCATTCATCCATATTGGCATATTGTTCAATTTCTGTAATTTTGTGATGAATGTATGGTGATATTTTATTTTTCATTCTTCTATCACAGATAAAGCTATTTGGGTCATAAGGCACCCAGTAAAAACTTTTTTGTAATCTGAGATATTCTTCTAAGATTCTTTCTGCTTCTTTTCCAGCATCTATAGAGTTACAAATAAAGGGACCTAATTGACTTTTGATCCTGAGTTGAGCCTTTTTCTTTGCATTGCAGAAATGAACTATATCTGAGTTAATCATCTGCCTGAAATACTCTAGTGCAAAGAGTCTCATGGGGACATATTTGGGCAACTTGAATGGGCACAATTCACATCCATATATTCTGATCTCAGTTTGATTTTGATACAAGTACCAGTCACCTACCCTATATTGTTTTGAGAGCTGTAGAATTTTCTTGATTTCATTATTGACTCTAGGAGGGGAAAATCCTGTTAACAAAGTGGTTGCAGGGTGTAAAAATAGGTCAATAAAATCATTATAGGAGTAAGGAGAATTAGAGGATATATGGGTGATGGCAGACCAAAATATCACAAACCTAGGATTTCCTTTGGCATCAAGTTTCTGAACATGGAAAGGGAAAATTTCTGATTGGTAATAAATAATGAGATGATATATAACAGAAGAATATTTGAACACTTTTTCATTCTCAAATCTCATGAACTGATCATGGATTTTATCAGCAATGTAGGATGCAAAATCATACTTGACAGCAGGGGACTGTCCAGGGGTAAATATAGACAACAATACTAGCGTTAATTGATCAACATATTCACTAGTATTGAAACCCATGATAAATGATATCATATTCAGAATAAGCCTACCCACATCAGTGAAAACAGTATAACCATAGGGGGGAGGGCCTTTGGGCTGATGATCTGGTAACATGAAGGTTTGACAAATGCGATTTAACTCTTCATGGGACAAATTGGTAGACTTTTCAAGTAATTCTCCCATGGACAGGGGAGTGAGGGCTTGACCAGGTTGAAATTGCAGCATTTCATTTATCGACTGAGTAGTGATTGGGAAAAGGATTTTCTGACTCAGGGACAAAAATGCTCTTTGATTGGGGTCATATTTTGCATGGCAGTAATGAATTAACTCAGGAAAAATATGGACTGAGGGGATAAAATACATGGGGAGATTGGATTCCCATAATCCAATAATATCAGAACTGTTTATAAAGTTATCTCTGCAGTGGAAAAATTTTCGAAGAGGATTATCACTAAGAACGAGGTCTTTAATTTGAAAATCTCTATCTGGTAGGGGCAGATAGTCTAAATCTCTGTGAGGGGCATT
This sequence comes from Pinus albicaulis, assembly GCA_034641835.2. Classification (NCBI taxonomy): domain Eukaryota; kingdom Viridiplantae; phylum Streptophyta; class Pinopsida; order Pinales; family Pinaceae; genus Pinus; species Pinus albicaulis. Next base: position 13,479,603 of record CM076577.1, on the reverse strand, counting down.
CAAAGGTGCAACGTTCAGAGCCACTGGAACCTCCATTTCTAGTTCTTGTGGATTTAGAAATGAATTTCAGGTTTTTGTGAAGAACAAACACAATTACAAGTTTTGGGAATGCAATTTACAATTCTAGGGATTGAACAAGACCAAATTGAACTCTATTTCTATCTTTCGTGCGGAATTTAAAACAAAAGCTAGGATTTCACAGAGTTTTAATGGGAATTGGGGTAAATACCTATTTTTTGGGAGATGAACAGTGATTAAACAGGTACAGGATATGGCGTACGAACTTTGGATTACTGGTATGCAATTGTCTTTAGCAAAATACAGTTGATGGCGCTTGACAGTTTGTTTTTGAAATTCTCTGCATGAGACTTTGGTCGTTCACAGAATAATGAAAATGACGCGGGAAAATTTGTTTTATTCACAAATTCCAAAGGGTGACGGGTTTTTATTTATTTATTTAATGGATGACGTCAGCAGGTACGGAGGATGAGTCATGGGAGGCAAGCGGTAAGCGGTTTCCATCGCACTACTTTTGGGGAAAAGTGGTTTTGGGTGGAGGGCGAGCGATTCCATAGAATAATTGACGCCTGGCATGGCACTGTTTGAAAACCGCTGGGCCATCGCGCGTTATTGTTCAGACGCGGATGGATGGCGATATCATTAATAACTGTTGATCTCAGATGGGTTGATCGAACGGTGATGGGGACGTGGAAGTGACGGGGATTTAATATGGAGGGCCCGACGCAATTAAACGTTAATTAATCTCATCAGGGGGAATCTGATTGGCGGAGTTAATTAATCATGAGGATTAATCAATTTGTTTATAAAAATGTAGGAAAGTGATCGGGAAATGATTTAACCAAGGTTAGCGGTTAAGGGAGGTATTGGGGATTTTACAAAGGGTTTATAGTTTTAACCTTGGGAAAGGGAGTCGGGGGATTAAAATACACAGGGGAAGAATTATTTTTGTATTAAAACACGTAATAAAACATGTTTTAATTATTTTTTCAATATGCTTTTATTATATGATAATTAAATCAGATTAATCTAATTACCATAGGGGGCGGAATTTAATATTACGATATATTTAGCCAAAGGGGGCATAAAGTGGGTTTTTATTTAAACATGTGGGAATAAATAACTTTGGCTAAAATTTATTAATGGGTTTTTGGGGATATTATATAAAAAGGAGTTATATATAATAGGAGAAGGTTATTTTTGTAAGGATTTAATACATAAAATCAATGTTAATATGACAAGGGGACAATATAAACTCAAAATACATTAATATAACTAAGAAAGTGAAGATTTAAAAGAAAATTGCATTATAATCACTTCATCACTTAGACTTGGAATAAAATGTGATTTTGAGGGTTTTTTATGAAATAATGCATAATTTTCCTAAGTAAAATGGGATTTTACTTAGGAAAAGATGTTTAGAAATGAGTGAATGTTATGAAGAATGACTTCAAGTACTTAGGCTTTTCCAATTATTGGGCCGAGGGTCCGGTCCCTCCAAAAGTCAAGGAAATGTCTTGAGCCCCTCTAATTTTCAAATACCTTAGTACTTAGGGGAAATTAGTGAAATCTTTAGGGGAAGATGAGCAGGGAAGTTAATAACTTTGACTTTTCTTTGCTTTGAATTTCTTCTAGTATAGTGTCTTCCTTTGCACTTTGTGATGAAAGTAAATATTAACACATTTAGAGTCATTGTCCATCACATGCAATTCTGCAACATCATCTACCTACCCTACCTACTTTACTCTACCATTTTTTCTTCTTTATTAGGGTGCACTTAGACTGGAAAAACCTTATCACACTTTATTTTCTTTTACATGTAGAAATCTATCTAAGTCTAACCTTATTACATCCAAGGGCTCAGATTAAGCTATTGAGCTCATTTTATTTACGCTACCTATCTACTTATCTACCAAGATTAAACAGTTTGGTCAGATTTTATTCTCTATCTCTAAAACATGAAATTGAAAGATGAAATAGCCAAGCTTAAACTGTTTGACTATTCATAAATTGTGGCATAGGATACAAGTTGCAAACAATTTTATTTATTACATAAGAGCAAAAAGTAGTGGCATTTAGACTTGCACACTTTCCTTGGCCTTTATTTTGGTGGGGTTGATTTTCTTTTACTTTTTGGCCATTTTTATTCTTTTTATCCTTTGATTTTTCTTTTAGGGTATACCCTCTTTACCTTTTTTAAATTTTTTTGATTTTTTGATAATATGGAAAACCTTTGCAACAAGAAAAGGTATGAACATATTACATAGCCCACCAAGTCAATCATGAAATATGACACCTATTGTTATAGGAGTCTAACACTGGCTCTACTTGGGGATGGCTTTTCCTGGTGAAAATTCAAGAACAACAGGTCAGTGGTCCTCATCCATTGACCTTGGTGAACCTGTAAATGTCTTTTTTCTTCTGTAAACTGAAATCTGATCTGAAACTAAAACAACACACAAAAGTTTTCAAACCAACTTAATGAAAAACTAGCTGAAAATTGAAAACTAAACAAAAAAATGCTCAAAATTCTGAGCTTATTGGCACTCATCTACCTACTCAATCTACTAAAAATATTATTGAATCAGGTAATACAAAAATACCAATGAAGCCAATCAAGTAGCTGTAACAATAAATGGATAACTTGATTGCTTGTGATCAAAATTGGAAGTATATTATGATCATGTGCCTTTATAATAAATGATATGATGTGTAAAGGCCACTTTTGATGTATTTGATCCTTATAGAGAAAACATGTTTGCAGATTTGGGCTAAAAATATTCTCCATATAATCTAATATATGTGAAAACCTTGGAACTTAATTGAACAACGTTAAAACTTAATGCGATTGATATGAAATCGCCACATCCATGTCCCATCGCCTTAAACACCATCGAATGCACCCGCAGCCGGGAGCAGGGCAACTTCTGATTGAGGACATGTGGTAGAAATTGATTGGAGCGGATCTTTGTTTGGGCCACTCGCGCAGTGGAAATCCAGAACCGAAAAAGATTAGGGCGAATTTGATAAGAAATTCGCTTCACAACTCTCCCTCCGTACGCCAGCCCAACTTCGGACCCGAAAAAGATTAGGACGGAATTCATTTGGTTTTTGCGTCACAAAATTGGCCGACATCAGCAGGCTATTTTGGAACGTGAATTTGGTTTGAATTATGGTTTATTGCCATTTGAAGTCCAGCGGGATTGACTTAAGAACAATTTTGTTTGATCCCATATTATAAAATTTGTGTTGGTTTTATTTGATAATACACATATTTATAATAAATCATGGGAATACCACACTAGTAAACATGTGGAAAAGTTATATAAATTATTGATAACAATCATTTTTATGTAAAAATATCTGAATGTGCTTTTGGGAAATAAGAATTCGAGTATTTGGTTCATATTGTTTTAAAGGAAGGAGTGAAGATGGAGCCTCAAAAGATGCAAGCTATTACAAAATGACCTATTCCTAAGAAAATCAAGGTTCTTAGAAGATTTTTTAGACTTACATGATCAGTATGATGATAATTATGATAATTTCACAAAACAATCACTAGCTATTTTGAGGGATGAGATATTAGAACTTCAGCTTGATGAGGATTTTTTAAGAGCTTTATTTCTTCTTTTGAAATCAAAAAAATATTCTCCCAAATTGAAAATATGTGTTCTTGAGATAATTTATGAAAATTATGAAAATGAAATTAAACTTTTGCATTCTCAAATTTAGTCATACAATTTCCGAAATCCTAAAGAATTCTTTGAAAATCTTCCTTCTCCTAAGCAAGAGGGAATTGTACTATCTTTTGACTTGCATATTGAATATGATTATTCTTTCAAACACAAGACAGAAGAAATAGTTTCAAGGCTTAATATTCAGAATACAACTGAGCAACTAGTCATTGAAGGCCTAGAAGTAAATAACATACATCATACTTTTATTGATCTAATCACATTAAGTTTTAACATTGTTCAAGATCGAACCTCCACTCCTGTTAGCGATTCCGCATGCTCCAATATGATCCGACCTTCGACTCTCATTAATGATCAGAGATTAATTATGATGGTCATCCTTCGATTGCATTGCAGTCGGGTCGATAAAATGGCATTTCGCTATGGTTTTTCAGACGAGCCGGTTGCTGGGTTACACTGCCTGCTCACTGTGATGAGAAGGAGAAGTGGCTAGCTGAACTGCTGCGTAGACCTTGCTGCATATCTGCATTTCTCTCGGTCTGGTCCTTGTCTGTCTTCCTCTGTTTCTTGGAATTCTACTTCTCCATCTCCTCTTGTGCCCACTGCTAGTGAGACTGCACCCATGCCTCGCGTGTGTCAAAGGATGCGTTGCCGTAGGGGGAGCACTAGAGGTCAACTCTTGCGTGCTCCCTCCAGCCCCTCAACCGAGTTGTCTTCTGACCATTCTAGTGATTATTACGCAGGTCGCTATCCAAATACTAGGAGTGGGTGAGGTCGGGTTGTAGGATCTGGCCACCGTATGGATTCCCCTGCTCCTCGTTTCCTCACCGCTAGTTCACCTTCTCCCACGACGTGCACTGCGCAATTTTCCTTTAATTGCCCTCTCAACCGCCCACGAATTACAGCTTCAGTCACTGTGGTTTTCTGCGAGGAGGCCCAAACGGAGGAAGAATGCACCCGTCCAGCGGGTCTATGCTTGTAAAAAGACGGCCAGCATTCGAGCCTTCAGGAGGGGAGCCGTGGCATAAATGTGGAGGTAGCACCTAGCGATCCTAGACCTTCCGAAGGATGGTGCCGAATCGTCGAGGAGCCGACGGAGTAGTTTGGTTAATTTTTTTTTCTTGCTTCGCGGCCCACTTAATTGGGATGCTTTTAGATTATTTTACTATGCTGGACCTTTGTAATACTTTTGAACTTTTTAAATTAAACGTTCAAGACTGGTTTCCCCGTATGAGGGCAGTCTTCTTAATTTTTTTATTTTTTGATGACAAATTTGTCATGAGTCTGGGCAATGATTTTGACTTCGGTGTAATTTTATTCCCACTGTTAATAGATTAACTTTACTTAGAAAAAAAAAAATCCCTGTTTCTATTTTAAACCTTTTTTTTGAAATACAAAGCCATGTTTATATGGTCTACGTATTATACTCTTTATTTGTATATCTAGTACAGGAACCTTTTTGCTATGAACAGGGTGGATGCTGTAGTGGGCTACTAATGGAAACAAGTGAGCCTGAACCTTACATCTCGGATGCAACAGATGGTTACCAATTTTGGAATCAAGCGAGCCTGGGTTTCTGCAGATGGTTATCACACTCCTCACATGATTAGCATTTTTCTCTGTTCAAGGATTTTGGGTACTTTAATTTGTATTTGTAACAATGAACGTCGATACTATATCTGTTGCTTTACTATTCTACATACTGCTATTTCACTTTCTTATATATGCCTCGGGCATATTTGGATGCTTTCTCAGATTTTTCGATAATCTCCATGTGGACCGTTACTGGGTTTTATATCATGTCCCTGTATGTGAAATGGGGTATTTTTCTATCATTGTCTAGGGTGGGACTTCCACTTTTCTGGATGGATATTTGGGTTCCAATCTTCAGATGTGAAAATGTAATGACTTCATGGAATGTTTTACTTCATATGATATATTCAAAACAACATTTTTTCTCTTGTAAAAAAAAAATGATTAATGTTTATCACTCTGCCTTCAAAACTAGCGATGTTGGTCTATGTTGTTGGTTTATTGATATGGTCTGATGGTCTTTTTATATTTTGGACATATCACACTCCTCACATGATTAGCATTTTTCTCTGTTCAAGGATTTTGGGTACTTTAATTTGTATTTGGAACAATGGACGTCGGTACTCCATCTGTTGCTTTACTATTCTACATACTGCTATTTCACTTTCTTATAGATGCCTCAGGCATATTTGGATGCTTTCTCGGATTGTCGATAATCTCCATGTGGACCGTTACTGGGTTTTATATCATGTCCCTGTATGTGACATGGGGTATTTTTCTATCATTGTCTGGGGTGGGACTTCCACTTTTCTGGATGGATATTTGGGTTCCAATCTTGAGATGTGAAAATGTAATGACTTCATGGACTGTTTTACTTCATACAATATATTGAAAACATCGTTTTTTCTCTTGTGAAAAAAAAAATGATTAATGTTTATCACTCTGCCTTCAAAACTAGCGATGCTGGTCTATGTTGCTGGTTTATTGATATGGTCTGACGGTCTTTTTATATTTTGGACATATCACACTCCTCACATGATTAGCGTTTTTCTCTGTTCAAGGATTTTGGGTACTTTAATTTGTATTTGGAACAATGGATGTCGGTACTCTATCTGTTGTTTTACTATTCTACATACTGCTATTTCATTTTCTTATATATGCCTCGGGCATATTTGGATGCTTTCTCAGATTTTTCGATAATCTCCATGTGAACCGTTACTGGGTTTTATATCAAGTCCCTGTATGTGACATGGGGTATTTTTCTATCACTGTCTGGGGTGGGACTTCCACTTTTCTGGATGGATATTTGGGTTCCAATATTCAGATGTGAAATTGTAATTACTTCATGGACTATTTTATTTCATATAATATATTCAAAACAACGTTTTTTCTCTTGTGAAAAAAAAATTATTAATGTTTATCACTCTGCCTTCAAAACTAGCGACGCTAGTCTATGTTGCTGGTTTATTGCTATGGTCTGATGGTCTTTTTATATTTTGGACATATCACACTCCTCACATGATTAGCGTTTTTCTCTGTTCAAGGATTTTGGGTACTTTAATTTGTATTTGGAATAATGGACGTCGGTACTCTATCTGTTGCTTTACTATTCTACATACTGCTATTTCACTTTCTTATAGATGCCTCGGGCATATTTGGATGCTTTCTCAGATTGTCGATAATATCCATGTGGATCGTTACTATGTTTTATATCATGTCCCTGTATGTGACATGGGGTATTTTTCTATCATTGTCTGGGGTGGGACTTCCACTTTTCTGGATGGATATTTGGGTTCCAGTCTTCAGATGTGAAAATGTAATGACTTCATGGACTGTTTACTTCATATAATATATTCAAAACAACGTTTTTCCTCTTTTAAAGTTTCATTTTTTTTTAAATTGAACCCGCCGTCGCTATACCGACGCCTTGTAAGCATCGGAATTACGACAGATTAAAAACATCGGAAGAGCGAAAGTATAAAAACGTCGGACGAGCGACGTTCAAAACGTCGGACCACATTTCGTCGAAATTGCGACAGTTTACAAACATCGGAAGAGCGACGTCCAAAACGTCGGACCACATTTCGTTGGAATTGTGATAGTTTACAACCGTCAGAAGAGCGACGTCCAAAACGTCAGACCACATTGCGTCAGACTTGCGAAAGTTTACAAATGTCGGAAGAGCGAAGTTCAAAACATCGGACCACATTTCATCGTAATTGTGACAGTTTACAAACGTCGGAAGAGCGACGTTCAAAACGTCGAACCACATTTCGTCGGAAGTGCGACAGTTTACAAAGGTCGGAAGTGTGACGGATTGGGAAACTTCGGAAGAGTGACACTTGTTTGGAAGTAATGGAAAAAGTGTCGATAGTGCGACACTTTTTAATTGCGTCGGAACTGTGACGGTATGGAAAACCATGCTTTGCTCGCCCTCGAACTGTCGCTCTTGCGACGACTATGTGTCGGAATAGCGACGAATTGGCCATCGAAATTTCCGCCAAATTTTCTAGTGCTTTGACATTCTTATATTTGAGGGCCAAATAGATGCAGACATCTTAGATAGATGGTTGAATCTATTAGAAGGATATTTCTCGTTTCATGACTTTTCTGACTGCGAGAATATTATTTTTGCACTCCTCAAAGCTAACCCCCCACGTGAAGGACTGGTGGGAAACCTACTGTGAGAAAAAGGACTAGGGGGAAACCTCTCTATTCTTGGTCGTTCCGACTTCGAATTATTTCCGAGATGCCATCAAGGAACAATATTATCCCATGGGGATCTATGAGGACAAGTACATAAAATGGACTATGTTGCGGCAGAAAAGAGATCAAGATGTGCATGAATTGACGAATTTGTTCGATACCCTGTGCAAAACGTTGGGTATAAAAGATTCAGAGAAACATTTGGTGTTGAAGTACCGCAATTGTTTGCACAAATATGTTTAGGACGAAATGGAGTTCCTTGACATCTCCTCGCTTGGTACAGCATACCGATATGCTACCAAGATTGAGAAGAAATTCAAACAGAAGAAGCGAGACTTTGGATATGCGAATAAAAAGCAAGGGAAAGGTGCCCCCAAACCGCAGAACAAAGGGAAAATTCTAGGCATGGCAACCCAATTCAACCTGCCAAAGCCAAAAGTAAATAAGAACACCGCAAATACAAAGAAAGACATGAGAAAGTGGTGTGAGTTCCACAAGAGCTCCACTCACAACACAACTGAGTGTCAGGCCAAGCAGTCGCTGGTGGCCGAGATGAGGGCTTTTGAATCAGATGCATGCACCGACTCTGAATCAGAACCCGACAAGGGGAATGACAAAGGGAAGTATATTATTGATGCGGAGCCCAATGCCACCATTGCCACTGTGAAGATCTAGAAGGAGGAACCAGGAGATCTAGAGGAGGAGGAGCCTCTCTTCCACTCCTAGATGTGGGTAAAGGGTTCCTCGCTACAGTTCATTGTCGATAGTGGGAGCCATAAGAACCTCATTTTAGTAGAGGTTGTGAAGCGGTTGGGCTTTCCGACCACAACACACCCACAACCGTACACCATCGGGTGACGTCACCAAGGATGGTATCTCTGTGTCAGCCAACATTGACACCTTCCCTATAGCATCAAGCCCTTCACGGATGAGTTATTATGTAACATTTCTCCTCTTGATGTTTTTGATGTATTATTAGGCCAACCATACTTGTGGAAGAGACATGTTGTGTATGAGTCTCGGCCTCGTGATGTTATTGTTACTTTGGGTAATAAGTTGTACAGGATACCAGAGGTACCACCGCCTGCAACTATCTCTTTGGTTACTGCAAAATAATGCAGTAAGCTGATTTCCAAAACCGAGATTTTTTTTTCCTGATGATCTGCCCTCAGGGCAAGAAGAAGATTGTGGCCATGACATCCATACAAGGCTCCTCTGCATGACAACAACAAATGGTCAAGGTTGTGGAGGAGTACGGGGACATCTTCACCTTACCCGCAGGGGTGCTTCTGCACTGTCAGATTAAGCACCCCATCGATCTGACCCTAGGAGCATCGTTGCCCAATGGACCAATCTATCAGCACTCTGTTCTATAGAACGATGAAATCAAGAGGCAGATTCAGGAGCTACTGTAGAAAGGTCCCACATTCCTGAGTTCATCGCCCTGTGGGAGCCCGATCGTGTTGGTGCAGAAGAAGGATGGGACTTGGAGACTCTGTATTGACTACCGGGTGCTGAACAAGATCAATGTCCAGAATAGGTACCCGATCCCATGGATTGACGACCTTCTGGATCAACTCAAAGGGGAAAAATATTTCAGTAAGATCGACTTGAAGTCCAAGTATCACTAGGTACCGATCGAGCCCTCCGATGTGTGGAAGACTGCCTTCAAAGCCAAGGCAGGCCTTTTTGAATGGCTAGTCATGCCTTTCGGGTTGACGAATGCTCCCGCAAACTTCATGAGGTTGATGGATGACATCTTGCAGACATTCACCAACACATTTGTAGTAGTGTACTTGGATGACATCCTGATCTTCAGCCAGACTTGGGAAGAGCACCTCCACCACATCCTACGAGTCCTCCAAACACTACGGCAACACAATTTGTGTGCCAATTTGGAGAAGTGCACTTTTAGCATTACCCACGTTTAGTGTTGGGGTACATTCTTGATGAACGGGGGGTGCATGTGGATCCAACCAAGATCCAAGTCATTCGGGATTGGCCAGCCCCAACCACTCTAACAAAGATTCGCATCTTTGTGGGCCTTGCTAATTTCTACCACATGTTCGTGTTGGGATTATCTCATATCACTTGGCCCTTGAGTCAAGTCACCAAGGGAGGAGCGAAAACAAATTGCTTTTGGTAGGAATCTCAACAAAAGGCGTTCGTAGAATTAAAATATCGCCTCTACTTTGCCCTAGTGCTCACATTACCAGACTTGCAACAACCATTTGAGATCGAGACAAATGCCTCTGACTATGCTATTGGGGCAGTTATTACTCAACATGGGCATCCAGTGGCATATCACAGTGAGACATTGTCTGACACAGTCTGCAAGTATCCCACTTATGATAAAGAAATGTATTCCATTATGCAGGCTTGCCAACAATGGAAGCATTAAATTTTGGGGAAGGAAACGGTCATCCACATAGGCCACCAACCCGTGTAGTTCATACAGACACAAGGGAAGTTGTCAAACAATTTCCATTAGAAGTGGTCCATATGTCTACAACAGTTTCAATTGAACATCAATTACAAGAAGGGTAGCACAAATGATGTTGCAGACTACCTCAGCCGACCACCGATTGTGGTGCTCACCACTATTCTCAACTCTTGTGGGCACGAGACTTCTAATTGGCCACTTGTAATATTCCCTTTTTTGGTGTCACCTACGACAGGGTTAGGTTGGACTTCTAGAGTTAGGAGTAGATAGGTCACACGTACATATTGGTGCTATTAACGGGCTCAGGGGATTTTTGGAGGAGTTTTGAGGTGTTTCCATGGTGTCCGCTGACATTCTCTTGATATATTCTATCATCCAAGTAGTTTGGCTTTCATTATGATGCATTTCGACAACTTTCAGAAATTTGAGTTATTTGTGGGCTTAACTCAGCTGATTACGCTCAAGGTGGCATTCCAGGAGGAATACATGATGGAACACCTTAGTGTAATATCTCATTGGAACCAGGACAAGGATACCTACATGATGGGATGGTTGGACATGAGTTTCAATGACTAGAGGAGACATGGTAGCCAATTTACTCTTTTCTGCATTAAAAAGGAATATTTTAATAATAGGGAAAAGTGCACCATGAATAAAATAATAATAAAATAATGCTTTAAAAGGCTCCAAGAGATCTATAAAAGAAAGGAAGGAGGCCATTGAGGTATATCTTTGGATCATATCATTTTCTTGTTTATGAGAGGTTTGAGGACGTGGTTCTCTACTTTAGCCATAGCCCCAGGACGGAAACCCTTGGGTGATTTGTGAGTGTTGGACGAAAACCAAACTCTCCTTGAGGAGACTTCATTCAGAAGTTTCGCAAAGCTTCAGGGTTATTGGAGTGAGGATCATTTAGATATTCAACAGGTGATTTAGTGGATTCAGTGGTAGTTGTTGCTGGAGGAGAGTGCAGCAGTTCAGTTTTGGAGGCCATCGCCGTGTAGCAGTGCAGCAGATTGTATTGTTGGCCAGTTTTCCATCTCAACTCTTTTTTGGTCAGATCTATTTGTAAACCCCATTATTATTTATAATAAAAGCTGAGATTCTTTCTGTTCTATGTGGTATTGGATTGCAGTATTTATGTGTTTTATTTTACATGGAAATCTTCTATTAAATACATGTTGATTTTACGGCATAATTTCGGGTTTAAGTAAATTCATGCAAATTTAGTAAAATATACCATTTGGGGATATTAAAGTGGTATCAAATCTTTGATCTTGGCTCAGCCATGGGATTGATTTAGCGAAATTCAAAGGTTTATTTCTGAACGTGCCAAATTCTATTACCGAAGCAGATTTATTTGCAAATGTTCGAGGGTTTTATTTTCGAGAAGAATTTCCTTTCGTAAAGGTTTGGTAAAAATTGTGTTTAGTATAAAGAGATCAAATATTAAAGGAGTTAGTACAAAGAGGCCGAAAGCTTAAGAAGACTTTTGAAGATCTGGAAATACCATGCATTGATTTGCATTGGAGTTAGGAAAGATTCATGGTCAATGTGTTGTATGCGTGATCCAGTGCGACTAAGAATGCCTGGGTGCTACTGGTCTGAGGATGCGAGAATGACCAATTAAATTGATAGGACGAATTGCATTTATTTTATGCACCACTTGTTGATGTACACCATGGTGATAGAGCATTGTTGACGTTAGATTTCTTAGATCGTGTTTGAGTGCATGGTTAGTAGCACATGACGGTTGAAATTTTTACTCCAGCTGCAAGAAGGGTCGAGAGGCTAAGAAATTGATGGTCCAAACATATCGATTACACCTGAGAAATGTTTAATCGATTGGTGCATTATAGTGATCTCCTGCATTTGCAAATGATTGTGGATATTCGGCAATCAGTATCTGTTAAAGTCAGTTCAAAGTCCATCTAGTTGTGTGTTGGTATTCGCTAGTGCATTGTTGCATATCCAATGAGTATTAAAAGGGGGCCCAAATTATTTTATTGAGTTAGGCCCAAATCGTGGATTGATTGAATCTGCTGCATGCTTCATAAGCTGAATATTAGAAGCAACACATTAAAGGGGTTGAATTTCCGAAAGTTGCTAATCGACGCAGGCACGCAAAATTTTTGAGACGAATATCTATTGGTAGAAGGGAATAGAAGTGTGCATAGTTGCTTCCTCAATTTTCATCCTGGGAGGACAAATTCTGAGTATAACAAACTGTTTGGTGCATGCTGAGTGGGACATTGGCCGATAAGAACAAGGAAGAGGAGCTATCACACCATTACCAAACCTATGAGATCATTTGAGAAATTAATATTACTCAGAAATATCTTGTAGTCATATGTTTGACAAATTATTTAACTGTCACTGAAAAACCCAGAAAATTATGATTAGTTGGAAACTGTCCCTGAAGGAATCTTACAGATTTTCCCAAAAGAAACGTAGTAATTGATTGGCCGTCTTGGTGAAGCACAGGGGACTAGTGTAAATAAGTTACTTATAATACAGGGGCAACATGTTAAGGATAAAATAAATTGATTCTCTGGGGTCTTTGCTACAGCAGTATAAGCAGACTGAGCACTTTCCACAGTGACACGAATCAGGTTATTCTTGTATCTCTGTTATTCATCTATTGATAGTTTATGTGGAATAAATTGTCATGTATTGTCTAAATTGATGTAAGCCTATAATTGACAACAACAAATACATGTCACCTATAGTAGTTTGTATTTGAACTTTCTGAAAAAATCACTGAAAGACCCTTGAAAACTCAACAAATTTGCATTAAACTTAGAAAAACAGTGACCACCTAATTGGATGAACCATGGAGGAATTCATAAACAGCTTGAGAAGAATAAAAATTGGTTCCTTGAACCAACCTGCACCAGATGACCAGAAAACAAAATTGAACAACAGACCCTTTTCAAGAGGAATTTATGCCAGCCTTCAAAAAGGACAACCAAAAGATTTGCAGGGAGAATTGGGGTTTGGTCACAAAAGTTTTGCACCTGGGACAGATTTGAAACACATGAAGATGACATGGAGAGCCCTGTCCAAACTAGATGAGCTTAATGAAATTCTATCCAAAATAATCCAAGAAGAAGGGAAAAAACTTATTTGGGCTCTAAAACGATCCATGCTTGCTCTTATACAACTCAAATTCTTGGAGGAACCATGTGAGGGGGTCAGACTCCCAGTTGCATTATGCCTCAGTAACATCATGAAGTTGACGGCACCTATAGCTCCATACAACGATGATGTTATGAAGAGGATTATGAGATTGATAGTAGACTTTTCCGGATTTGGACAACAGCGCAGGCTCTACCTTCGGGAAGAAGCTTGAGATTTTATCGAGTATGGCCACATTTGAGACTTATGTCATCATTTTCGACCTTGAGTGTGATGACTTGATTCTGCAGATGTTCCAATGCTTCTTCAGCATTAGGAGACATCATCCGGACACCATCATAGCACACATGCAGTCCATCTTTTCATCATGTATGAGAGACCATGATACCATTGGTCGAGAGTTGCAGGCCTGGTTGTTGAGCATTTGGAGGAGAGATTAGTTGGTCTCACTTGCTGCTTATGAGCTAGCCCAAGGGCTAGTTGAGCAGAATATTGGGCTATTTAGGAAACAGTTGAACAGGGAGGAGCTGATCTAGTTTGGTGGATCTGGCAGCAGAAATGAGCTGAGGAGTAAGGGAATTTGCTTCATCTGCAAAGAACCTTGGGGGCCTGATCACTCATGCTTGAGTAATGTAGATGATGTGGTGGAGGTAGAACATGAGGGCATCCCTTGTGTATGCCAGGGTGAGGACTCTTCTTCAGATGATTCCATGGGATCAGTTGAGGACACTTTTGGGGAATGAGAGCAGTCATGCAGAGGTGATAACAGTAGACCAGAGTTGTGTTCTAGTGTGTAGGGTGAGTAGTCAAGGGAATCTATGGGAGATACTCTAGATGATGAGTCACTTGTGACGATTCAGCTAGAGCAGCATATGATGGAGCCCGAGTCAGCAGAGGAAGATACTATGCACATCATGCATGATAGTGCCTTGGGGGAGAGTCATATGGAGGATCACATTGAGTCTATGAGGGATATGCAGCTAACCTTGGGGTCGAAAATTGAGGAGGAGTCAGATGCACAGACATCAAGTACGGTGACAACAGTTGCAAATCCATATCCTCTAGACATGTTGGAGGTTGATGGGATCATTCTGCAGGGGGCTAGAAAACAGCAAGAGCATTACATTCCTGATCAAGAGAGGGATGAGCTGTTGGAGATGGTGTAGCATCCATCATTGGACCACACTGATGAGGTACAAACAGATGCACATGCAGTCAACAGAGTTGCAGTACTTTCAGGAAGTAGCACTCTCCAGGAGTACATCGATGGGGCTTGCAGCATATCTTGCCCACCTTGGCCCATTATAGAGAGAGGGGCTTTCTTCTACAAGCAGATCTCGTTGGCCGATAGGACAGAGCAACATGAGCTGATTATGAGTTGGCGACAACTCTCTAGGCATGTTCCTTACACTACATTGGATTTTTATTCCAGGATATATTGGCTGGAGATCATGAGTTGGTACCCTCTTGATAGTACAATTTTCTTCATAGGGAGCACAGTAGAGCAAGGGCCCTTAGACATAGTAGATGTTACAAATCCTAGCAGGCAGTGGGGCACAGGGTGTCATTTCTTCAGCACTCCATCCCGATTTCAGGAGAGTAGGATTAGCATGGGGTTGAGTCAGGACTTGGATTGGAGAGAGGTGATGAGCTGGTACACAGTTGGTGGGGTAGCTTATACAGTTAGAGGTACAGCATAGCAGGAGCCAAGGAGCATTGATGCTTGTTGGCGGACTTCACTTCATAGGGCATCATCTATAGCTAGAGGCAGTGGATAGTCTGAGCCATGGGACTTGGGCAATGATTTTCCATGGTGGCATTGGGGTCTCAGAGGATTGTTTGTTAGCAAATATAGGGAGAGATCAGTTTGGGATCCCAAAATTGAGGGGTCTATTCCGAGTGGCTTGACGCAGGTGCATAGTTGCACCTAGGGGTTTGTATGGGATCCAGGCATTGGGTCTCAGTTACATCAGGCCAACAGGGTGGCCCACATATTTGGATTTATTGAGGGCAAGAAATCTTGGGGCAGAAGGTCTGCAATATTCCCTTTTTTGGTGTCACCTACGACAGGGTTAGGTTGGACTTCCAAGGTTAGGAGCAGACAGGTCACAGGTACAGATTGGTGCTATCAGCAGGCTCAGGGGATTTTTGGAGGAGTTTTGAGGAGTTTCCATGGTGTCTGGTGGAATTCTCTTGATATATTCCATCATCTGATCAGTTCGGCTTTTGTTCCAATGCATTCCGACAACTTTTGGAAATTTGAGTTATTTGTGGGCTTAACTCAACTGATTACGCTCAATGTGGCATTCCAGGAGGAGTTCATGATGGAACACCTTAGTGTAATAGCTCATTGGAACTGGGACGAGGATACCTACATGATGGGATGGTTGGGCATGAGTTTAAGTGACCAAAGGAGACATGGTAGCCGATTTACTCTTTTATGCATTAAAAAGGAATATTTTAATAAGAGGGAAAAGTGCACCATGAATAAAATAATAAAAAAATAATGCTCTAGAAGGCTCCAAGATATATATACAAGAAAGGGAGGAGGCCATTGAGGGATATATTTGGATCATATCATTTTCTTGTTTATGAGAGGTTTGAGGATGTAGTTATCTACTTCATCCGTAGCCCCACGATGGAAACCCTCGGGTGATTTGTGAGTGTTGGATGAAAACCCAACTCTCCTTGAGGAGACTTCATTTAGAAGTTTCGCAGAGCTTCAAGGATATTGGAGTGAGGATCATTCAGATCTTCAACAGGTGGTTCAGTGGATTCAGTGGTAGCTGTTGCTGGAGGGAGAGTGCAACAGTTCAGTTTTGGAGGCCATCGTCGTGTAGCAGTGCAACAGATTGTATTATTGGCCAGTTTTCCATCTCAGCTCTTTCTGGGTTAGATCTATTTGTAAACCCCATTATTATTTATAATAAAAGATGAGATTTTTCCTGTTCTATGTGGTATTGGATTGCAGTATTTATGTGTTTTATTTTACATGGCAATCTTATGTTAAATTCATGTTTATTTTACGGCATAATTTCGGGTTTTAGTAAATTCAAGCAAATTTAGTAAAATATCCCATTTGGGGATATTACACCACTTATATACAAGAGTGATCCCACATACAAGACACTCTTGTAGGGTACACAAGTTCCAAAATTTCACCTCCAGGATGCAATGCTATGTCACTTGGGACACCTTTGTGTTCCTTTAAGAGAGTGTGCCAAGATGATTTGGGAAGCACACTATAGTTGAGTCACTAGGAATTTTATGGTCGAGAAAAAAATGGAAGTATTGCAGAAGTACTTCTATTGGTCAAACCTTCGACAAGATTTCGGGAAGTACATCATATCCTGCACTGCTTGCGCCATTTTCAAACCGACCATCAAGAAGCAAGGACTCTATACTCTGCTACCTACCCCTAGTAGACCTTGGGAATCCATCTCCATGGATTACATGTCAGGCCTTCCTTCTACAAAGCATGGGAATGATTTTGTTTTTGTGGTCATCGACAGATTCTTGAAGATGGCCATTATGGCATTTTGCAAGAAGAATATCACAGCAAAAGCCACTGCTAAACTCTTCTTTGAACAAGTGTGGGTGCACTTTGGGATCCCATAGTTTATCATCTTAGATCGGGGAGAAGGTTCCTCAACACATTTTGGTCCAGCCTTTGGTCAATGTTGAACACCAAGCTCACCAAGTCCACAGCTTTCCATCCACAAATTGATGGCCAGAAAGAAGTCATCAACATGATGATCATACACATTCTGCGCATGTACAATTCAAATAATCCATGCACATGGGATGAGAGCCTTCCCTATGAAAAAAATAGTTATAGTCGGGCTCTCCACAGCTCAACCTGCACATCCCCTTTCAGGTGGGCTTGGGATTCCAGCCATTATGTCCCATTGATGTAGCCATGCCATTTGCGCCTACCCAGGTCGATTCGGCTCATGTCCAGTCTGAAGCTGACAAAGCGAACAACTTCATTGAGTGCATTCAACACATCCTCCAATAGGCTCATGACATCTTGGACAGAGCCAGTGCTAATTACAAGAAACAACATGATCAACATCGGGTGCCACACAACTTCCAGGTGGGCGACAAAGTGTGGCTATATTTTCAGAAGAAGTGCCTCATTGGACCCCACCGCAAGCTTCGCCTGCTCCGATATGGGCCATATACCATCACCAAGGCTATAGGGGAAAATGCCTTCGAGCTCAGTGTTCCACCATTCCTTGGTCTGCACCCAGTATTCAATGTGGACTGCCTTTGGCCCTACTTCCCACCTCTATTGGACATCTTCGACATTGCAAAACAACTCACACCAATAGAGTTAAACCGAGACTGCATGGAATAGGCCACCACAAATTGTATTAAAGACATGAAAATAAATAACACTCGCCAGCTGAATATCCAACTATATTGAGTTGTCAGATATGGCCAACTCCTGCACCAAGGCAAGTGGTTCAGTAGGGACCAAGTTCATAAGAATTTTCCTCATCTCATGGAGGAACTTAACGTAATGGGGGCCATTGCTTCCTAAGGGGGGAGGAATGATCCAGGTGGATATTGGTGTCCACTTGCATATTCCACTTGGGGCCCCATCATTGTTTCTTTCAGTTTTTCAGTTTCCTTAATTGTAGCACAGTTTACTATATATGGTATTTTTTCAGGTCCTCAACTTTCGGAGCCGTTTTGAGGGCCTAAACAATTTTTTTTTGGGAAAACCGGGAGAAACATGGAAGTTCCTTTGATGTTGCTCACAACAAAAGTTGTATTCCTTAGATATATCTTTCTAACGAGATATTTTTTGTGTCAAACGGAGATCGTATGCCAAAGTTACGTCCCGGGGAATTTGATGTACCAATTTACACAAATAGGGCTCATAGTTTTGGTGCTTCATTTCCTAGGGTTATATTTTTGGATGTTTAGAGTTTTCCATTGTTTCTCAATAATAAATAAGCCTTTGAGCCTCATTGTAGCATATTTCAGCGGCTTGTAACCACCACATTTCTTCTCAGAGATAAGCTACCAACGCCCTAGCTAGTTTATTTCCATTCTGTCTGTAACAAATTTCAATTCTTTGATATTAATGAAATGAAATGTTATTTCCATTGCATATTTGTATTTATGGTTATATGTTTATTATGTTTCATTCCTACATAAATCTGGATCAGAAAGAAAGTTGGGAAATAACTTGTTTGGGATATACTATTGCATGTCCTAGCTACTTGGTTAAATTTACCAAGATTAATGATTAGAATAGATTTTTAAATATAAGACCAATGTCTTATGGAGTCAAAATTATTACTTAATGTAAATTAGTTCCAAGTAACCGGATGGACACCCTCTACTTAATATGATACACTAACCTATATGAGATTCAAGTCCTAAGAACTAGGTGTGGTGTAAGGATGTTGGTAAATTTTAGATTAAATGCCTAGTCTAAGTAGAACCTCTCCCTTAACTATTTTGAGAAACGGTCTTCAGAGTAGGTTGTGGAATGGAAGCTGATGGAAAGTAGGCAAAGCCCTGATTAACAATACATCCCCCTGTGTTCCAACCACCCAGTACCTCCGGCGTTGCAGAGGTTGTGGTTCTGACAACTGTAAGGTCACTGTTTTAACCACTAGAAAGATATGAACCCCTCAAGCTAAATAAGAAAATGGTGTCCTAGGAGTCTATCAACCAAATTTATTCTTGGAGATAAGTTTTTAATCCAAATACTCTTAGAATTAAATGAAAGATGGATGAGTGAAGTTTTTAGTCATAGATTATCTTAAGTTTCAATAATTTATATGTAATTTCACAACTAAGATAGTGCCAATAAATCAATCCACAAGATACTTAAAACAAATTATACACTTATTAATCAGCCAATGATTACAAGATATCAATCACAATTATTCAAGGTGTTCTTATCACAATGCCAATTACATCTATAATGCCAAAATTACCTTCATTCATCAACAAGATTAGACTTAGATATCTGAGTGTTTTCAAGTGCAAAATTAGACAATTCTTATGACCAGGCTAAGATAAGATAATGTTATATTTCCAACAACCAAAATCAGCAATAACACTTCAAAATTTTTAGCACTTATTAGTCTTCTGACAGCAGTGAGAAAAAACACCTTAGATTCAAGAGATAACAAGTCAATAGTGACTAGATATGATCACTGAAGTGCCCAAAAACTTGCCAAAGTAAAACTATGACTTTTTATTCCTTTTAAGATGTTATGTTCAACAAAAATAAGATCTGAAAACTCATACTACAACAATAAGAAAATCACGCACATAGTGAGTTACTAGTACCAAGATTTGCCCAGAGCTTCTTGAAAACTTAAACAAATTTACCAATGAGCTTTTATGAATTTTTAGGGCTTCTTAATTTGTATGATTTAGAATATTCAAATCTGATATAACTTGATACAACAGTAATTAAACAAAAAATCAGTGACCTATTGATGCCACAGTAAGTGCCAAATAAGGCCCAAAACTTTGAAGAAAATTGTCAAACTTAAAAATTTAGTTTTTGAGCACATTTAGCTATGTTATTCAGAAATATTTCAGATCTGATTCAGATATGTATGCAGAAAATTCCAGATCTGATCTATTTATTACAACAATAGGAAAAAATGTAAACAGTTAGTTATTAGTGCTTGAACAAGTTCGAAAAATTTGCCCAAAATCTAGAGGTAGATTTCCAAACTGAAAAGTGTGATTTTTAATCCCTTTAGAGTGTGATATTCATAAAATATCAGATATGATATACTCAATTATGCAGTAATTTCTAGCAAGCAAAAAATCATATCTATGCTAGATGATCAATGCCCGAGTGGCCAAATTTTAGGAAAATTCAATTTTGCAATTTTAGAGTTATGTTGACCAATTAGATGTATTTTTAGGGCACTTATATCAATGTTATAAATAAAAATTACAACAGTAGAAAAAAAGGTGAAAAATTAGAGTTTAGAGAACAAACCCTAGGCTCAAGGCCTTGAAGATCACTTTGTCCAAATTTGCCAAACTTTTGCAATGAAGTTGACACCTACAAATCAAACCTTTTGAGGCCAAAATTCTTGGAGAGGTTGGATCTGGGCCCTAAAGGCCTAAAACACAAAACCCTAACTTCAGAAAATTATTTATTCCTTCATATCTGCAATTTTGCTCCATTTCTTCAATGGTTGGCCTTGAAAAAATATTTCAGAGACTAGATCTTACCCTCAAGGTCCTAGATATAGCTCTATTCTAGCTTTCTCCACCAGATCTAATATGCAAAAATATTTTTTAAAATACCCAAAACCCCAAATATATACAAAATCTTAAAACCCCAAAACCCAAGTTAGCAAAATAATTTATAAATTTAATTTACAAAATTTACAAATATACAAGTGTTTTGAATTCTTTTTTTTTGAGAAATGAAATTTTTGTATATATTTTCTTTGATAAATGGCTAAAAATGCTTTAGAAACCCCATGCACACTATAGACTTAGCGAATATTTAATCTACCACACAAAAATTCGGGATCCAAGCAAAGTGGTTCTTTCCCACAGTTTGTGAACTTGGAGACTAAAGATTTAAGTAACTATAAACAATATGTATTTATCTCAAGACAATATGTTAATCATATGGTGAATCAAACCACCTAAGATTAGCCCAAAACTATCAATAGCGTGATTTTATCTACATCTAATGAAAAACAGATCTTACCATTTATCAAGACAACATAAGAAAGCCCGTAGTCGGTACGTACCACAAATAAATGAATATGGAACACCTTGAATTGCACCCCAAATTATTTATTATGATAGAAAAATAGTTCGTAGCGGGACATTAATTTACATGAAAGCTTTCGCAGCAGTTGCTTACCTAGAAATCAGATGACTAGAGACTCAACTGACTCTCTAATTTATAGATAAATCCACGAAGTGGAAAAATAACAACTAGTTACTTTGATTTTTCATTTTTGAGGAATTTTCAAATTTATCATTTAATTCCATTTTGATTAGCTCAAAATTAATTATTTTGAGCTAATTTCCTCAAAATTTTGACTTTGACTTAACCACCAAGTGTCCAAATTGTTAGGTCCCTATATTACTAGTATAGTCCCATATTGTTGTTAGTGTAACCCCCTTATTATTATTATTGTACCCCTGTAACTCCCATATTGTTATTATTGTGCCCTTAAATTATTATTGTTAGGTCGGCTAGGATTACATTGTGGCCCCACTAGGATTACATTGTTGCCCCATGGACTCCTATATATTGAAAGGAGGTTTTGTAATTTGTATCATCCAAGAATTTTTCATTCATGTAATGTATTGGAGATTTCCCCCTTGAAGTGGTTTATTTCTAAGGCGTTGATATCTCTTTTCTTCTCTTTTTGGAGTTGGTTTCACAACATTTGGTATCAGAGCTTTGGACTCTAGGGTTTTGTTGCTCCAAACAGGTCATCGTGGCATTTTCGCTATAACGTTTTTTCTACGAAGGTTCAGAAGCTGAACTTTTTAGAGTGCAAAGCCGAAATCCTGCGGAACATCGTCACAAAATTTTGGAGCTTGGTTCACAATATTTTCGGAGATATGATCTGTTGAAGGTAGGGCTTTTTGCAGGCTCCTGAATTTCACTTAAAAGGGTCATCGTGGAATTTTTGCTATAACCTTTTTTTATGAAGGTGCAGAAACTGAAATTTTTAGAGAGTGAAGCCGATATCCTGAGGAACATCTTCGCAAAAATTTAGAGCTTGGTTCGCAATATGTTTGGAGATATGATCTATGGAAGTTAGGTATTTTTTAGGCTCCCGAATTTCATATAAAAGAGGTGATCGTGGGAAAATATTCATAAATCTCTCTCTGAGCATCCGATTGGAATTTTGTAAAAAGTGACTAGAAGTACACGGATTGCAGTTTCCTGTCTATAAATTTCAAAGCCAAAGGAGAAAACGGTGACACGTGGCAAGTTGTACAAGTTCGCTCTACTGAACTAGTCCATAATTAGGTCATTGTGGGAGACTGGACATAAATTTTCCTTGAAGAATCCAAATCAAGTCAGACCTGTGGCATTTGAAAGAAGCTCCAGAGGACTACTATAGGGCCAAATTTCAGATATTGAGGATCTGCAAGTATAAATATAAGTCAATTTCAATATCAAGCTCCTCAAAAGCAAGTAAAAGGTGTGTATTTTTTTTTCCCGAATTGCATAAGTTTTGTTTGAATAATCAAGTTGAATTGATTCCGAGGGAATATTATAGAATAGATATCAATATTGGATTCTAAAATGGCCCCCAAAAATAATTCAACACCCATTAAGCCTCTAGAAGGCTTTACTATGACTCATGAAGACGAAGAACGACAACATCACATATCAAAATTACAAGAGAACGCGCAACAAATTTCACTCTCGCAAAGAGAAACAAAAAATGACATGGAAGTTTTGAAGAAAGGCGTGGAATCTAAGATGGATGGTTTGAAGAATGGCATGGAAGCTAAGATGGATGGCATGGAAGCTAGCATGGAATCTAATATGGATGACATGGAAGCTAAGATGGAAAACATGAAGAATGATCTAAAAGCAGAGATGGAGGGTTTGACAAAGTTGATACAAGAAATTTTTCCTAATGGTGAAAAGATAGTAGAGGAAAATCATGATGAGAACAAAATAAATGTTAATCGTGATTTCATAAAATATAATGTTGGAGGGAAGAACCACCTTTTAATCTAGGTTTTCATTGATGATGTCAGTGACCAGGATGGAAAATATTCTTGAATATGCCAGAGGATGATTACAAGTGATTACAACTCTTGTTTAAGATGTCAAGACACAAATGAAGTGTCAATCATGTATCTTGATGATCATAATGGAAGACTATAATATCAATGCACTTGATGAAGGACTATAAGACATACACATGATGATATGTCCTATATCCAATGATCTTGATGATAACACTACATGATTACATGTTCTACCTCTGATAATTTGATGATGACATGACAAATCTCAAATGATGTGAAGCTTGATGTACTTATGATGAAAAGTACATAATGATGTTGCATTTGTTTGATGCAATATCTCTGCACTATCTTAAGGAAAACTAACCTAATGACCCTATGTTGACGAAGGCAAGGACATGATGATGGTGACCCTATGTTGAAGAAGGCTAAGGCATGATAATGAAGACAATCAATGAAAAAATCAAACCATGAGGCTCTACACGCAAAGGCATTCTTCCCTACCTCCATTTATGCACTCATAAATAATTAGTCACATTAAAAAAAATATTTTTCTACCTTAGAGGAAAAATTCCTTAATGAAACCTAGACCATATTAAAGAGCATAATGTTTCCTTTCCAACAAGCTATTACTCAGCCTAAAACTCCAAGTGGTTTTAAAGTTATTGATTTTTCAAGTTTAAGCTGGTAAATTTCTGTCAAGTGCCGACCTAAGCCGACTTGTGTAGGCTCATGCCTCATGGCCAAGAGATGTGTCTCTTCATTAAAGGTCGAAACCTAGTATATATTGACGTCTAAAATTATCATTTCAGGCATAAATTTTAGTGAGAAATACAAATAAGAAACAAAGAAAAATAAGAGGTCGAGGAGAATAAAAGGAGATCATTGTGTGGGCATTTCGGCAAATTCTATTGAAGCTCTGATCTTGTGCAGATTGTTTCTCAGTCCTATGGAAACATTTTGAATGTACATTATTATGAATACAACAGACTTGTGATGGCACATATTTCCAACCTATAATAGCATATATCTTTGAACTTGTGATGACACTTCTCATTAGATCTGTGGAGGTTAGTTACTAAGGATTAAAAACAGATCTATGGTAACCACCTTTTGGAGTTGTGGTGATACTCTTTTCAGACTTGTGGAAATACAATTTTTTGTTTGATCTCAGCCTGAAATAGGCCTATAAAGTCTAGCAAATTTTGGCCTCCTGAGAACAGGTGTAGACCTGCAATTCGACTCCTCTATAGCATAATCAGCCCTGTAACTTGGCCTTATTTTTAGACTTTATTCCTATGTATCTATTACGGAAATTGTGGAGTTATGACTTGAGATATGGTTTGACAATCGCTTGCACTTTTGGCACAGACTCTCATTATCCTATTGCAGTTCGAACCTATGGACAAATAATTAGCCTTAATTGAAGTTTTGCTGAAGGATAATTGAAGCACTTTTGAACTCTTATTTTTTAAATGGGTATTCCTGAAGGCAAAACTTGAAGCAACAGAATTAAAACACCATTGGAGGAATTTTGAAAACTTGGTGACATTGTTGAGGGACTTATTAAAGACCAGGAAGAAACCTCTTCTAAGAACTTGTGTAGCATCAATATTAAAGCATTACCAAGGCATTTGTGTTGAGAACATCTTGTTGGAACAAGAATTGTTGAAGTAGCCTGGTTGAAGTGAAGAAATTCTGAAGGAGTATAGGAGAACATCCTTTGAAGCCAACATCAAGAAGCTTGTTGAAGATTTTGTGAAGACATATTGGGAAATCATTATTGGAGATCTATTTTCAAAAGCTACTTGGAGGCATTCTTGGAGAGAATGATGCATTGGCCATCATGAGGTGGCCTTCGAAATCCTTGATTGGGTATCATGAAGGACATTGGAGACACCTTCATGTGAAAGGATCAAGGTTGTCATTGATGACGTAATGTGGAGACTACAATGAAGACTAAGTGAATATTGACAACACTCGTTGAAGAATACATTGGGAGCTTTAAGTATAACCAAATATATCTTGACGAAATGAAGCAGGAGGTTGGAGCCTCATAGAGACAAGGTTGGTGTCTTGGAAGATTGAGGTTGGTGCCTCATAATTGAAGAGGTTAGTGCCTTGGAAGATAGGTTTGGAGCCCTAGAGGATAGAAGTCCTCAACAGACCAGGTTGGAGCCTGTATCAGATATAGGGTTGGAGCCCTTGAGGTTGGTGCCTCAGAATTGACAAGGTTGGAGCCTTGGAAGTCCAAGTCGGTGCTTGGAAAATACAAGTTGGAACCTGGGAGATTCAAGATTGGTGTCTCCATCTAGGGTTGGATCCCTACATATATTGTACTTGATTTATTGTAAAGAAGAAATTAATAAAAGCATTTATTCTTATTGTTCATTTTGTGTTCTAAATATAGGTGATCTAACTGGTAAAATTAACAATTGAAAAGAAATACTGATTCACCCCCTCTTGGTATTTCCAACAATTGGTTTTAGAGCCATTACCTTCACTTAAAGCCTAACAACTTTAAGGTTGATCCTTATGACACAAATGGAAAATCCAAGGAAGAAAGTCTCCAATCCTCCTAAAGATGTGTCTATCTCAACCATCGAAATTGAATTCAATCAATTTACAAAGGCCCCATTGTTCAATGGAAAATTTGATATATGGGAGGAAAGAATGAGGAATTTCTTCAAGAATCAAGGCATTGAAGTTTGGAAATCGGTGATTACTAATAGCATGATGGAAGGAGAAACCAAGGAGTATAATACAAGAGTAATGAAAGAAATATTGAATGGGCTACCTGATTCCATGAAGGCCAATTTGGAAAAAAGTTCATCAGCGAAAGGAATATGGGAAAAACTTCATGATCTTCACTCGAAAGGAGCATTGACCATGACCTCTAGTCAAAACGATGATGGAAAGAAAGAAGGAAATCCAAAACCCATCAAGGAAGTTGAAAATAAGAATGATGACATCAAGGCCAAAGAAGACCTAGAAGAAGAAGAAAGCAAAGAAGAATTTTAAGAATATCACCTGAATAATCTTATAGATGCCAGGGAAGACATTAACAGTTTAAAAAAGAAAAATGAGGAACTTAATAAGAGAGAGAAATATGGTGACCACAAGACAAGGAAGGAAGTTGACCTTCTCAAGCTTCAAGTGTTAATCAAGGTTGTCATTGATGTCAATATGGCATTGGCCAAGATGGAAAATATTCTTGAGATACCCTAGAATGTGATGATAAGGTTGAAGACAATAAATTTCTGGTTCAATATGATGATGTCATGCCATCAATGAAGATGTCAAATCACGAAGAATTCAAACCACTAATGAAAGAAGCCCTAAGAAGTCCTTGATCTAATGTTGCATGCACTTGATGATCTAGAACTTAACCCTTGATTTTATGTGATGATGTCATACACTTTGATACTTGATGATGACATATGATGATCATGGTTGGAGATCATTTGAGGGTTGGAAGACTATTTTGGAGTTCTCCTAATAATGTTGCACTATAATATATATCATTGCACCATTATGTGACGACATGGGTGATGCACTCATTTCTGGACATTACCATAATGATGTGAATGTACTACATGTTCCTATGATGATGAAGAAGCCAAATAATGGAGAAGCCAAACAAAGAAGCCATACTGTCCTAATCATCTTCTGCACTAAATATTTTGGAAGTAGTCACAAAGAAAAATAATTTTGGACAGCTTGGAGGCATCCTTTCCAAATGAATCCTAGACCATCTTAAAGAGGAATTTTTCCTCTTTCTAACGAGCCCTTACTTGCCCTCAAACTCCCAATAGTTTGTGAGAAATTTAATTTTTAAGTTTTAAAATATATATTTTTTGCTTAGCTGACTTGAGCCAACTTGTGTATGCTCATACTATTTCACCCAACCGACGTGTCTATTCATCATAGGTCAAAACTCGTATAAATAAGACGTCAAAAACTCCATTTTTATCATCAAATCGATGCAGATTTCAAAGATAAAAAGAAGAACGAAGATAGGAGGCCGAGGAGATTAGGCAGAACATTGGTTGGGTTAATTTTAAATGTTGAACAAGGAACAATTACCAATTAAGATCTTGGACCTCCAAACCTGTGGCGGCTTATTAAACTGAAGTGACAATTTTGAGAAAAATCGAATTAATCTGAGGTGACTAATCTTTGCAGACATATTTGAGAATATTTGAAGCTCGGATCATTGTTGGAAATCTTATAATTTTGGGCATATTTACCTTATATTTCTATTGACACAGCAACCTATGGAGTTCTATAATACATGTGTATGGCAGCATTTTGGCCAATTTGTTACGGTGACCAAAGAAGGTTTGACTGATTATTATTTGGGTTAAATTTGTTCTGTTATATTGAGACTGCAGACCTGAAATTGTCATAAATAGAAACTCGGTTCTGTGTTAATAAAATTGCTTTGAACCTCCCATAGAATTTTGGAACTTTGACTGTGACAAAGGATATAACCCTCAGATCTGTGATCTATTACCTTGACTGAAGTGTGATTGTTGGAGGACAGAAATATAAATTTGGATTGTGCTAATGACCTAATAACTAGGACATATAAAGAGAGATAGCTACAGGATTTTTGACCCTTTATTATTACAGCAAGTGAAATACACAAGACTTCACACTTTTTTTCATTGCAGTAAGAGAGATATAGGACTTGCAGTCCTGTTACCTACTGTTTGTAAAGACTTCGGACCTGTGTGTTTATTAAGCTCAGTCTTCACATCAAATAATTGTGTAGTGGTCATATCAAGATACATTAGTAACTTGGAAGAGGCTCGAACAATTCTTGGCACCTTTTGAGAACAATCAGTTTGGAATTAGAAACATTGAAGGAGATTGGTGCAAGAGCATTAGTGTTGGTGCAGTGTGCTGCAGAACCATTGGTGCAGAGATTTGGTTATGAAGAGTGATGCAGGAATAATGATGCTTATTACTAGATGAATAGTGCAGAACCCAGACAAGGAACAATGATCATCTTGGGACAGTGATGTCAAGCTCAAGCACAAGTCAAGTCAAGGACAACCAAGAACAATGAAGAATTTTTTTGAATACATTCAACCTTGAGAAGTCTTGTGGAGAACTTTGAAGATCATGATGCATCATGGATTTCATCATGAGGTAACTTGGAGAAATTATTTGGGTACGATGAATAATAGCGGTGACACCTTCTACGAAGAAAAGGTTGTCATTGATGACGTGATGTGTAGATTACAGTGAAGAGTAAGCTGAAGATTGTCAAGGCTCGTTGAAGAAGACATTGGGAGCCATAAGTATAACCAAATATATCTTGATGAATTGAAGCAGCAAGTTGGAGCCTCATAGAGACAAGGTTGGTGCCTTGGAAGAGAGGGTTGGAGCCCTTGAGGTTGGTGCCTTAGAATTGACAAGGTTGTTGCCTTGGAATATAGGGTTGGAGCCCTAGAGGATAGGAGTCCTCAAGAGACTAGGTTGGAGCCTATACCGGATATAGGGTTGGAGCCCTTGAGGTTGGTGCCTCAGAATTGACAAGGTTGGAACCTTGGAAGTCCAAGTCGGTGCTTGGAAAATATAGGTTGGAGCCTGGGAGATTTAATATTGGTGTCTTCATCTAGGGTTGGAGCCCTACATATATTGTACTTGATTTATTGTAAAGAATAAATTAATAAAATCATTTATTCTTATTGTTCATTTTGTGTTCTAAATATAAATGATCTAACTGTAAAAATAACAATTGAAAAGAAATATTGATTCACCCCCCTCTGAGTATTTCCAACAATTGGTATCAAAGCCAATACCTTCACTCAAAGCCTAACAGCTTGAAGGTTGATCATTAGAACACAAATGGAAAATTCTAGGAAGAAAGTCTCCAATCCTCATAAATATGTGTCTTCCTCAACCATTGAAATTCAAGTAAATCAATTTGCAAAGGCTCCATTGTTCAATGGAAATTTTGATATATGGGTGGCAAGAATGAGGAATTTTTTGAAGACTCAAGGAATTGAAGTTTGGAAATAAGTGATTACTAATGACACGATGGACGAATTATCCAAGGAGTACAATACAAGAGCAATGAAGGCAATTTTGAATGGGTTACCAAATTCTGTGAAGGAAAATTTTGAAAAATGTTTGTCAGCAAAAGTCATATGGGACAAAATTCATGATCTTCACTCAAAAGGAGCATTGACAATGATCTCTAGTAAAGAAGATGATGGAAAACAAGAAATAAGTCTAGAATTCGTCAAGGATGCTGAACATAAGAGAGATGAAAACAAGGCTAAAGAAGACCTAGAATATGAAGAGAATAAAGAAGACTTTGAAGAATATCTCTTGAATAAACTTATGGCTTCCATGGAAGAGATTAACTGTTTGAAAAAGGAAAATGAGGAACTTAAGAAGAAAATGCAAGATGGTAACCAAGACAAGACAAGGAAGGAAGTTGATTTTGTCAAGCTTCAAGTACAAGAAAGAGATGAGGAGCTCTCCAAACTTAGAGAGGAATTTCATAAAAATAAAAGAAAGCATCTTGAAGAAATCATATCTATGACAAATCAATTGGATAAGGCAAAGAAAAGGTAAGAAACTTTGTCAAGCCACCTTGAACAAAGACTTAAGAGCTTTAACAATCTTGAAGTAGAGATAGGTCAATAAAAGGAAGAGGTCTCCTCTCTTATATTGCAACTATAAGAAGCAAGGAAACAAGCGCAAGAAGTTGAGAAGGTGATGGAAACTTTAGCATTCATAGAAGGACAATTTAATGAAGTGGAAAAGGAGAGAAACACCATGATATTCCAAATAGACGAAAAGGATGAAGAAATCTTGAAACTAAAATCATACATCAATCTTCTCAAGGCTAAAACATGTGAAGCTACAAGAATAAAAGAAGAAATGAAGAGCAGTCTAGCAAAGGAGAATGAAGAAGCCTTCATAATGAAATCAAATATCATCTCCCTTAAAATCAAAGCACATGAAGAAACAAGGATGACGGAAGAAATGAAGAAGCAACTACTTATGAAAGATGAATATTGTGAAAAGCTGAAAGAAGAAATCGTCTTTCTTGAAAATAAAGTTGAATTGCTGAATAAAAACATAAAAAGCTCTCAAACACTAGGTGACATCCTAAGTCAGCAAATGTATCCCCTTGATAAATTAGGTCTTGGCTATGCAGGTGAATACTCAAGCAAGAATGATAATGCTTCAAACAAAAAAGATGTGAGGAACCTAGAAATAAATGTTGATGCTCCTAGTTCCAACAAAGGCAAGAGTCAAGATGACATTAGAAGAAACCCTACTCCAAGGAGATTTACAGATAATGTCAAGAATACAAAAGGAAATGAATATCATCAAAGAATTCCAAGGCAAAATGACTTCAAAAGCACTTCAAGGAACTCTTCATCTCCCAGGTACCAAAGTATATTTCTTTGTTATTGCTATTCTTGTACAAACTTTGGGCACATGGCAAAATATTGCAGGGTATATCACAAAGACATATATAATGGTCCCCGTCAATCTCCTAGAAGCAATTTTTCAAGAAGAAGTAATGATATCTCATTCATGAACAAGATCAAGTGCTTCAATTGCCATAAGATTGGACATATGGCTCATGATTGTAACTTGAATTGGGTCCCTCAACAAGCTAAAATTATGTCAACTAAGCTAGAGAAGAAGGTTAAACAAGTATGGAGAAGGAAGCAAATAGGATCCTAAAGTCTCTTGAACACTCCAACCAACAACACATGTTGTTGATTTGATGAAAACATCCTTGATATTCGAAGTGTTTGATGATGAGACTCTACCAGAAAGGAGACCATACATACTGTTAGCAGGAGCTTATGATTCTTAATCATTCTTGCAGAAGCTATCTATGAAAGGGCCCTATAAAATCCTTTTTGAGTCACACATGGATAATCATCCTTTGATAGATCATATCTCAAGAGCAACTCCATTGAGGAATATGATCACTTAATAATCCAATGGACTATTGTTGAGGATCTCTTCCATTTGATCACCAAGCAAGTAATCTTTCTTGAGGTAGAGGAATTTATGCAGACAGGGGGAGTTGGTTCATCACATGAATAAATGTAGACACATCTATCATTGATCACATTTCTAAAAGGAAGAAAACCATGACAAGGGGAGTAACTTACCTATGAAGAGATACTATTGATGAAGAAAACAAGCAGCTTGACAAGGGGAGTACTTGGGCATCCCATTTGCCATTGATATCAAAGGGGGAGAGAATGTTGGAAGGGAAATAATATTGCCATCAATGAAAAAGGGGGAGATTGTTAATCAAGGTTGTCATTTATGTCAATATGGCATTGGCCAAGATGGAAAATATTCTTGAGATACACCAGAATGTGATGATAAGGTTGAAGACAATAAATTTCTTGTTCAAGATGATGATGTCATGCCATCAATGAAGATGTAAAATCACGAAGAAGTCAAACCAATAATGAAATAATCCCTAAGAAGTCCTTGATCTAATGTTGCATGCACTTGATGATCTAGAAATTAACCCTTGATGTTATGTGATGATGTCATACACTTTGATACTTGATGATGACATATGATGATCATGGTTGGAGATCATTTGAGGGTTAGAAGACTATTATGGAGTTCTCCTAATAATGCTGCACTATAATACATATCACTGCACCATTATGTGATGAAATGGGTGATGAAATCATTGCTAGACATTACCATAATGATGTGAATGTCCTACATGTTCCTATGATGATGAAGAAGCCAAATAATGGAGAAGAAAAACAATGGATAAGAAAAACAAAGAATCCATACTGTCCTAATCATCTTCTTTACTAAAGATTTCAGAAGCAGTCACAAAGAAAAATAATTTTGGATAACTTGGAGGCATCCTTTCCAAATGAATCCTACACCATCTTAAAGAGGAATTTTTCCTCTTTCTAACGAGCCCTTACTTTCCCTCAAACTCCCAATAGTTTGTGAGATATTTAATTTTTAAGTTGAAAAATATTTTTTTTTTTCCTAGCCAACTTGAGCCGACTTGTGTATGCTCATACTCTTTCACCCAACTGACGTGTCTATTCATCATAGGTCAAAACTTGTATAAATAATACGTCAAACACTCCATTTTTATCATCAACTCGGTGTATATTTCAGAGATAAAAATAAGAACGAAGATAGGAGGCTGAGGATATCAGGCATAACATTGGTTGGGTTAATTTTCAATGTTGAACAAGGAACAATTACCAATTAAGATCTTTGACCTCCAAACCTATGGTGGATTATTAAACTGAAGTGAAAATTTTGAGAAAACTAGAATTAATCTAAGGTGACTCATATTTGCAGACATATTTGAGAATATTCAAAGCTCAGATCATTGTTGGAAAGCTCAGAAGTTTGGGCAGATTTCCCTTATATTTCTATTGATGCATCAACCTGTGGAGATATGTAATACATGTGTATGGCAACATTTTGGCCAATTTGTTATGGAGACTGAAGAAGGTTTGAACAATTATTCTTTGGGTTAAATCTGTTCTGTTATACTGAGACTGCAGACCTGAAATTTTTGTAAATAGAGACTCAGTTCTATGTTAAGAACATTGCTTCAGACCTCCCATAGAATTTTGGAAATTTGACTATGACAAAGGATATAACCCTCACATCTGTGATCTATTACCTTGACCGAAGTGTGATTGTTGGAGGACAAATATATAAATTCGAACTATGCTAATGACCTGATAACTCGGACATATAAAGAGAGATAGCTATAGGGATTTTTACCCTTTATTATTGCAGCAAGAGAAATACACAGGACATCACACTTTTTTTCATTGCAGCAAGAGAGATATAGGACTTGCAGTCCTGTTACCTACTCGTTGTAAAGACTTCGGACCTGTGTATTTATTAAGCTCAGTATTCACATCAAATAATTGTGGAGTGGTCATATCAAGATACGTCAGTAACTTGGAAGAGGCTCGAACAGTTCTTGGCACATTTTGAGAACAATTAGTTTGTAATTAGAAACATTGAAGGAGCTTGGTGTAAGAGTATTAGTGTTGGTGCAGTGTGCTGCAGAACCATTAGTGCAGTATGGTGTAGAGATTTGGTGATGAAGAGTGATGCAGGAATAATGATGCTTATTGCTAGATGAATAGTGCATAACCCAGACAATGAATAATGATCATCTTGGGATAGTGAAGTTAAGCTCAAGCACAAGTCGAGTCAAGGAAAAACCAAGAAAAATGAAGAAGTTTGTTGAAGACATTCAACCTTGAGAAGTCTTGTGAAGAGATTTGAAGATCATGATGCATCATTGATGTCATCATGAGGTAACTTGGAGAAATTGTTTGGGTACAATGAAGAGCAGCGGTGACACCTTCTACGAAGAAAAGGTTTTCACTGATGACGTGATTTGTAGATTACAGTGAAGAGTAAGCTGAATATTGTCAGGCCTCATTGAAGAAGACATTGGGAGCCGTAAGTATAACCAAATATATCTTGACGAAATGAAGCAGGAGGTTGGAGCCTCATAGAGACAAGGTTGGTGCCTTGGAAGATAGGGTTGGAGCCCTAGAGGATAGGAGTCCTCAAGAGATCAGGTTGGAGGCTATACCAGATATAGGTTTGGAGCCCTTGAGGTTGGTGCCTTAGAATTAACAAGGTTGGAGCCTTGGAAGTCCAAGTCGTTGCTTGGAAAATATAGGTTGGAGCCTGGGAGATTGAAGATTGGTATCTTCATCTAGGGTTGGAGCCCTACATATATTGTACTTGATTTATTTTAAAGAAGAAATTAATAAAAGCATTTATTCTTATTGTTCATTTTTTGTTCTAAATATAAGTGATCTAACTGGTAAAAATAACAATTGAAAATAAATATTGATTCACCCTCCTCTCAGTATTTCAACCATCAAGTACAAGAAAGAGATGAGGAGCTTACCAAACTTAAGGAGTAATTTCATCAAAACAATAGAAAGCATGATGAAGAAATCATAACTATGACAAATGAATTAGATAAGGCAAAGAAAAGGGAAGAAACTTTGTCAAGCCAACTTGAACAAAGAGTTAAGAGCTTGAACAATCTTGAAGCAGAGATTGGTCAATACAAGGAAGAGGTCTCCTCTCTTAGATCTCAACTAGAAGAAGAAAAGAAACAAGCAAAGGAGCCGAGAAGGTGATGGAAACTTTGGCATTCATAGAATGACAAGTTGATGAAGCAGAAAAGGAGAGAAACACCATGGTATGCCAGCTAGAAGAAAAGGATGAAGAAATCTTCAAACTAAAATCGGACATCAATCTTCTCAAGGCTGAAACATGTGAAACTACAAGAATAAAAGAAGAAATGGAGAGCAGTCTAGCAAAGGAGAATGAAGAAGTCTTCATAATGAATTCAAATATCATCTCCCATAAAATCGAAGCACATGAAGCAACAAGGATGATGGAAGAAATGAAGAAGCAACTAGTTATGAAAGATGAATATTGTGAAAAGTTGAAAGGAGAAATTGTATTTCTTAAAAAGGAATTTGACTTGATAAATAAGAACTTGGAAAGCTCTCAAACCCTAGATCACATCCTAGTTCATCAAAGGTCTCCCCTTGATAAATCAGGTCTTGGCTATGTAGGTGAATCCTCAAGAAATAATGATAATGCTTCAAACAACAAAGATGTGAGGAACCTAGAAAGAAATGTTGACGCTCCCAGTTCCAGCAAGGGAAAGGAGAAGAATCAAGACAACAATAGAAGAAATTATATTCCAAGGATACTTGCAGATAGTGTGAAGAATGCAAAAGGCAATGAAAATCATCAAACAATCCCAAGGAAAAAATACTTCAGAAGTACATCAAGGAAAACTCCATCTCCGAGGTACCAAAGTATATTTCTTGGTTATTGATATTCTTGTACAAACTTTGGGCACATGGAAAAAGTCTGTAGGGCATATCACAAAGACAAATATAATGGTCCCCGTCAATCTCCTCGAAGCAATTTTTGCAAGAAGAAGACATGATTTATTATTCATGAACAAAATAGAGTGCTTCAATTGCCTTAACATTGGACATATGACACTCGATTGTAACTTGACTTGGACCCTTGCACAAGCTAGAACCATGCCAGAGAAGAAAGCTACACAAGTATGGAGAAGGAAACAAATTGAATCCGGAAGTCCCTTGAACACTCTAGCAAACAACACACGCTGTTGACTAGATGAATTCATCCTTGATATTCCAAGAATTTGATGATGAAACCCTGCCAAAAATAGACCATGCATACAGTTAGGGGGAGTTTGTGATTCTTGAGCATTCTTGCAGAAAGTGATTCGTGAGTGGGCCCTATGAAATCCTTGATGGGTTACACATGGATAATCTTGATAAATCATCTCTCAAAAGTAACTCCAATGAATAAAAACATGATATTATGATGATGTCTTCTACTTGATTACACAAGGTGAGAAATCCTTCATGAGCTAAAGGAATTTGTCCAGATAGGGGGAGATGGTACAACACATGAAGAAATACAAACACATCTATCATGGACCATATTGCTAGAATAAAGAGCACCATGGCATGGGGAGTAACATACCTATGAAGGACTACAATTCATGAAGAAAAGAAGCACCTTGACAAGGGGAGTATTCGGGCACCCCATTTGCCATTGATGTCACAGAGGGAGAGAATGTTGAAAGGGCAAGAATATTTCCATCAATGACAAAGGGGGAGATTGTTAATCTAGGTTTTCATTGATGATGTCAATGATCGGGATGGCAAATATTCTTGAATATGCTAGAGGATTATTACAAGTGATTACAACTCTTGTTTAAGATGTCAAGACACAAATGAAGTGTCAATCATGTATCTTAATGATCGTAATGGAAGAGTACCATATCACTGCACTTGATGAAGGACTATAAGACATACACACTATGATATGTCCTACCTCCAATGATCTTGATGATAATACTGCATGATTACATGTTCTACCTCCGATAATTTGATGATGACATGACAAATCTCAAATTATGTGAAGCTTGATGTCCTTATGATGAAAATTACATAATGATGTTGCATTTGGTTGATGCAATATATCTGCACTATCTTAAGGACAGTTGACCTAATGACCCTATGTTGAAGAAGGCAAGGACATCATGATGGTGACCCTATGCTGAAGAAGGCTAAGACATGATAATGAAGACAATCAATGAAGAAATCAAATCATGAGGCTCTGCACTTAAAGGCATTCTTCCTTGCCTCCATTTCTACACTCATAAATAATCAGTCACATTAAAAAATATATTTTGCTACCTTATAGAACAAATTACTTAATGAAACCTACACCATCTTGAAGAGCATAATTTTTCCTTTCCGACAAGCTATTACTCAGCCCGAAAATCCAAGTGGTTTGAAAGTTATTGATTTTTCAAGTTTAAGGTAAATTTATGTCAAGTGAGTCGACCTAAGCTGACTTGTGCAGGCTCATGCCTCATGGCCAAGAGATGTGTCTCTTCATTAAAATTTGAAACCTAGTATATATTGACATCTAAACTTATCATTTCAGGCATAAATTTTGGTGAGAAATAAAAATAAGAAATACAGAAAAAGAAGAGGTTGAGGAGAATAAAAGGAGATCATTGTGTGGGAATTTTTGGGCAAATTCTATTGAAGCTCTGATCTTGTGTAGATTGTTTCTCAGTCCTGTGGAAAAATTTTGAAGGCACATTATTATGAATACAACAGACTTGTGATGGCACATATTTCCAACCTATAATAGCATATATCTTTGAACCTGTGATGACACTTCTCATTAGATCTATGGAAGTTAATTACTAAGGATTAAAAACGGATCTGTGGTAACCACCTTTTGGAGCTGTGGTGATAATCTTTTCAGACTTGTGGAAATACAATTTTTGGTTTGATCTCAGCCTAAAATAGGCCTGTAAAGACTATAAAATTTTGGCCTCCTGAGAACAGGTGTAGAACTGCAATTTGGCTTTTCTGTAACATAATCAGGCCTGCAACTTGGCCTTATTTTCAGATTTTATTCCTGTGTATCTATTGCAGAAATTGTGGAGCTATGACTTGAGATCTGGTTTGATAATCGCTTGCATTTTTGGCACATACTTTCATTATCCTATTGCAGTTCGAACCTATGGACAAATACTTAACCTTAATTGAAGTTTGGCTGAAGGATAATTGAAGCACTTTTGAACTCGTAAATGGGTATTCCTGAATGCAAACCTTGAAGCAACAAAATTGAAACACCATTGGAGGCATTTTAAAAACTTGGTGACATTGTTGAGGAACTTATTAAAGACCAGGAAGCAACCTCTTTTAAGAACTTGTGTAGCAGCAGTATTAAAGAATTACCAAGGCATTTGTGTGTAGAACACATTGTTGGAACAAGCATTGTTGAAGTAGCCTAGTTGAAGTGAAGAAATTTCGAAGTAGTATAGGAGAACATCCTTTGAAGGCAACATCAAGAAGCTTGCTGAAGATATTGTGAAGACATATTGGGAAAGCATTATTGGAGATCTACTTGCAGAAGCTACTTGGAGGCATCCTTGGAAAGCATGATGCATTGACCATCATTAGGTGTCCTTGGAGATCCTTGATTGGGTATCATGAAGGAAATTGGAGACACTTTCATGTGAAAAGACAAATGTTGTCAATGATGACGTAATTTGGAGACTACAATGAATACTAAGTGAAGATTGATAGGGCTCATTGAAGAAGACATTGGGAGCTGTAAGTATAACCAAATATATCTTGATGAAATGAAGCAGGAGGTTGGAGCCTCATAGAGACAAGGTTGGTGCCTTGGAAGATAGGGTTGGAGCCTTAGAGGATAGGAGTCCTCAAAAGACCAGGTTGGAGCTTGTACCAGATATAGAGTTGGAGCTCTTGAGGTTGGTGCCTCAGAATTGACAAGGTTGGAGCATTGGAAGTACAAGTTAGTGCTTGGAAAATACAGGTTGGAGCCTGGGAGATTGAAGATTGGTGTCTTCATCTAGTGTTGGAGCCCTACATATATTGCACTTGATTTTTTGTAAAGAAGAAATTAATAAAATCATTTATTCTTATTGTTCATTTTTTGTTCTAAATATAGGTGATCTAACTGGGAAAATTAACAATAGAAAAGAAACACTAATTCACCCCCCTCTTAGTATTTCCAACACCACCATATTCCAAAAATGGATATGAGGAATTTTGATGGAAAGGATCCTGTAACATGGATACTACAAATGGAGCAATATTTTGATCTCAATAATGTGCAAAACACACAAAAGGTACGCATTACAAATTTACATTTAGAAAAAAATACATTTGTATGGTATCGATGGCTTTTCTCCCGTAAAAAAATTGTCGCTTGGTTGATTTTTACGGAGGAAATGATAGTGCATTATCAGGATACAAACAACAACACTTTCTTTAGCCAATTGATAAATCTCAAACAAAAGTTTTTAGTGGGGATCACATTGAGGACTTCCAAAAATTGAATATAAGGGTAATTGCTATTCCAGAGGAACATAGGATTGATCTCTTCATAGGTACTTTAAAGGATAACATCCAACATGAAGTTCATGTTTTGGAACCTGATTCATTAGAGAAGGCGTTCAGGTTGGCAAGTAAAATTGAATGTAAAATAATGGCGACAAGGAAGCCTACCACTTACTTTTATAAAGATGGAAGTGTTTCTACCCCTATATTTCCACAACCTACAAGGTTGACACCACAAAAATTGGAAGAAAAAAGAGAAAAAGGGCTTTGCTACAGTTGTTATAGAAAATACACTAAAGTTCATAAGTGTGCTGAGAAGAAATTATTTTACATTGATTGTGAAGAGGAAGAAGAAAATGAACAAGAATCTTCAAAAGAAGAGGATATACACCAGGAACCGACCCTAAAAGAGGAAGAAATGAGTCCGACCATATCGTGTAATATATTGGTAGGAATTACCACTCTTAAAACTCTCAAGATAGAAGGAAATATCAAGAAGAAAAATGTAATAGTGTTGATTGATTCAATTATCACCCATAATTTTATTCATTGTAAGGTAGCCAAGGAATTGAATTGTTTCCTATTCCCAACACCAGAATGTCAAGTGATGGTTGCAAATGGAGGAACTATAAATTGCTTTGTAAAATGCCATAATATCAAGATAACCATCGGGGAATATGTATTGAATAGTCAAATTCTTTCCATTCCTATGGGAGGTACTGATGTTGTACTAGGAGTACAATGGTTACAATCTTTGGGGACGGTAGCTTTTACTTTTCAAGAAATTTTCTTGAAATTTTTTTTCAGAAGGAAAGGAAGTTGAATTACGGGGTATTGCAGGGAAGCTGAGAAAGATAATAAGCTCTAATTTCATGACAAAGCTTCTAAAGAAAGAACAACAAGGTGTAATTGCACAATTTTTCTCACTAGAAGTTCCAACATCAAAATCATCTATTTCTGCAAATCTCCAAAAATTCTTGGACAATCATTCGAAGGTGTTTGAAACTCCCAAAGGACTCCCACCTATTCATGATCATGATCATGCTATTCATTTGATTCTAGGAAGTGTTCCTCCAAACATCAGGCCTTATAGATATCCTTATGTCCAAAAGAGCGAAATTGAACGTATGATTGCAGAAATGTTAGAGGCGGGTATAATTCAACCTAGTCAAATTTATTTCTCTGCTCCTGTAGTATTGGTAAACAAGAAGGATGGATCATGGCACATGTGTCCAGATTATAGGGAGCTCAATAAGCTCACCATTAGAGATAAATTTCCCATCCCTGTGATTGATGAATTATTGGATGAATTACATTTTACCAAGTTGGATCTTCGTTCATAATATCATCAAATTAGAATGAAGACTGAAGATATTCTGAAAACAACATTTTGAACTAATGAGGGTCATTATGAATTTTTGGTCATGCCTTTTGGCCTTACCAATGCACCTTCTACATTTCAAGGTTTGATGAATTCCATTTTCAAACCCTTAGAAAATTTGTGCTAGTATTTTTTGATGATATACTAATCTACAACAGGTCTTGGAAGGATCACATTTAACATGTTGACAGGGTGCTCAAACTATTGCAGGAGAAACAATTATATGAAAAAACATCCAAATGTTTCTTTGGAGTACAAGAGGTGGAATATCTAGGTCATATTGTATCTCACTATGGTGTTAAGGTAGACCCTAAAAAAATTAAAGCCATTAAGGAATGGAAAGTCCCCACAACCATAAAGCAGTTGTGAGGATTTCTCGGGTTAGCAGGGTATTATCGCAAGTTTGTTAAGAATTATGGGAGAACAGCAGCACCTCTAACAACATTATTGAAGAAATATGCATTTTCATGGACTCCTGAAGAAACTAAGGCCTTTTAGCATCTTAAAGAGGCAATGTGCCTAGCACCGGTCTTAACTACGCCAGATTTCACAAAAACCTTTATTGTGGAATGTGATGCCTTAGTAAATGGAATTGGTGTTGTTTTAATGCAAGAAGGAAGACCCATTACTTTTGAAAGTCATCCAATCAAAGGAAAGTATTTACAAAAAGCTATTTATGAGAAGGAAATGTTAGAAATATTGCATGCACTAAAGAAATGGCGAACTTACCTAATGGGAAGACACATCAAGGTAAAAACTGATCATGATAGTCTTAAACAATTTTTGGAACAAAGACTATCTTCAGAAGAGCAAAAAAATCGGTCACAAAGATGTTGGGTTATGACTTTGAAATAATCTACAAAAAATGGAAGCTAAATGTTGTTGGAGATGCACTCTCAAGAAAGAATGAAGAGGTGGAAGCATTGCTTTGTGCCATTTCTATTATCCAACCAGATTGGATAACCGAAGAAAGAGATGAATGGAAGAAGGACAAAGAAGTGTGGACACCCATTCAAAAGTTGCAGCAAGATCCTAGTACATCTGATACACTTAGTTGGAAAAATGATTCGTTATGGTACAAAGATCGCTTATATCTTTGTAAGAACTCCCAGCTAAAAAAAATATTCTTTTGGAATTGCACACTTCTCCTTTAGGAGGACACTCAGGATTTTTAAAAACTTACCACAGGGTGAAGAAATTTTTTTTTTGGGATGGCCTTAAATCTGATATTCAAAGGGTTGTGGCAGAATGTTTGGTTTTCCAGCAGAATAAAGTTGAGACAATTAAGACCCCGGGTCTTCTACAACCTTCATCCATTCCATGTCAACGTTGGGAGGATATTTCAATGGATTTTATCACAGGTTTACTTAATTTCGAAGGAAAGAGTGTCATCATGGTGGTAGTTCATAGACTTACCAAGTGTGCACACTTTTGTGCATTATCTCGTCCATTTAAATCTAGTAAAGTACATTTATGGACACAATTCAAAAGCTACATGGAAACGCGAGGGTTATTGTGAGTGACAAAGATCCCATTTTTACTGGAAATTTTTGGACAAAGTTATTTTCTTCTTTGGGTACCTAATTAGCTCATAGCTCATCTTATCATCCTCAATCTGATGGTCAAACTGAGATAGTAAATAAATGTTTGGAAGGATATCTTCGTTGTTTTGTATCTGATAAACAAACACAATGGGTCAAGTGGTTACCTCTCGTTGAATGGTGGTATAACACTTCCATACTCGAGCAAAAATGACCCCATTTATGGCACTTTATGGATATCATCCACCATCCATCACATCATATTTAAGAGAAAATTTGAAGGTTCAAGTAGTGGAAGATCACATCGAGCATCAACAAGAAGTTCTCCAACTCTTAAATGATAACCTGAATTTGGCACAAAATCAAATGAAACAACAGGCAGATCAACATCACAACAAGAGAATTTTTGATGTAGGAGACTGGGTATTTTTACAGCTACAACCATACAAACAAATGTCCCTCAAGAAAGCTAAGAAGGATAATAAATTATCACCAAAGTACTATGGTCCTTACAAGGTGTTGCAAAATATTGGTACTATGGCATACAAATTGGAGCTTCCTACTTCTTCACGAGTGCATCTAGTTTTCCATTTTTCAAGCTTAAAGAAGGTTATAGGTAAAAGCCTTCCAGTTCAAAAAATATTACCAAAACTTGATGAGGAAGGAAAAATCGTATTGGAACCTGAAGCGGTCATGGAAAAAAGAACTCAACAGCTACATAATTGATCAATTTCAGAGTATCTCATCAAGTGGAAGAACTTACCCGTTGAAGATTCTACATGGGAGGATGAGAATTTTATATAGAAGCACCCAGAGCTACTCAAGCGTTGAGGACAACACTTTTTTGAAGGAGAGGGGCATGTTAGGTCCCTATATTACTAGCATAGTCCCTTATTGTTGTTAGTGTAACCCCCTTATTGTTATTATTGTACCCTTGTAACCCCCATATTGTTATTATTGTGCCCTTAAATTATTATTGTTAGGTCGGCTAGGATTACATTGTGGCCCCATGGACTCCTATATATAGAAAGGAGGTTTTGTAATTTGTGTCATCCAAGAATTGTTCATTCATGTAATGTATTGGAGGTTGCCCATTCGAAGTGGCTTATTTCTAAGGCATTGATATCTCTTTTCTTCTCTTTTTGGAGTTGGTTTCAGAACACAAATTTTCTTGAAATATACAATATTCCCTTAGAGGAGGACCTTTAAAATTTGATTCCTTTAAGACCCACAAATTTTTCCACTTGGAGAATTAATTTCCCTAAGAAAATTTAATTATGAATCTATTTAATTAATTTTTTAGCTTAGGATTTAATTTTATTTTTCCAAAAAAAATTACTTAATTTATACATGAGGGGATTTAATATTTTTCCACCCTCTAACTTAAGATTTTTACATTCATACCCTCAAAGGGGGAATACACATTTGGATAGACCCCAAAGACACATAACCCATCTAGGACACAATATGATCTAGTATACTAAGTGATTTGTAATAAAATAATTAAGCCAACTGGCTTGAATTATTCTAAAACCACTTTTACATCAGAGTCTACAAAAACACTAGGAATCACCTAAGACTTTGAAAATAAATTTCACCCTAGCTTTGGGGCTTTAAGATGGAGGGAAAAAACTCTTCTAATTAGCTGTGTTTAGAAACACAGTTAATCAGTGAGGTTAAAAAACCTCCTACGATGAAATTTGTTGCCAAAATCATCGCCTTACCTAGGTTGTTACATATACTCAAGGTCTTACTAGGATCATTTACATCATATGACTTGCAGAATGGTGTGACCATGGACTGCTACTAGGTGATTTGATCCTGTTGAAAAAATTGGTACTCCTACTTCCTCGGAACTTTGACAATTGGAGCGCAACATCTGGCTCCATATGGGGACACGTTGCTTTCATGAAGTAATGTGAGAACCCCAGAATCCTGAATCCAGGAAAACAAAATCCCATCAAATAGATATCCATCCAACATCAAAATCATCATACATATATAGAAAATATTTTTGGAATAGAAAAATCTACTCTATCATATTGAAATAAAAGGACATAATATAAGTGCGTGAAATCTAACAATATGAAGTAAAAAGAGATTAGGGTTATAGATACTATACAAATATGGCCTATGGCATCAAATGTCTTCAACATAGTACATATTGAGCATCTGTTGACTTTCTGGCAAGACTGAAGGTTGCTTCTCTGATCTACCATGTCTAATCCTATGTTAGGTCCCTATAATACTAGTTTATCCCCTTATCGTTATTGTGTAACACCCTTATTGTTATTGTTGTGCCCATGTAGTCTGCATATTGTTATTATTATGCCCCACAAAAGCCCATTATTGTTATTGTTGTGCTCTTACATTATTGTTGTTATGTCGGCTCTGATGATACTGTGACCCTTAGCCTCCTATATATAGAAAGGAGGTTTTTTCATTTAAATCATCCAAGAATTTTTCATTTATGTAATGTAAATGAGGTTTCCCCCTCGAAGTGGATAATTTTTAAGTCGTTGATCTATCTTTTATTCTATTTTTTGAGTTGTTTGTATAAAATTTGGTATCATAGCTTTGGATTCTAGGGTTTCGCTTCTTCAAACAGGTCATCTAGGAATTTTTTCTATAAATTGTTTTCTACAAGACTTCAAAAGCTAAAATTTTGACCACGTGGAGCCGAAATCTTGGTGAACATTGTGTAAAAATTTCAGATCTTTGTTGTCTATAGTTTCAGAGATATGATCTGTGGAAGTTAGGGTTTTTTTGCAGGCTCCAAAATTCAGTCTCAAACATGTGACCTAGGGTAAATAATCATGAATTTAGTTTCAGGCAATGGATTTGAATTCTGTAATAAGTGTATGAAAGTGCATGAAATTTAGTTTTACGTGCAGCAATTTCAGGGTCGACGGTAAAAACAGTGACACATGACACTCTGTACAAGTTCTCTCTACTGAAATAGTCTATAATTAGGTCATCATGGGAGATTAGGCATAACGCGTTGTTGAACACTCCAATATCAGTCTAACTTGTGTTAGAAAGTAAATTCATAGGGCTACAATAGGACCAAATTGTAGACCTTGGAGATACGAAATTACAAAATCACAACCATTTAAAGATCAAGCTATCAAAAGAAAGAAAATTGTGTGAAAGTTTCAAAACATAAACCCTACTGCAGTGTCTTGATCTACTTCACATACTTGTTTTATTAATTAACAAGTTATTA
This sequence comes from Pinus albicaulis, assembly GCA_034641835.2. Taxonomy (NCBI): domain Eukaryota; kingdom Viridiplantae; phylum Streptophyta; class Pinopsida; order Pinales; family Pinaceae; genus Pinus; species Pinus albicaulis. The sequence continues at coordinate 13,434,699 of CM076577.1, read as the reverse complement.
ATCTGAATATTTCGAAAAACACTAAAGAAAATACAAACTACAATCTACACATCTACAAATCATTCACTGAACAACACGCACATGTGACAAAATTACACATATTTTTCAGACAAATGTCCCTGGAAAAACCCAATGCGAGAAAACTGGTGAAGCAGCTCTAGAGGGTTTTATTATTATGTAGAATCTGAATATAGTTATATAGGCACCAGAAACGGTCTTCCTTACAGAGAAATTACACGACATATGTACCTTTCACTCGGAGATAGAAAATATGGCTGATCCAACCCTCTCTGGGGAATTACAAATTTGAGCCCTTTCTAGCCCACTAGAACCCTCAGCGTTGCCTATGCAACCTCTGCATCAGCCCCTACTGGCCAGCGTCCCAACTGCATCATTGGATGCGTAGGCTAAATTAGTATAAGTAGTTGAACCTTTTTGAGTTGTAAGACAGACTTGAACTAAGACTTGGTAAGAATTGCGAATTAGTATATTTGTTTGGGTTTTTGGGGAAAGGACTCCTACTAGCTGTGTGCATGAAGATCCTCAATCCTGTTGTGTGCATACCCTACTGTTGTGTGCGTAGGTTGGGTTTTGGGTATTGTAAAAGGATCTGAAGGATTAATGAATGCAGAAGGCTGTTGAATTATCTAAACCTATTGGATTTGTGATGTCTGATTATGTATGCTCTATGTCATTGATGTAAGCTGCGAAAGTACTTGTGTTACTTGTTTGTACTACAATCTGGATTTGTTATATTATGCATAAGTATATATTTAGCTCTGTAAATAAATGTGCTAAGTATTTAAGCAACGTTGACATTCGATCTGAATCTGTTTATTAGAATTTATAGCTGCGATAGTTGCTATGTTGTCCTATATCTGTTATTCATTGCAATTATACATGGTGTTTCGCACGTGGATGTGAAGGGACTGATAGATATGGGTTCTATAATATGCAATATGAAATTTTTGAAGTCAAACACAGCTCTTCCTGAGTTACCTACCCTCTCCCAAGGTGCAGAAACCTGGTTCTAGCACCCTCCCATACTACTTCAGGTGAGACTTTGGCCTACGCAAGAAAGTCACTACCGAAAGGGCCAGTAGTATAGGGGTTTGTTGGAAAAACTTAACCTCCAAACCTGGGTAGGACCCCTCAAGCAAACACCATCTTGAAGGCTCCCATTATTAGCCTCAATGGGTGACCATGTCCTTTCTGTTTTTGGTTTAATTTTGATGATTTTGCTGGTGAAATCTCAATTTCATCCCATTCTTGTTTTAATTCTCTCAGTATAGAAGTAATTTCTCAATGTACATTTTTCAAGTTAGGTAGGATGTTTTGATTGCATAGTTATGGGTCGATCATAAATGATTAGTACCATATGACCCTCGGTTAGAATTATATATGTAGGGAATTCTAAGATGAAAGAAGGGTTCTGGAATTTTAGAATAATTTTGCTGTAATTTTGTATGATTGTGCTCCCTGTGCTCTGAGATACATTTTTGGGAGAGTTGTTTGAACTTAATATGATACAACACTGTTATTTGGATTCCAGATGGAGCAATGAGTAGTATGTATATGTTTTCATCTGTTATTAGTAATATCTTATTTATGTATAATCATCTGTCATGCTATGCTACTTTGAAGGTCCATGTAATATAGATGCTAGTAGTCTACAATTTTATTAATAAATTATTGTTTTCATAATGCTCTAGTGTTAACGCTCATGTATTAAGCTTGCTGCACTCCCTTAATTCGCGCTCTACGAACCTCTGTTGTTGCCAATATCTCATTCATATCCGCTTCCTCTGAGGTCGCGGGGGACAGATTCTTAAATCTCTTAAGCCTGTCTCTTGTGGGTTCCTTCTCCGCTCTTCCTCAACACCTCTACACATTTTAAAGCTTCTTCTCATTGAATTATACTTGGCCCATTTAAAATCCATCAAGCCTCACAACCTCTTGAGCCCTCTCACAGTATAGGGAATTCACATGAATCGACTCCAAGGTCTTCTCCACCCATGAACCACCAAAACCATTGTTATCTTATTCCATATTTTGTCAGAAACATTTATACAATTGTCGACATTTAACCTCTGATTTTAAGATGTCCTAGGCACTGGTCTTTTGCAACTCAAGCTTGTCTCTAAGAGCTACAACATCTTTTTGGCGTTGTTGCTGGGAAACGAATGAAGAAATATTTTCCCTAGGATACGACATTATCTTCACCCTTCAGTTTGGTGAGAACGAAGGGTTGAGAGTTGCATATTCCTCACCTTGGTGACTCCACTGTAAAATAGTCCTAATCAAAAGTAATCTTGGCTTTCACTAGGCCTCACACCAAATCTAGATTCACCATCTACCTCCACCTCTAAATCAGATGGTTGTGTCGAGTTTCCTTTTGAACAAGTATGCCCCCTTGGCCCTCTCTTAGCCTCTAAATGATATGCCACAAGATTATTTAAAGCTCATACCTTGGTTCACCGAGGAAGATAACGCTTCTGTGTAGAAACATATTGAAGACTTTTGTGCCTTTGTTGAGAATGTGAATATGGAACACCTAGATGTGGTGTTGAGGCTTTTCATCCAATACTTGGATGGAGAGGCTCGAAAGTGGTTCAAATATCTTGCTAATAATGCAGTCACCACTTGGGAAGAAATGGAGAATTTCTTCACACTAAAATGGGGAGAGAAGAGGGACCATGGATATGTCCTCACAGAGTTCAACACTCTTAAAAGGAGACAAAATGAGGATGTAACATAATTTCTAAAGAGGTTCAATAAGCTTTATAATAATCTTCTTGCTGAAATAAAGCCTCCCCAAGCAACTGCTAAGGTGGTCTTCATGGGAGCTTTTGAACTAGAGTTTGGGTTCACCCTAAGAGAAATAAAGTCGGCATCGTTGGATCAGATTCAAACTGATGCACTGGAGGTAGAAGAAAACTTTTCTTATACTAGTAAATTTAAAGGAAAGATAGAGCATGAAGCCAGAAGAAGGGGTAGGGAGGACGCTTATACTTCTAATAAAAAAAGGGATTCATAGGAATATAGAATCGAAGAGATGAATAATCTGATCAAGAACCTCTCAAATAAATTGGTGAAGCTTGAATTGGAGGCCAATAATTCCCCTCCTCATCCTAACCAAATGATCCCAAACCGTGGGTTTAAGCCCCAGTATCGAAAGCCCAATCTACAGTTGTTGCACTAAGAAAGGAAAGAACAACAATATCACATCCAACCTCCTCTATACTAGGAAGTTGAAATGGAGGGATAGGCTGAGGAAGTCACAGACAGTCAAGAAGATCAATTAATTGCTTACTCGGAGGAGGAATAAGGTGAACTCACCCTGCAAGAAGGGCCAAAAGAGAAGGAAGTCCCCTTAGAGGGTCGAGATATTGAAAATTACTGCAAGAAATTTGTGGATTTCATGCAAGCTCAACTCCACAGGACATATGATCTCAGGGCCTCCAGGAAGAGAACTTCAGTGCAGGAACAAGATGAATAGTCGACATTAAGAGAGCATACCCCTTCTAGTTCTGCTAGTAAGGGGAAAAATCCTTTAGAAGAGTCTTCCCATCCTAAAGCCTCTGCACCCAACTCCTCGAAACAGGGCTCTGATCCTCCCCGAAATTAGAGATCCACAGCTACACCCTGGAAACTGCTCGAGCCTACTAAAGAGAAATTCAAAGAAGTTATCACAGAGAAAGCTCCATTAACCTTCAGCTTCCAGAAAGAATTAAAAAAGGTAAAGATATCGATCCCCCTGATCGAGCTCCTAAAAAAAACCTCATACAGGGACCAAGTCTCTCAATTCATGATGTCCCAAGGCGTAGGCCCTCTCCCTGATAGCCTCAATATCCAAGAAGAAAGACCCATGGTAGTCTTTGGACCTCATGTAGAAGAGTTGGATTCAACGACTCCACCATTTTATGTGACTCTAGTTATACATGACTTTTTATTGCACAAATACATGCTAGATTTCAGGGCTTCACATAATTTGTTTCCATTTTCAGTCATGGAGTAGTTGGGGTTGCAGATCACCAGGCCATATAAAGATCTGTATTCTTTTGATTCCAAGAGGGTGAAATTCTTGGGCATGATAAAAGAAATGGTTGTAAATTTAGCCCAGATTCCTGCCAAAAGCATGGTAATGGACATCGTTGTGGCCGATATCCCAGCTCGATTTGGAATGTTGCTATCCAGATCCTGGGGTACCAAGATTGGAGGATCCATAAAACTTGACCTCACTTATGCCACTATTCTAGTATTCGGTAGGGAGGAAAGATGATTATATCGTGAGTCCAGATTCGTGAAAATGGTCACCAAAGAAAATGGTTCCACGAATTCTCCGGTATATACTAAGGAGGGTGAATTCTCTTTTCTTATGCTCGGGGAGGACAAAAAATTCCTACAAGAAATGAATATTTTTCCTCTAATCCAGGAGAATATTATGAGCAGAGGGGAAAACAAAATATGGACCTTGCATTTTGATGGAGCTTACTCACGGGAAGGAAACAGGGTCGGGGTACTCTTGACATCACCAGAAGGATGCTTAGTTCCCCTCTCCTTTAAGCTGGAATTTGAAGCCATAAATAATGTGGTTGAGTATGAAGCCCTGTTGTTGGGGTTGCAGACAGCGCGAAACATGAACATACAGAACCTCAAGGTGTTTGGAGATTCATAGCTTGTAGTGAGGCAAGTCAGGAGCCAATGCCAAACTAAATACCCGCGTCTCAGAGCCTAAAAGAATGAGGTATGGGATTTAGTTGAGAACTTATTTTCTTCTTTCAACATTTAGTTCATACTGAGGGAAAAGAACAGAATAGAGGACTCACGAGCTGTGGTAGCTAGTAATTTCCGCCCCCCATAGAATCATTTGCTCAGATATGAGGTTTAAATGCGATATTGCCCCTCCATGCCAGAAAAAATAAAGCATTGGAAAGTCTTCGAAGATGAAGAGCAGGTCCAGCATTTTATGGAAACATTGGGCGAGTTCTCAAATATGGTGATCGATTCAGTCCTGAAGGATGATAGTGAGGATCCAAAAAATAAATGGGAAGAGACACTGGCAGGGCACCGTGTTCTCCAATTAATGGGAAATGTCATCCCCAGGGGCCTTGTGCCATTGGAGAGACTGTTTTATAAGAATGATATCACGGTGAATCCCAACAAAATTACCCTTGACGAACCTGTTAGGGATGTGAACATTGGGATAGAAGAAGATCCAAGGGTGGTAAATTTGTCGAGAGGGGTCCCTAAAGAATAAGAAGATCAGTACCTTAGGTTCTTTCAGTCATATAGTGATGTCTTTGCCTGGTCATACTAGAATCTGAAGACTTTTGATATTGATGTTATACAGCACAAGATACCACTCAAAGAGGATGCCAAGCCTCATAAGCAAAAGTTGAGACAGATCAATCCCCTTCTTCTCCCAGCCATTGAGAAGGAATAAAAGAAGTTTTTGCAGGGCAAGATCATTGTCCCTCTAAGGTACTCCGAATGGGTGGAAAACCTAGTACCTATCAGAAAGAATAACGGTGAAATAAGGCTTTCCGTGGATTTCCACAATCTAAATAGAGCCTCACTCAAAGATAATTATCCTCTCCCGAATATGAACCACATCTTGCAAAAGGTGGCAGGATCCTCCTGCATGTCTATGATGGATGGCTTCTTGAGATATAATTAGGTGGCAGTGCTCCTGAAAGACAAAAAAAAGACGACGTTCACTACGCCTTGTGGAACCTTCATGTATGCTCGAATTCCCTTTGGCCTGATAAACACCAGTGCCACATTCCAACGGGTGATGGACATTGCTTTCATAGGAGAATAAGACAAGTTTGTGGTGATCTACATGGATGACATCACCATCTTTTCAAAGGGTGATGTTGAACATATAAAGCACCTCCGTCAAACCTTTGATAAATGTTGCAGGTATGGCCTGTCTCTGAATCCTCAAAAAGCCATGTTTGACTTGGAGGAAGGAAAGTTACTAGGGCACATAGTAACTAAGGAGGGAATGAAGATCAACCCGAAGCGGGTAGAGGTGATAAACGACATTCCCCTACCAAGAAACAAAAATTAAGTATAGTTGTTCTTCGGAAGAATAAATTTCCTCAGAAGGTTCATTCCCAACTATGTCAAGATTGTCTAAAACATCACCGGGATGTTGAAGAAGAATATTGAAGTTAGATGGACCCCCAAGTCCAGGGACTCTTTCAATAGGGTTAAATAGGCCTTTGCAAAAGCTCCAGTGCTCGCAGGTCTAGATTATGGGAAGTCATTCATGATTTTCTCCTTTGCCTCTCCTCTCACAATAGCTGCAATACCTTTACAGAAAAATGTCGATGGGCATGAACAACCCATTGCGTTCTTCAGTCAAGTCCTGCAAGACGTTGAACTGAAATATGATATCTTGGAGAAGCAAGATTACACTCTGGTCAAATCGCTGAAGAAATTCTAGGTGTACGTGTTACAATCATCCATAACAACTTATGTACCCACTACAGTAGTGAAGGATATTCTGGTACAGGGTGACAGTGAAGGGAAGAGGGGAAAATGGATAGCCAATATCCAAGAGTAAGAGCTGGAGATAAAGCCTACTAAACTCACCAAACGCTAGGGGCTAGCAAAAATCCTGTCCGACTCCAACTGTCAAGCTCTGGGAATAAATCTACCTATGACAGGAGGAGAGGCATAGGAGGACACAGGCACACACCAAGGCGTAGAATCTTCCACTCAGAAAACACATGTCAAGTACCTCCTATTCTCATGGTATAAAGGTATAGTGGAATATATTTTAACGTTGAGGTGTCCCCCTCACTATGATAAGACCAAGTACCACACTTTGAGACTGATGTCTCAAAACTATGTTGTGGCAAATGGGTGACTATATTGGAGAGACTCGGGGACCAGCTTAATTATTGTGTTTGACAGAGAAAGAAGTTTACCATGTGATGACCGAGTTTCATGAAGGGATATGCGTCGGGCATTACAGTTGGTGATCCACTGCACAAAAGATCCTGAAGGTGGGGTTCTTTTAGCCTAAGTTGTTTATCGATGCACATGCCCATGTCTGGGCCTGCGAGAAGTGTCAGGAGTTTTCCGAAAAACAAAGGTATGCACCTCTCCCATTAATTCCAGTACATGTTGAGGAACCTTTTAAACAATGGGGGATTGAATTCATAGGAGAGATTCACCGTGCCTCTAGTAATCAACATCGATGGATCCTCACTACTACAAATTACTTCACCAAGTGGGTAGAGGCCGTGCCCGCAAGAAATGCTACAGATTCGGTGGTGATCAAGTTCCTGGAGGAGAAAATAATAGCTAGGTTTAGATACCTAGCTAAAATCATTACAGATAATGCCCAAGCTTTCAAGTCAGATAAATTTTTTAATTTCTATTAGTGTTACAACATCCTGCTGGGCCACTCCACTGTGTACTACCCGCAGAGGAATGGGTTGGTAGAATTATCTAACAAGACAGTGGTGAGGATCTTTAAGAAGGCCATCAATGAAAATCAAAAGAGATGAGATTCCAAGCTCAAGTTTTCACTTTGGGAAAATAGCTTCACCATGAAAATATCCACAGGAAAGTCTCCTTATGAATTGGTGTATGGCAGGGCCATAGTTTTCCCTATTCAGCTTGCATTGCCTGTGGCCTGATTATTACAAGAAAGTGAGGAGGAGCCAAATGACCTTATCCGAAGAATGAATCAGTTGGTGGAGTTGAATGAAACATGGGAGCATTTAAGCCTTAGACTGGCAGAATATCAAGAAAAAATTAAAGGCTTATTTGACCAAAGAGCCAAAGATAGAGAAATCCAGGTAGGGGATTTTGTGCTGCGATGGAATTTCAGGAGAGCGGACAAAGGAAAACATGGGATGTTTGACCCCCTCTGATTTGGTCCTTTCAGGGTGGCAGAAGTCGAAGGAAACAATACTTTTTCCCTGGATAACTTAGAAGGAGATATACTTGAGGCACTCGTGAATGGGCAGTTCCTCAAGTTCTATTTTCATCACTGATGAGGGCTAATCCAACTCATTGTATATATCATGACACGTTTTACATTCCTCCCATTTCATCTTTCATTTCATCTTCTATTTTTGTGTCCACTTGATTGTTGGTATAAAACTTTGTCTAATCAGAATGTATTTGTGACTCCATGAGCCCAATAAAGCACAAGCATTCAGGGTCTGTATATCCTCAACACACTTAGAACAACACGTTGTCCCCAGATGGAGCCAATGTTGGCCTGTGACCACACATAACATGGATAAGTGGTCTCTATAAGGAAATCATAAGACAAAGGTAGCAGAGAAATAGTTAATATAGAAAAAATAGTAAGGGCAAAGTCCTGAGCGAGGTTGGGTCAATTCGTGCATGCGTTCAGGTCAAGTCGTGAATGCTAAAGTGGATCTAGTTGTGAATGCGGGGCAAGTATTCCACGAAAAAATAAGTAATGACTGGGCACAGCCAAAGAGACAAGGTCGACAAACCATAACAAGGGGAGTAGTGAGGACTGTTGATCTGAGCATCGGTCAACAGCGGAGATTAAAATCATAGTTACAGAGTGCAAGTGTTGCAGGATAGGCGCAAAGGGTAAAAGTTAAAAATATGCCGAAGTGCGATGTGCAATGGAAGTGGGACCTAGCCACCCGCCACATCCCTTTTCATTCCATTTCCCTTGAAAATCACTAAACCTTACCTTTTGCACCTTTTTGCCTCATTTTTCTACTTTACCTTCTTTCACCATTATATCATTGGTTTCGCTTACCATCTGCTTCCTTATTCCTTGATTGCGATTAAAGTGGCACCATCCCTCCATGTCACCCTTTCTTCCCCACCCTCCATCATAGATCACATATTATAAACCTTTCACATTGCAACTAAAAGTTAAAAACCGTGATTGTTGACTTGTGATTTATCACATTGCATTTGTTTCAACTTACCTTTTAAATGTCCGCAATCTATTTTTTTTAACTTGCGATGCGACGGTTGGCCCACCACAGAATCTCCGCCCCCCCACTTCATAGTCATTTCCAATACATATCACATATCATATACAACATCATAAAACTTTTCCTTATCGAATAAAACATTCGCCAATTGATAAACCTTTTTGATTTCAGTGGGCTCCACTTCTCCTTGACACATCATCCTCAAATTAGCGCAAATCGCACTTTGCGTTTTTAAGAATTTACCTTATTTCCCAAATGATAAATTGTGCAATGAGCAATACGAGTGGGTCCCTCTCCTTGCACTTCACAAGTTTTTGATTTTAAACCCCTACGCTTATACTTAAAACTTAAAGTTTGCAATTTGCAATGCAGTCTAGTCCCACCTTCCCTCCACGTCACTTACCTTCTCCCCACACTTCGCACATCGCACATTTTAGAGTTTACCTTTACTGCTTCATGGTAAAGAGTTGTGATTGCGATGCGGTTGGGCCCCACCATCACTCCCACCATTCTCATTGGTTGTCACACATCTCATCACCGCTAAGCCCTCCACATCCCTCTGTCACCTCTGCTTCACCCCAATGCATCCAACGGTCCTTGTTTCATTTCACACCACCTGCAGCTCTCAAACTTTAAAAATGGGGAAGGGGTCCAAAATGGGTGGTATCCATTACTGCCCACTCCTCCACGTGTCATCCCCTCATCATTTTGCACCCCCTTATTTGATACTGCTTACCACTTGAGACCCCCTCCAAAATCCGGTTCTCATTTTTGCAATTCAAAACACCACATGGGCTTTTGAGGCAGAACATACAGTTCTGGCTTATGCGGTCTGCTGAGGAGATCTCCTCTAAATAACCAGATGCGCTTAGTATGACTGGCCTCTTCATAATGGATTAAGTGGAAATCACCAGACTAAGGGTGTGGATGTCTGCAGGCAATAGATGGAATCGTAAAATGATAGTCAGCCTGTACACCTACAATCGCTCTTTGCCATACCGTCTTGAAGGCTCCCATTATTAGCCTCAATGGTGACTATGTCCTTTCTTTTTTTGGTTTAATTTTGATGATTTTTCTGGTGCCATTCCTGTTTTAATTCTCTTAGTACAAAATTAATTGCTCAATGTACGCTCTACAAGTTATGTAAGATGTTTTGATTGCATAGATATAGGTCGATCATAAATGATTAGTATCGTATGACCCTCAGGGAGAATTCTATATGTAGGGAATTCTAAGATGAAAGAAGGGTTGTGGAATTTTAGAAGAATTTTTCTGTAGTTTGTATGATTGTGCTCCCTGTGCTCTGAGATAAATTTTTGGGAGAGTTGTTTAAACTTAATATGATACAAGCGTTTTTATTTGGATTCTAGTTGGAGCAATGAGTAGTATGTATCCGTTTTCTTCTATTATCAGGTAATCTCCTATTTATGTATAATCATCTGTCATGATATGCTGCTTTGAAGGTCCGTGTAATATAGCTGTTGGTAGTCTGCAATTTTATTCATGAATTCGTGTTCGCATAATGCTTCAATGTTAATGCTCATGTTTTAAGCTTGTGCACTCCCTTAATTTGTGCTCTACGAACCTCTATTGTTGCCAATATATCATTCATATCTGCTTCCTCTGAGGTCACGGGGGGCAGATTCTTAAATCTCTTAAGCATGTCTCTTTTGGGTTCCTTCTCCACTCTTCCTCAACGCCTCTACACATTTTAAATATTTTTCTCATTGTTTTAACCTTGGCCCATTTAAAATTTATCAAGCCTCAAAACCTCTTGAGCCCTCTCACAGTATAAGGAATTCACATGAATCGAATCCAAGCTCTTCTCCACCCATGAACCACCATAACCATTGTTCTCTTATTCCATATTTGTCAGAGGCATTTATACAATTTTCAACATTTAACCTCTGATTTTAATATGTCCTAGACACTGGTATTTTGAAACTCAAGGTTTTCTATAGGAGCTACAATAGGTTCACTGACGCATATTGGGCTAGAAGTTCAATAGATCGAAAAAGTAACACTGGTATTGTTTCCACATTGGATCAGGAATGACTTCCTGGTGCAATAAGAAACAAAATTTTATACCTCTGAGCTCAGCTGAGGTGGAATATATGGCAGCCAGCACAGCTTCGTGTGAATCCATATGGCTTAGGAATTTTCTTATGAATCTATTCAGGAGAAGGATGGAAGCAACCAACATTTTATGTGATAATCAGAGTTGCATCAAGCTCTCTGAGAAACCGGTGTCTCATGATCGATCAAAGCACATTGACATCAGGTGTTATTTTATCAGAGACTGTGTCCAACGAGGAGTGGTACAGTTACAGTACACTCCAACAGGAGAACAGGTGGCAGACATACTCACTAAGGCTCTTGGAAGAACAAAGTTTGTTTATTATAGGGAGAAGTTGGGGATGATTAAGAATCTGTTTTAGTAGCTGAAACAGATGAGTGAAATACTAAGAGGGAGATGCAATACATATGAGGTAGTGATAGTGGCAATATCATGGGCATCAGTACAGTGGTTGCAGCAGTGCAGTGATTGATGGACTTCAAAAGCGCAGAGGATGCTTGAGGGTTAGAGTAGTATGCAGTAGGAAAATTGCTAGAGCACTTTCCTCGCTAAGAGGTTGTGTTGATTTTTGTTGCATAAGAAAGTGATATAAGTCTCAAATTTGTATGGAGGCTTAGACATTTCTATTCCAAAGAATCCATGAATCGTTTGTGGAAATTCCACTCAGTTCATGTTTTATTAAAATAATTAATTATTTTAATGAGGATCCTAAGTCGAAACTTAGGGAAATTAAATAATTAATGGGTATTAATAAAAAAAAGTGTAAATCTTCTAGAGAATGAAGATCAAGTCAATATTTAATCTTAGCCATTTATTATACTTCTAATCTTGGTCATTGATTTGTCAACGAGAAGATTATAAAGGAAGGCTTGAGGGCCATCTGAAAAGTAATTCGGGAAAATGTTAAGTAACCCAAGGGCAGTAGATTCTTTAGAATTTATAATTAAATTTTAGAGGGAGAGTCACAGGGTGAAGGAAGAGGAGGGTATCAACATTAGTCAGAGACTGAGCAAGAGGGATGCAGAGTAGCAGAGGGGCAGCATAGAGGGACAACACAGAGAGGAGGCGTAGCTGAGGACGCAGTCCTCTGTTAATCTAAGCTTTCATTGATGGAAATAATATGCTTGATGATGATGGAGGACTACATAAAGATGCATATCACTATGGCATGGTAACCTTATGATAAATAAGGCTATGATGGAGAAGAAAAACCATAAATAACCCCTAGACATTCTGCCCTACCTCTATTTCTGCACCTGTAAAAGACCAGTCAAATTGAAAATTATTTTTCACTACCTTGGAGGAAAAATATTTCTATGAAACCTTCACTATAATTTGGAGCATAATTTTAGCTTTCATATGAGCTCTTACTTGGCCCAAAATTCCAACTAGTTTGGGAGAAATGGATTTTTTAAGTCAAGGGTATTTATCTGGTCCTTGAGCCGACCTGTGCTAGGTCTCTCATGTCAGCGTCAGTTTAATTGACGTTTCCATTTAGCTCATAGAAAAAACAAACTATATAATTACTTGTTTGGACTTCCATTTCTGATAACAACTCGGTGAAGAAGTTACAGCACAAAGTAAGGTAAAAGGTTCACATCTTGTGAACTCTCAAGGAGAAGAGAAATCCAATATTTAAGCACCGCATGTCCAATTTTGTATCAAACATAGACATCTATTCAGATAGGGAATATTATATACCACTACAATCATAAACATTCAGACTGCAGCTCTACAGAACTCGGATATGTCATCAGTGAAGTCAGTGAAGAATTTTGGAAGAAATAATACAGTGAAGAATATGTCAAGAACATTCAAGTAAATACTATTCACACTCTCTATTAAACGAAGAAAATAAGGATTGGTGTCATTGGAGTAGGAGCTCCTAAACACAAGGTTGGTGCCTTGATAAGATAGGGTCGAAGCCCTATAGGTCGGAGCCTCATCAAAGTCCAAGTTGGTGCCTGTTTCATTAAAAGGGTTGGTGCCCTTCACTCATCTATTTATACTATTATTAAAAAGGGATTGAAGTTCTTATTAATCCTTCTTATCATTATTATACACCTCTCTGTCTTTAATTGTGAAGAATCTAACTGGAAATAATTAACAATTGAAAATAAACACTGATTCACCCCCCTCTCAGTATTTCCAACAATTGGTATCAAAGCTAGCTTCTTCAATATCATCCTAACAGCTGCAAGAAGGATTCTTAGGCACAATGAAGAACATGGAAGCAATAGGAAAACTACCTATCTTTGATTGAACGAATTTTTCTTTTTGGAAAAAGAGGATGTCCTACTATCTAATGTCTCTTGATCCTGAAGTATGGCACTCTGTTCTAGATGGGTACAAATCTCCTGCAAATATTCCAACTGATTAAGATGAAAGAAGAGCCTACATTTATAATTCCAAAGCTTTAAATTCCATCACCAGTGGAATTATCGATTCCGAATTTATGAAAGTCATGAACTGTGACTCAGCCAAAGAAGTATGGGTTAAGTTGGTTTCTCTATATGATGGCGACTCCAAAGTCAAGAAGGAAAAGATTCAAACCCATAGAAGACAATTCGAGAGTCTAAAAATGGATGGTGAAGAAGATATTTCATCATATTTCCTCTGAGTAGATGAAGTGGTTAACTCTCTTAGAGGACTAGGAGAAAATATTGAAGAAAGCACCATTTTTCAAAAAATCTTGAGATCGCTTCTTGATAGATTTGACTCCAAAGTAAGTGCCATAGAAGAAATTAAGGATCTATATACTCTCAAGATGGATGAAATCCATGGAATTCTCATTGCCTATGAGATGAGGAAAGGAAGTTTAAATTTCAAAGAAGCAGCCTTCAAAGCCTCAAGATATACAAAAGAAGGAAAAGGATGGAATTGCAACAACGATGAATCTGATACTGAAAACGAATTAGCTCAATTTGTACGAAGACTAAAAAGGGGATCCAAGCTAAAAGGTAAGTACCCTCTTATTTGTTTCAATTGTGGAAGAATAGGTCATTATGCTGCAAAATGTCCCCATAAATATGATAGTGATGATGAAAAGGACTCTAAAAGGATGATGTACAAAAAGAAAGGGTTTAATAAGAATAACTTCTTCTCCAAACAAGATGACTCTGATGAAGATGAATTTATAGTCATAAAAAAGAAATCAACCAGAAATACGTGTCATCACAAAGAAATAAATGATGAATCAGATGAGGAAAATGATTATGTTGGAAGCAATGAAACGTTATTCATGGCATTTACAAATGATGATGACTCAGAACTGGAAGATGAAAGAAACATGGATATTTTGCTAATGAATGCCATTGAAGAAAATGAGAATCTACAAAAGAAGATATTTTCTTTCAAAATAGAAAGAGAGGAAGCAAAAAGAAAGGAAGACTTCTTGAACATTAATCTAAAAGAGAAAGATGATATCTGTGAAAAATGTGAAGCTAAAATAGTATCTCTAAGAAAGGAATTAGAGCAAGTCAAAAGGAGTTGGCAAAGCTCTCTAGATCTTGAAAACATTCTTAATACTCAAAAACCTCAACACAACAAGTCTGTAATTGGTTTCAAAGGAGAATCATCAAGTACAAAGTATAATGCCAGAATTTATGTTGATGTACTCTCTTGCCATCCTAAAGAAGAAAAGTCATCTTGTCAGGAACAAAGTCCCATCTCAAAACCAAGAATTGAAGAAAGAGCAACTCTAAGGAAGAATTTAGGATACTACAACAGGTATCAAATTATTTTTCTTGGGCATTGTTACAACTGTAGAAACATTGGGCATCAAGCTAAACATTTCAAGGCTCATAAGAATGAAGCACCCAGATTGAAAAATCAAACAAACCAACTACATGGTCCTAAAGAGCATGGACAAATCAAAACTTACAATTATTTTGATCCCTTGGCTAAGTTTGATCCATCTTTCTCATTATGTGATAATTATGATCGTAATGAACAAAATTGTCCTCTCAAAAGGGAGAAAGCTAAAAACATAAATCTCAAAAATAATAAATGTGGCCTAGCTCTATGTGCTCATAGTGAAGAAAATCATTGGTTTGTGGATAGTGGATGCTCAAGACATATGATAGGTGACCAAAAGAAGTTTATCTCATTAAGCAAGAAAAATGGAAATGTATATTTTGGAAGTGGATCCACTAAAATCACTGGAAAAGGAACTGCCACCCTTGTCAATGGACTGGGAAAGGCTCAAAATACCTTGCTGGTAGAAGGGCTCAAACACAATATCTTAAGTGTTAGCCAGATTTGTGATGAAGAACATAATTTTGTCTTTAGTACAAAAAACTATGAAATAATAAACTCATCCTTGGGAGAACTTGTGGCAAAAGGAGTAAGAACACCAGATAATGTTTACATACTTAGTAGAATCCAAGAAGATAAATGTTGCTTAAGTCAAACAGATGAAAGTTGGTTATGACACAAGCGATTGTGGCATACAAGTTTTGATAACCTGGTCAACATCTGCAAAATTAATGTAGTAAGGGATATTCCAAAAATGTGCGAACTAAAGCAAGTTGTATGTGGCCCATGCAAACATGGAAAGCAAACTAGAACTAGCCACAAAACTAAGGAGTTCTAAACAACAAAACCTTTGGAAATCATTCATGCAGATTTGTGTGGGCCAACTAAAACTCCAGCTCTACAGGGTGAAATGTACTTTTCTCTATTTGTTGATAACTATACTAGAATGATGTGGATATATTTCATAAAATATAAATCCGAAGCATTTGAATTTTTTAAAAATCTTAAGGCTCTCATTGAGAATGAGAAAGATTCTAATATTAAATGCCTTAGAATGGATAGAGGAGGAGAATTCACCTCAAAAGAGTTTGATGAATTCTGTAAAGAGCATGGAATCGAAAGAGAACTCTCTTCTACTAGGACACCCCAGAAAAATGGAGTAGTTGAAAGAAGGAACCGAACCATTCAAGAAATGGCAAGGACAATGCTGCTAGCAGCCGATTTGCAACCAAAATTTTGGAGACAAGCAGTTGGCACCACAGTTTATACCTTAAATCGAGCTCAACTAAGACCAAATAATGAAAGGACTCCTTATGAATTATGGAAAGGAAGACCTGCTTCAGTAAAATATTTCAGGGTTTTTGGAAGCAAATGTTTCATAAAAATAAATGATGACTCACTAGGTAAATTTGATTCTAGAGTTGACAAAGGAATATTTCTTGGATACTCCACTAGGAGCAAAGCTTACAAATGTTACAACTATCGTCTATGAAGAATAGTGGAAAGAATTGAGGTGGAGATTGATGAAGGCCTTCCAGAAAAAGGAATTGAAGATCATGAAGCTGAGCCTTTCTTTGAACAAAGTGAAGATGAAGAACATGAAAAAGAAGAGGAGAATGAAGAGCCTCGAAGTGAACGTCAAAATTAATCTTCACAAACTCCCTCCAAGATCAAGTTTGTTCAAAGATATCATCCATAAGAATAGGTCATCGGAAATATAGATGAAGGAATCCAAACTCAAAGAAGGATGATAAGCACCCTTAGAAAACATGATGTGGCTCTATTATCTTTAATAGAACATGAAAATTTTTCTCAAGCAAGCAAAGATCCTTATTGGATAAAGTCCATGGAAGAGGAAATGTCTCAAATTGAAAAAAAAGAGACTTGGGAACTAGTACCTCACCCAAAATATAAAAATATAATTGGAACAAAATGGTTATTAAAGACCAAGATGAATGAATATGGAAAAATCATCAGAAATAAAGCCAGACTTGTCTGCAAAGGATACTCACAAATCGAAGGAATTGAGTTCGAAGAAACCTTTGCACCAGTAGCTCGAATGGAAGCCATAAGAATTTTTTTAGCATTTACTTGCTCAAAAGGATTCAAGGTTTATCAAATGGATGTAAAATCAGCATTCCTGAATAGAGATATCAAGGAGGAAGTTTACATGGATCAACCAGAAGGATTTGATCTTGTTGAAGGAAAATACCTTGTATGAAAACTAAAAAAGGCCTTGTATGGATTAAAACAGGCCCCCTAGAGCATGGTATGCAAAGTTGGATCACTATCTGCAACAAGAAGGTTTCAAAAAAGGAGTGGCAGGTAGCAATCTCTACATGAAGATGGACAAGGAAAAACTTCTGATCACTCTTGTTTACATCGATGATCTAATATTTTCTAGCAATGATGAAGAAATGAGCCATGAATTTGCTCTAAATATGTCCAAAAAAATCGAGATGTCAATGACTGGTGAGTTGTCTTACTTTCTTGGGCTACAAATATCTCAAACTTCTGCAGGCATGTTTATATCTTTAGAAAAATATCTTAAAGACATGCTTAAAAGATATGGGATGGAAGATTGTGCACCTATGAGCACACCAATGACCACAGATTGTAAATTAAGCAAAGACGATGATACCCCCCAAATAGATGCAACTCTTTACAGGTCAATAATTGGAGCTCTCCTATACGTAACTGCTACAAGGCTAGATATTATGCAAGCAATAGGAATGGTAGAAATATTTCAGTCAAGTCCTAAACAATCCCATCTAGCAGCTGTGAAAAGAATTCTTAGATATCTGAAAGGAATGAAGGATTTCAGTCTTTGGTATCCTAAGAGTTCAGATCTTATTGTGACAGCTTATTCTGACGCTGATTGGGCCGGAAGCGTGGATGATCGAAAAAGCACCAGTGGAAATTCATTCTTTATGGGAGATTGTCTTGTACCTTAGCTTAGCAAAAAGCAATCATCTATATCCCTTTCTACAGCTGAAGCCGAATATATAGCTGCTGCTGATTTTTGTACACAAATTCTATGGATGAAGGAAGCCTTGAAGGATGTCAACATAGAAACTAAGCAACCAATTACTATTTTTTGTGACAATAGTAGCGCCATTAGTCTTTTAAAGAATCTGGTGATGCACTCAAGAACCAAACATATTCCAATCAAATACCACTTTCTCCATGAAAAAGTTGTTGAACACAATATCAGGTTTGAATACGTCAATACAAAAGAGAAAATTGCGGATATATTTACAAAACCCCTTCTACAAGAAGCATTTGAGTATATTTGCCAAAAGATGGGGGTCATTGCTCTTGCATCACATTAAATCAAGCAGCATGTCAGGGGTACAATATTTTAGAGGGAGCAACATGACAGGGGGAGCACATTGGCACCCCATTTTCATTGATGTCAAAGGGGGAGAGAAGAAAAATATTTCCATCCAATGACAAAGGGGGAGATTGTTAATCTAAGTTGTCATTGATGGAAATAAGATGCTTGATGTTGATGGAGGACTACATAAAGACGCATATCACTATGGCATGGTAACCTTATGATAAATAAGCCTATGATGGAGAAGCAAAACCATAAAGAAACCCTATACATTCTGCCCTACCTCTATTTCTATGCCTGTAAAAGACTAGTCAAATTGAAAATTATTTTTCACTACCTTGGAGGAAAAATATTTCTACGAAACCTTCACTACCATTTGGAGCATAATTTTAGCTTTCATATGAGCTCTTACTTGGCCCGAAATTCCAAATATTTTAGGAGAAATAGATTTTTTTAAGTCAATGGTATTTATCTGGTCCTTGAGCCGACCTATGCTAGGTCTCTCATGTCGGCCTCAATTTAATTGATGTGTCCCTTCAGCTCATAGCAAAAACAAACTCTATAAATACTTGTTCGGACTTCCATTTTGGACAGTAGCTCGGTGAAGAAGTTACAACACAGAGTAAGGTAAAAGGTTCACATCTCGTGAACTCTTAAGGAGAAGAACAATCTAATCTTTAAGCACCGCAAGTCCAATTTTGTATCAAACAAAGACATATATTCGGATAGGGCATCTTCTATACCACTATAGTCATAAACATTCAGACTGTAGCTCTACAGAACTCGAATATTTCATCAGTTGGGTGCAACTTTGAAGCTCGGACTATGTATCACCTTTACCTCAAACTGTGACTATCAACAACGGTGTGATATTTCTTGTGGCTTGGGTTGATTACGTAAAACAATAGCATCATTCTTGAGTGGCTTGGATACTCCTTTCTGTAGTAATAGCCTCAAACCTTATGTGATACTTCTTGTGGCTCAGACAATGTGATCAATTGTTGTGGATAGTGGCTTTGATGATTCATATGGTGTGAAGCATTGTAAACGTGTTGTACCTAAAGAAAACTCTAGAAATGTGGTAGCTTGGAGTGAACAAACCTTATTGAAAGCTCATGATAGTAGCTATACCTGTGGAGAAAATACTCATTCTAATAGGGTTGACCACAGTGGCTCAGAATATTTTGAAGCAGCTTCAGATATGATTACATTCTTTGGACAGTGAATGTGACATCGATGCAATATCCTCTTGACAGTGAAGACAACAATATTGTTGGATTAATTGAAGGCCAGTGATGAAGAGAAGTGGACAGTGAAGTCAGAGAAGAATTTTGGAAGAAATAATACAGTGAATAATATGTCAAGAACATTCAAGTAAATACTATTCACACTCTCTATTAAACGAAGCAAAGAAGGATTGGTGTCCTTGGAGTAGGATCTCCTAAACACAAGGTTGGTGCCTTGATAAGATAGGGTCAAAGCCCTAAAGGTCAGAGTCTCATCAAACTCCAAGTTGGTCCTTGGCAACAGGTTGGTGCCTGTTTCATTAAAACAGTTGGTGCCCTTCACTCATCTATTGTATACTATTATTAAAAAGAGATTGAAGTTCTTATTAATCCTTAATATCATTATTATACACCTCTCTATCTTTAATTGTGAAGAATCTAACTCGCAATAATCAACAATTGAAAATAAATAATGATTCACCCCCCTCTCAATATTTCCAACATCCTCACGCAGTCCTTACGCAAAATATTACCAGAGGTGATGCAGTGTAGGCTAGAGGGTCTCTTGGGTGTCAGAATTTCTCCAGAGGATAGAAGAAAATATCTCAGGTGTTTTCATGAAAGTTTTTCCATAATTCTACAAGTCATTCGTTGTAAAGAGATTGTTGTTGAAGAATAATAAATAAACCCTCATCTATTTCACCGATTTTCCGACATTGGGTTTTTTCTGAGGACAATTGTGCAAAAAAATTGGGTTGATGTGAATGATTCTTGTGTTTATACTTCACTGTTATTTTCTCTATGAAATTATGTGATAAATGCAATAGAATTTATTTTGATGTTTACTGAAGGGTTTTTGTAAATGACTTATTGTGGAAAATAAGTAGGAGAAATAAATTAGTTGCTGTAGTAGAACTTCAGATTAGAAATTTTCATAAATAATGTTTCTCACTCTGCCTCTAGTAATCTTCGATCTATAAAATATTATTTCCTTGTCGGCTCTCTCGAAGAAATAGATTTTTCCTCAAAAATTTGACCCTCCTGGCCAAAAGTACTGCACTGCCTCTGGGGTTTTGAGAAGTTGCTTACGCAGTGCTACAAAGCTCCTCTTCCTTTCTGCAACTGAGCTCTCCGACTTTCTATCTACATTTTGATACCAGGTGAAAATTTCGTAAACCAGAATCCTACCTCAGAAAATAATAATATTTATTCTATTTGTTAAGTTAATTAAACAAATTATTTGATTTTTCCTATGGAAAATATTGAAATATACACTGCAACCTTCACAATAAAAATAATTCAAAATAAAATAAATACTAAAAGAATAGATGCACACACACAAATCACACAGTTGTTTTTGGACCAAGTCCCCGAAAAAAACCAACTCGGAAAAATTGATGTAGTAGTTAAGGGTTTGATTATTGCATAGTAGTAAATCTGATTATAATCTATGGTTTCTTAATATAGAAAACCAAAACAGAGAAATCACTTTGAAAATTCCAAGTCCTAGATGTGGAACCCTACTGCAGCTAACTGAATTATCTTCACCTACTTGAAAATTACATTAACAAGTTAATTGCAGATTTATTCTGTAAATATTGAAGTAATTATTGCTACATCCTTCACTTAATTAATTTAGATGCGGAAATAGGAAACTGAGCAAAAGAAAAAAATCACATGGGGCACCATTATTTTTGTACAAACGTCCCCGGAAAAACCCAATGCAAGAAAAGAGGTGTAGTTGATTTGAGCGTTTTATTATTAAGCAGTAGTAAATCCTGAATACATCTCTGAATGTCACTCCTGAAAATTTAGTTACAGAGAATGTCACTGATAGAAATATTAGTGAGGTTACCTCACACTATCACTGGAAATCCCGATTGATTCGGCCACTGAATGAGATGCCTCTGATAGGCTCTGCACTGCCTCTACATAGTCCCAACGTCAACCCTTCTCGGCACTGCGTCACTCAACTTGTAAATCAATCTTCTCCTCAAAATTTTCGATCTCTGCATCTCAGTCTCACACCCCGACTCCTAGCTTCTGAAACCGATTCTTTAGCAAACCCTTCGGATTTCCTCTTGCCCTCTACGTAGCCCTGCGTGGCTCTGTGTCAACCTCTGTTGGATATCTTTGTTCCCTTCTCTGCTGATGATTCTCCAGATGAGAAATATTTCTCTCTGGATACTGTCTCTGCCCCTCCCTACAAAATATCTCTAGAACAAAGTTTCTCCTTGAGCAATGCTCACTAAAGAAATTTATCACTTGATCCTCTTAGTGTGTCTTTCCAAATGACCCTCAAGTTTTCTTTATAGTCTTCACGTTGAGACTTCAATGGCCAAGATTAGATCTCCAATCAACGGCTAAGATTACATTTTGACTTGATCAAATTTTTCTAGAAGTTACACCCACAGTTTAGATTAATACCCATTAATTATTTTAATTTCCTAAGTTTAGACTTAGGGTCTTATTAAAAATAATTAATTTATTAAATAAAACTGTTTATGGGTGGAATTTCCCAACACGATTTCTGGGTTATCTTGAATACACATGTCTAAGCGACTCCACAAATTTTGAGACTTAGAGGACATTCGATGCTACCAAAAATCAACAATGACTAGCAGTAAAACTAGTGAGAAAATTTCTCACTTCCACAGGCGATCCGACACTGACCTCAGCTCAATTTGAGCTACTCCTTAATCCCTTTACACAGTCACTGCGTCAGAATATGCAGTACAACATCCCACAAGCTCAAAACTACTTCCCCTCTTGTTTTCTATGTAGCTGTTGTCTGGAAGACTGATCTCCTTTACCTCTGGACCCTCTGGCCAGCTTCTAGCTCTAGAAATCTCCTGCTCCCCAGAAAAAATGAATCACCCACTGAAGCTATGCACTACCTCTCTACAATGCACTCACCGGAACTGGAAAAACTTCCTCCGGCCCTACTATCTCTTCCCCTCTCACTGCTTCGAGCTCACTAGCTCTCTCTCTGATAACAAAACGTTGCTACTCTGGAAATCGATCTACTAGTGAAATCAAATTGCTGAAGTGTGTTCTCCAAACCCCATCGAGTTTATTCTTATAATATTCCATTGAGACTTCAACGACCACGATTAAAAATTAATCAATGGTTAATATTAACTAGAAATCGATCCAAGTATTTTTCTAGAAGAGTCTCACCATGACCTAATTAATTCCTTTTAATTAATCATATTTCCTAAGTTTAGACTTAGGAAATATTAAAAACTGACTAATTAATTTAATTAAGTCGTCTCTAGTGGAATTTTCATTTCTTTGTATTGGAGAATACATATATTCTAACCTCTCTACCAAATATCGAGGCTAGAACAGATTTGATGCTACAAAAACTAACAACAAGCTCCCAGTTCAAAAAATATTTCCAAAACTTGACGAGGAAGGAAAAACCATATTGGTACCTGAAGCAGTCATGGAAACAAGAACTTGACAGCTACGAAATCAATCAATTTGAGAGTATCTCATCAAGTGGAAGAACTTACCCGTTGAAGATTCCACATGGAAGGATGAGAATTTTATACAGAAGCATCCGGAAATACTCAAGCATTGAGGACAATATTGTTTTGAAGGAGACGGGCATGTTAGGTCCCTATAATACTAGTGTATCCCCTTATTGTTATTTTGTAACCCCCTTATTGTTATTGGTCTGCCCATATAGTCCCCATATTGTTATTATTTTTCCCCATAGAAGCCCACTATCATTATTTTTGTTCCCTTACATTATTATTGTTATGTCGGCTCTCATGATATTGTGACCCTTAGACTCCCATATATAGAAAGGATGTTTTTTCATTTAAATCATCCAAGAATTGTTCATTTATGTAATGTAAAGGAGGTTTCCCCCTCGAAATGCATAATTTTTAAGTCGTTGATCAATATTTTCTTCTATTTTGTGAGTTGGTTGCATAACATCCTGCATATCGTAGGACTCAGTTTTATCCGAATATTGAGCTACTCTCGACCATTAGATGCATCAAACTGCTTCCTTTTTCTTTTTTTCTTCTTACTTTTCTTCTTGGTGGGTTGTGATGTCAACAAGGAGACAATTGTAGATTTCGTTTCTTCATATTGAATATGTTCAGACGAAACATCTGAAGAACCTGAAGTATGTCCAATCTCATTTTGAATATAGTCTGTAAATGGAGACACATGGGCTTTATCTTTCCAATTTTCCTTTTCAACCACGACATTTTTAGCTAACTTGTCTTGAATGGGGAAAGTGACCTCGAAATGAAATGAGATCCTTCAGTGAGAGTTGAAGTCCCGAAACTTATGTCCCAAAACCTATGTCTTTTCCAACTATTGCAGTTTATCCTAAAGATTGTTCTTTTCAATTTTGATGGCATCCATCTGGTTAGAGTGGTCAACCTTCATAGCACTAATTTCCTTGGCATGGCTTTCCTTCATGGTAAAAAACTTATTCTGAAGACATATATGAGCAAATTTCATATTTTGTATTACTTTTTCATTATCTGTTTTTATACTAATCAAATGATTTTTCACATTGGACATCATAGCTTCCATCTCCTGAGCACACTTTTCCTCAATGGCGGCTACCTAATTGGAGTGATTATTTTTTATGATATTTAGCTCCTCATCATGTTTTTTTTTTATAGCTGACAACCTAATTTGAAAACTGATTTCCATGTCCTTTATTACTTTATCATGATTTTCTTGCATGATGATGAGATGATTTTGCATGGCGTCCACTTGATCAAAGTGATTGACCTTCTTGATTTCTAACTCTTCAACACACTTTTCTAATTTGGTGCACAAGGCTCTCATATCCTTAACATGATCTGCCATCAATTTCTCTTGATTTAGTTCCATAGTTATCATCATTTGAGTAAAATCATTGACAAGTTGTTTATCTTTTTCCTTTTCATCATCGATTTCCACTATCGCAGATTCTTCTTGCGACTGCACAAGTGGTTTCATCATGAAAAATATTACAATGTTGGAAATATGGTATATCCTTTTGATATATTTCTATGATATTTGGGTCCTTCATATGACTAAACTCATCTCTTTATTTAGTGCTAGAGGCACAAGGCAAGCCCCTTTAATTTCCATACTTATCTTCAAAGGCTTCAAAAATTTATTGTAAGGAGTCAAATTTTTCATCAGGGAACTTCCAAAACCAATCCTATGTATTGTCTTCTCATGAAATAACAAAGAGTCGTGTTAGCCACCTATAAAATTTGTTATATCAAAAGGTGGCTAAATCATTTTTTGAGTCTTCAAGAAACAGGTTTTATTGCTAAAAATGTTATCTCTTGAAGGCTCCTGAAAGACATCATGCCCTTTGTTTAAATCTTCACTACTATTTCCATTTCAAACTCTAAAATTATACTGATTTCATAGAGGAAAGACTGCCGCAAAACACCAATTTTCCCTTATTTTCTCTTCAAACTAACCTTCATTTTTACCCCTTTCATTCCCATGAAATTCCTCTATTTTCCATTTTTCTCCATTTCCCCTTCATAAGATCCTCTTTACAAAGTTTAAAACTCACTTTTAAACTCTACCGAATCCCCCAAATCCATCAGAAAACTCTGAAAAAATCATAAAAATACACTTTTTTGTATTGAGGCCTTAAGCCCCTTTTGGGCTAGGTCCTAACCACTTCCCCACATGTGCCCTAGCACTATAATCAAGTGCTAATCTCTTTCAACACTTATCGCATCAGAGAAAACAAAGCGCACAAGTTTTTTTTTTATGGTAAAAGCTTCTGATGCAATTAGGCCCTTTAATTATAAACTCTGAATCATATTACTATCTTATATAACCCTTGGGCCTGCATCTGGCGCTTAAAACATTGTAATAATCCATCTCCGATGCATATTTCCCTTTGTAAAGTCGTAAACCCACTTTTCCTAAGTTTTGGTCTAAACCCACCAGAATAATGTTTTTTAATGAAAATGGGTAGATTGAAAAGCCCCCGCATCATTTTTTCCGATGCGATTGAGTTCTTTTGTATAAACCCACCCTTTCCTCTTTTCTCCATATAAACCAACGCCCGAGACCAAGAGTTAATGTCCCGAAGTGCTAATCAAATCGAAGAAATTAAAATGGGTAGATTGAAAGACCATCACCGAAGTTCCGATGTGATTATCCCTTGTACATATCAATCCTTGGGCCTATTATCTTCCATATAGATCGACGGCCCCGCAGACGAGAGCCAAGCCATTTCATATATATAACCCACCCCAAGCCATAAAAACCTTTAAATTTCATAAAATTTTGGGTTTTTCATAAGTATTAAAGGGTTTCCGTCGGTGCGTGATTTAAAACAATGTCCACCGTTGATCTGAAATGATCAACGGGCAGTGCAACATCGCATCGGAAAAATTCAAAGGGCGCATTTCACGTTGTATTTACCTCTCCCCGATTGGCAATCCCCCAATCAATCATGATCCATTGATCTCCTCCCCGCTTTCTCAGATCCGACGGACCTCATTTTCTCTGAACATAAACCCTTCCTCCGCATCTTGAGCCCCTCTGATTCACTCCTCACCATCAATCCGATCCTCAGATCGACGGCCAACGCTAAATCACATCGGCACCATTCAAAAGTTCTTCCCCATCAATCACATGCCTCCGATTGCTTCTGGACCGTCCACGTGTCCAGATCGGATGGTCCAGATCAATCCTTCCGACTTTGGTTATATTTTATGCATTCCGCTTCATAATGTTTTTTCAGCCAATCACAGCCGTTGATATTTGTAGATCAACGACCCTTATTAACCCTTCTTCCACTTTTTTCATTCTTCCGTTTATACCCCAGGTCGAATCCTGACCGTTGATCTTGTACATCTAACGGCTTATATTAGCCCCGACAGGCCTGCCTCCTGTGGGTCTTGCCTCCCTCCATATCTGATCTCTGTCGTCGATCTCTTGATCGGACGGTCCATAATAAAACTTCCCTGCCTCTTATCCCCTGCACATCTAGTCAGTTTTGTGCTTGCTCTCCACCGTTTGATCTGAGGGCCTAGATCTGATGGCCCACATGGAATTTCGTGCAACTTTCAGCACGGAGGTTAATTTTCAAAATTTATGTGATATAAGCTGTTTTCTGGTGCCACATGTCGGGCGGAGATGCATATCGCATTCAAAAAGGAAATACTGCCTACCCGCCTTTTTATCACATGAAAACAACTGTTTTGCCCTCCGAAACCACCTTTCCCCATTCCTATTATGATTTTGTCACGTGTGCTCCCTGTCGTTGATCTCTGCAGATCAACAGCTCAGATATAATTTTTCCTTTCACCATCTCCCTTTGCCTCTACCAAAGGTTTTAAACGCACGATCTTCACCATTGATCTCGTGGCCTGATCCCATCTGATGGCCCATGATTATCCCAAAACACCAATTTCGATTCTTAAACATATTTCTTCCACCAAAGGGATTTTTCCCTTTTTCTTTGTATTTTCTCACATTTTACGCCTATATTATTATAAAGTGACTCATTCACTTTGTATATTCACAACTAATCCCCACCATTGATCCTTGCTAGATCAACGGATCCAACTTAATCTCCACCATTTGCTCCTAACCACAGCCTCCTAAGCAGTTCTACCCAATAATGCAGGATTTTATAACATTTGTGTGTATTTTGCAGGTTTCAATGGTTTTTCCATTATATCGAACGAAGGCCAAAGGCTGGGGATGACAATCCCCCATGCCTTTGTGCATACAGAAATATCATTCCATAGGATTCAAACTTCATGTTTCATCAATGCTTCATGGGCATTGATGCCATATGGACACTTTGCAGAACCTGCACATCAACAAGGCACAAACAATTAAATCAAAGCTAAAGAGTATCAGCATTGAATATTAAATCAGCAGAAATGAAGGATTGAAGACTGTTTTCACAGTTTTGGAGGATTACGGCTAAGATCGAAAATCAAAAGCCTAATCCTTCGAATAAAAACACAATTAAAAGACAAATCAAAAGATTTATCAACCAGAAAGAGCCTCCACTACCACATCAGGGGCTAATTGATTCCTCTCAGCTACTCATTGCCACCTGTAGCCTCAAAGCATTCAACAGAGGCTGAATTATGATCAGAAAATCAGATATTTGCCTCAATGTAGCCGAATAGTTAATTCTTCCAAAGGAACTTAATGCAAAAATTATCAGCAGAGTTATTACAACATGAAACAGAGCCTTAAAGTCAACAAAAGCTCCCACCGAGCTTCACTCTTAAATGTAAAAAAATTAATACAGACAAACACCTGTCAACTTCCCCATCGAGCCCCTCAAAGGCCGAGAAGCATTAAGTCTATATTAATTGACCTTGGAGATCTTTTATTAGATCCCACCTCCTCTTTTCTTCTATAAATACTCCTATAGAAGATGAGAAAATGTTGGTTGCAGAACTTTGAAATATACCTGTGCTCGAAACTTCTACTTGTAAATAGTGTTCACGGGCTCTTGAAGCTCTTCTTGTGATTAGATAAGTTATTCTGAGAAGTGAAGATGATTTTTGAACTAAAACATTGGACTTAAAGTTGTAACTTGTTTGAAGCATCAATACAAGCTGATTTATGGGATCCTGGTCTATGTCGACGGTGATGTTTTTCTTATTGTAAATCATTATTTTATTTTTGTTTTCACTTTGTCCATCTTCTCGGATAAAGAACAACAAGCATAGAGTTAGGATTTAATGTATATCAGTACCCTTCTCTGAATGATAATCTTTATCTAAATGTTTTCTTCCAAATTGTGTTGTTTAGGAATGATTTAATTTAGTTTAAGCAGTTAGGAATGTTGGTGTTCCCTCGTCCTACTGTCTAGGCTAATTTTTATTCTTGAATGTTATTTTCAGTTTATGTTAAGTAGAGATGAACTAAGGAAGTTATGGTGAGCCTTGTCCTTTAGTTTTATCCCCAAAGACTATATGAAAGTTTCCCTAAGAATGTGTTGAAAGTTGGCTAGTTTCAAAGTACTTACCAGATCTTAGATTATTTTTTGTTATCATATGTGTTTTCCCTTGTGTTTAAAATGTTTTCTATTGAAAGTGCATCGAATCTGGCTAGTTTCGATGTACTTTCCAGATCTTAGATTACTTTTATGTCTTTCTTAAGTGTATTCCAAAAGCCGGATAGTTTCAAAGTACTTGCCAGATCTTAGGCTGCTCTTTGTTCTTCATTTGTTCAAATTCCCCTTCTTGTTGTATCACTTCATTCCATAAAATCAACTTTAAAGAGATCCTTAGACATAGATGACTTGCCCCATGGACCACTCTTGAACCTTGTTGTTTCAATTAAACCCTATTACGACTCCATAGCCCAATGGACTTAAAACCAGTGTTATATCTATCTTGTTAGCCAAAGCTTGTTCTAATTTCTTGCAACTTCACACCTTTGAAACTCTTTACATTTAGAACTTTCCACTCAAATAATAATCATTATCAACCATCCAAAACAAACAAAAACCCTCAGACTTCATAACTAGCCTAATATCATTACCCAAAACTTTAAAGATAAATCCATCTTTGCATTTATTGGAGAGATCCCTCTCCGTATTCAGGAGGGATAGATCCTAGAATCCCAAAGTGGTTGAAATAGTGTTTGTCCCTGCAGTTGGACTTTGACAATCTTGCTAATTATAGGGAGCTAACAAGTCGAATCTTGAAATCATCATGTTCATTATATGCATAGTCACCGGATTTTTTCATACGAAAAAGGAACGTTGTAAGATGATCACTAGAAATGAATGCATCCTTACCCATGAAAGAAGGCAAGTTAACAATGGCTTTTTCCAGAATATCATGAAAAACATCAGTGAAGAGACAAGGGGAAAACACCTCATCCATGATGACCTACTGAAGGGGAAAAGGGGCCAAATGGATGCTAGAGAGAGAGATCCTTACTAAAGAAAATCAAGAGATTCAAAATAAGCGAGCTTCTAGCAAAAATTCTTGTAAGAAATGGAAGAAGTGGAGTCGCCACTTGAACATGAATCTATCTCCAAGAACCAAATGGAAAAACACCAAAAATTTATTCAAGGATAAAGCAAATGGATATCAGGGAGAGCTTCCTGTTTGAGAAAAATGGATGAATAAGTGGAGTCACCACCAAAATAGGAAAAACAACATAAATTTCCAGGTGCTAATGGTGTGAATGAGCAAGATGAGGATCTTAGTGAGAGTACAAGGGCTAATTTGATGAACAAATGAAGAATGATGCAATAAGGGTGCCAAAAAATGTGGCATTGATGGGATAATGAATGAAGAATGAAGGATCAAAAGATGATATGATGAAAGGAATGTCGTCAATGCCAAGGTCCCATAAAATGGTCCCTGAAAACGGTGCCAAAAAATGTTGTGGCATTGGCAGGACAATGAATGGATAATGAAGGATGACAAGATGATATGATAAGAAGGATGTCATGAGGGCCAAGGACAGAAAAATCTATCCCTAGAAATGACACAAAAAAAATGTAGTGGCGTTGGCAAGACAATTAAAAAAGGATGAAGGATCACAAGATGATAGAATGTTGTAAACCCTGGCAATGAGAAAACTTGTCCCTGAAAACAGTGCCAAAAATTTTTGTCTCCCAGATTGTATAGGCACCACGACAACCATTGAGGATGAGTGTTGTCACTCTTATCCCCACCCACTCCATTCTAGTTGTCTCCCGAAAACAGGCTATGGGGGGTAGTCCCTATGGAATGAGGTGAAGGAAAGCAAGTTGGGAACCAGCTTATTTTGGAAACGCGGATGAGTGGCCTAACTACTTGGTTAAATTTAGAAAAATTAATGATTAGATGAGATTTTAAATATGAGACCAGTGCCTTATGGAGTCACAATTATTGCTTAATGTAAATTAGTGCCAAGTAACTAGATGGAAACCCGTTGCATAATATGATATACTAACCTATATGAGATGCAACTCTTAAGAACTAGGTGTGGTGCAAGGATGTTGGTAAATTTTAGAAAAAATTCCGAGTCTAAGTAGAACCTCTCCCTTAACTATTTTGAGAAACAGTCTTCAGATTAGGTTGTGGGATGGAAGCCAATGGGAAGTAGGCAAAGGCCCGATTAATGATACCTCCCCCTGTGTTCCAACCATCTGGTGCCTCCGGCGCTGTAGATATTGTGGCTCTGATCACTACAAGATCACTCTTTTAACCACTAGAACGAGTTGAACCCCTTAAGTTAAATAAGAAAATTTTACCCTAGGAGTCTATCAACCAAGCTTATGCTTGGAGGTAAGTTGTTTATCCAAATACTCTTAGAATGAAATGCAAGATGGATGAGTGAAGTTATTAGTTAGATATTATCTTAAGTTTCAATAATTTATGTATAATCTCACAACTAAGACAGAGCCAATTAACTTGGTGACAATAAATCAGTCCACAAGATACTTAGAACAAATTATAACTTATCAATCAGCCAATGATTGCAAGATGTCGATTATTATTCAAGGTGTTCTTATCACAATGACAATTAGATCTATAATTCCTAAATTAGCTTCACTCATCAACAAGATTAGACTTAGTTTACCTTCACAACAATGAATATCTCTTCCATTTTCTTGTCCTCCAAGCTTATGAGGACACCAATTTTGAATGCAGACTACAATGTTGCATGCCTCTGCCCACAGAAACATCGACAAGTCCTAGTTATGTATCATGGCCTTAGAAACCCCTGTGATGGATTGACTCTTCCACTTTGCAAACCCCATTATGTTGTGGGTTGTATGGAACAATCAAGTCCCTATTGACTCTTACCTCCTTGCAAAAACACTTTAACTTCTTAAAGGTACACTCACCCCATTGTTCGGCCTCAAGACTTTGATCTTTCTTCCTGTTTAGTTTTTAACTAGATATTTCAACTCCTAAAGCATGATAAAGACACCATCATTGGTCCATGGAAAATTTTAGGGGCTAATATTCGCAGGTGGGCTAATTTTCCATGGTATTTCCAAAAAAAAGATTCGCCAATTTCCATTTTTTTATAAAACTGATTCGCCCAAATTTTACAATATAAAATTATTTTACCTTAAAAATAGCCAACATTATATAGACAATATATATAATATCATTATAAATTTGAATAATTTTACAAATACATCAATAAATATTTTATAGTTTTCATATTAGGGACTAGTGAGATTCGCCAATTTTTTAAACTTGAAGATAATTTTCCATCGTTAAAATTATCCCTGTATTGGTCTTTAGGAAGTAAATCCAATTTTTGTGAGAGACGTAACAAATGAAGGAAACATGGTACATGCTTCCTCAAATTTATTCTACTGAGAGCAGTCCAAAAATACTAGAATGCATTATGTCTAGAAACTCCTTAGACCTAAACTAACCACTTAGGAAAGCAACCTTGGCATGCTTGACAAACATGCACCCGCTGCATACCCCATGCTACTCAATCCTAAAATCTAGAAACCTATCACTAACTACCACATAATAGGAAATTTCGTATGGTATAAGTGCCCCATCCTTTTATGCCACAATTCACACAAGTTGTCACTATATTATGAACTAACACTCGAACAAGTTTCCCTACAACCTGTAAAGATTACCTTCTCTAACCCCTATTACCTACGCTATATATGAGCTAGATTCCTTTGATGTAATAAGGACTTGTTGGTTCTTTAACTCAATTTCATAGCCACTATCCTCTGTAACCGAAATTGAAAGAAAGTTACTCCTGAGACCTAAAACACACAAAACATCATCAAATACAAAGATTTACCTAACTAACGATGGAAAGGAATAGTACCAACTCCTATGACTAGGTACTCGACACATCACCAAGTTGAACATGTACTCATGGGTCCTACTTCAGTCAATTAGAAAATAATTTCCGAGCTAATTTCATATGACAAGATGCCCCAGTATCCACGTACCACACATTCCTAGGAACCGTGGTAGTAGAAGGGCAAGATACCATCAGGAAATTCTTCTCAAACTTGGCAGCGAACTCATCCATCTAAGTTTTTAAAAATGTTGCTATGTACTTCTATTGCTACTTCCCTTTACCCTTCTTCTTATCTAGACATTGTGATGATGAGTCATGGCCATGCTTCTAACAACTCAAAAACTTGAATTTAATTAAGTCATTGACTCTTCACTCTTTCCCTTTACCTTGATGTGTCCTTTACCTCTACCCTTATTTTCCTGACCAAATAGGGCTAGATTCTCGTCATCACCCTTCTTGTTGGCCTTTGACTCCATCTGAGTCTCGTCCTAGATATATTCAACCCGAAACCTTTCAAATTTAGGAAGGTTCTCATGAGCACAAATACCTTTAACAAATAGTTCTAGCAATTGGGAATCCATTCAATGCCATGTTCACCAACTCTGCATCTATAATCTTCTCCCTAATTACTGCAAGTTGATCACGAATCTGCATGAATTTCATAAAGTAACTTGTGATTGGATCTGATCTAGTCATCTTTATGGATTTGAGTTTGTATATGTTCTCACTCTTGTAAAGGCCAACCAGAGCATCCAAAATTTCCATTTCCATCTTCTTTATGAATATGTGAGGGATGAAATGATCATTTATGGGGTCCATGAACATCTTCTTAGCCTTCACTTCCTTCTTTCCAACAATTATTTAATGTTGTAAACCCTTGAGAATTTCGATCAAAGAAATAGCTCTAAAACCACGTAAATTTTCCAAGGCTAGGTGATTATTGTCCTAACGTTATCTCATTAAATAACTCCAAACAAAATTTATTTAACAGTAGAAAATTCAATTTCTAAACTTTGCATCAATCACAGTTGCTAAAAATGAATATCATAACTAAAACGCATACATAGGGCTTTCTCCTTTTAGCCAATTTTTTACAAGGTGACCTCTGCAACGTACTTTTAACCAGCAGCTACAATCATCAATGTCCTAGATCTAAAATGTATGGCCTATGTAAGAAGGGAAAAAATTGCAGTAGTATTGCTTAATCGCTTCTACATGTTCTAAATAGTAGATCACTCTTCCTCTTCTCTCAACATTTAAGCACACTTGAGCAATCACTAAAAACAAAGTGTGGCTTGCAAATCTATACTGCCAGTGCATGGAAAACACTGCTACAACACAGTCTGTTGTATTTTTCTAGTCAATTCAATGATTTGTTCCTCCTTTCCTTGAATTCACTTTGTCCTTCCTCTAGCTCTCTTGTTTTATGCAAGATAAACCTCCCCTATCTTGTCATGTTTATGCTTTAATAAAAATTAGAAATCTCCTCAATCCTAGCTACCACCAACCTCAATCGTGTTGCACCCATTTTGTCACAAGTCCTGGGAAGTAGTTGTACAAATTTTTTCAAAGTTCAAAATCATCAGCTAGCAGTTTATTATATCATTGTAAACCCAATTTCTGCAAATTTTAATTTAAATGATGCTAGTACAGCTGTTTAATTATGTAACAACCTAGGTAAGCCTATGATTTTGGTGACAAATTTATGTGAAAAATCCTAAATATGGATTCCTACTGCAACAAATCTGAATTAATTCTCCTATTATTTTTCATAATTATTTCATTATAGTGAAATACCGAAGTAATCACTGAAGAATTATACACAAATAATGTTGTGGAATACATCTAAGTGCTGCAACAAAATTAACAAAATACAATGAAAAACATTCACATTTGACATAGTTATTTTTGGACTAAGTCCTCGAAAAAACCCAACTCGAAAAACTAGTGCAGCAGATCTGAGGGTTTTGTATTATTAAGTAGAAAAATCTTGAGTACGAATAGGGTGCCAATATCCGAAAAACCCGTCAAAGAAATCTATACAATGGATGAAAATATGAGTTAGACCTCACTCTGCAAATCCTCGGCTGATCTGAACAGCGCTGGTGAAGCCCCTCTCTACCTCTGTGTGATGCCTACATTGGAACTGTGTAAGCCTACGTGGGAAATCTCTAGGAGTACGTCACTTCTTCTCAACAACTGATCTAGGCTGATTTGGAGCTGGATTTTGGCCCTCCTGGCTCAGAAACCCCAACTCCTAGCTATCTATGGACTGGATCAAAGAGACACTGCATCACTTCTGCATGAGTTCCTTCAGGAACTGCATCACCCCTTTATTTTACTACGATGTCTCTATCAGCATCACTACTTCCTCTCTCTAAAATGCACTTCTATCCTCCTGACCATTTACTGCCTATGCCCCTCTCTGAAACTGATCACTGAATCAAGATCACTTAGCAAACCCTACCCTAGTGAATCGATTCTAATCAAAAGCTGTGTCTCCTCACACAAACTCGAAAATGCCAAATGCTCAATGTGCTCAATATGCTCAATGTTGTTTTTCATAGGCCCCTCACCCTCCTTATATTCTTCTATTAACCCTTCAACGGCCAAGATTAAAACATAATCAAGGGCTAAGATTAACTTGGAGGTGATCCATGACTTTATCTATAAGATTCACACTTAGTTTAATTAATACCCTTTAATTAATCAATTTCCCTAAGTTTAGACTTAGGAAAACATTAAAAAACAATCAATTAATTTAATTAAACCATCTCTAATTGGAATTTCCAAAACCATTTATGGGTATTATGGAATACACGTGTCTTAGCCTATATACAAAGTTACAAGGCTAGAGCACATTCGATGCTAGTATAAATCAACACTCCCTCTTAGCGAGGAAAGTGCTCTAGTAGGACAACTCAATGTGTTGTTGTTCTGACTTCTAGAGCGTCTACTGTTGTGTTGTTCATGCTACTCAACAACACTGCACAAGAAAATTTTGCTGCTGATGACTCTGCATATTGCTGTCAACTGCCACTATATTGCAACTCCCTTTGAATTCTGCAACAATGTTGTTGTACTGCATGAGCACTACTCTGCACTACGTGAGCATTACTCTGCACTGCGCTGCCCCACTTGTGCACTGCGTTGTTGCTGCTCATATGTTGTTGTTGCTCAACTACTACTGTTGCTGCACTATTGCAAATTGCAACAGAAAAACATCCGAAATTGGACAAGTAAATCTACAATTGAAAAATAAGACTGACTGCTGCTAGATTCTGCACTAGCTCTCTGAAAATAATGCGATGTTGTTGCTCTGCACTGCATGTGCACTGCACTGTGCTACACCACTTTTTCACTGCGCTGCTACTGCTCATTTGCTGCTATTTCTCAACTACTATTGTTGCTGCACTGTATTCTCATCTTTTGCTGAAATTGTCCATCCTACTACTGTCTTTAGGCTTCTATAGCTCACATTTGATCCAAGAATTCTGAAATACTCAAGGATCCTGCCACTTGTAGATTCTAGATCTACAACTCCAATTCAGCCCATTTCTCTCCTTTCGAAATATGAGCTAACATATCATAATCTCCTTCTGCTTCAATCTTGGTAGCTCTAGCTTGAGGATCTTGCTTCTCCTCTTTATCCTTTTTCTTAAGAGGACACTGTGTGGCATAATATCCCATTTCCCCACACCTGAAGCACTTGATCTTGTACAGATATTTCTTCTTCTACTTTTGTTGCCCTTTTGATGCAAGGGTTGTGTTATCTTCTTCCTCCTTCTTGACTTTCGAACTACTGCTTCCATCCTCAATATGAATTTTGAGGAGATATCTCCTCAACTCTTCTTGTTGCAAGGCTGCCCACATCTGTTCCCAACCTGGAAGCTTTTCTCTGCCCAGAATGCTCTGGACAAAGACCCAATAATCTTTTGAAACTGAGTTCAGAGTGAGCCTTACTAGCTCTAATTCTTTTGGAGTTGATCCCACTGTTGATAGTTGGTCTCGGTTACCCTGAATTCTAGACAAGAAGGAGTGAGAACAGTCTCCCTTCTTCATCCTGGTATTATGCATCTTCTCCTCTAGATACATCTTCCGTTGCTTAGAAGATCCTTGGTATGGCTTTTCTAGCCCTACCCACATCTCTCTAGTAGTGTTCTTTGCTGCTATGTGAGGTACAATATGATCATTCACACCATCTAGGATCAATTTCTTAGCTCTTGCCATATTCTTCTTGAATGCTCTCAGGTGTGCTGCATCAAGAGATTCCGCAACTGCGCTGTCTAAGAGGATTTTTTGATCATGCTCATCAAGGAGAAATTGAATCCTTGATTTCCCAATAACAGAGTTGGAGGCAAACTCCAATCTATCTTGGTCACGCAATCCGTTGTTGGCCATCTCCTCAACTGTCAATATCTTTCTCTAACCCTTCTGCTCAGCTAGACTTACACACTCCTTGTGGAGTAAGTCACTACTTCTGCTGCTGCATGAAAGAACTGAGCTTCTTTGAGTAAGAAACTCTCTGAGGTCAAGAAATCCCTAATATTTGTTTTTGCCGATTTAGGAAAAAATCCCAATTTTTTGAAAAAATCTCGAATTTTTCCCTGAGCCGACTTTATCGGCCGACTTTTTTTCCATCTTTTTCATGCCTCAAAAAGTCACAATTTTATCCTCGAAGTCCTGAATTTTTGCCGACTTTTTCCAAAAAATCATGAGTGAGGTGGTTTCTTGAACAAATTTTTATTTTCTTTTGAAAAAATTCGGTTTTTTTCTAAAAAGTCGGGATTTTTTCCAAAAATGAATATTTTGTATTTTTTTAGTTTTGTCGACTTTTTCAAAAAACTCCAAACTTTATCGATTTTTTCAACTTTTGGGCCCTTCTTGATTTAATCCCGACTTTGAATTTTTCCACATTGATCTTAGGTGATCTGATTCACCATATGTGTAACAAGTTTTCTTGAATAAATATATAGAGTTTTTAGTTTCTCCGACCCTTGGGCTCGAAGTGCACAAAATATGGGCATAGGCTGGCCTTGTTTAGGCTTTAGGAAATTTATGTGATTTTATTTATTTTTTTAACAAAGTTAGTTACTCTTTGTATTCCAAAAAAAGTGAGGAATGAAATCCCCATTACATCTGGGTTGTGAGGTAGAATGTCGAGGAGGGGTGATGTGGCAAAAACCGAACCTCCTGCATGATGACTATTGCTACTATGTTGCATATCCTATTCTTTGTAAATCCTAACAAACTGAAATAACATAACTATAAATTTAAAAGACATGATAATAGATGTGATAGATGGAGGATTGGAGACTAGTTCCTGTTGCCTTGTCGAGCATTTGAATTGTCTGTGGTGCCATGGTTGTTGTTCGGGTTGGCATTGTGAACCAATGTTGCGAACATCGGAATTGAGATAAAATCGGCAAGGGTCTGGAAAACCAAAAAATCGTAAAAATCGAGAAAATATCGGTAAAAAATCAGCAAACATCGGCAAAATTAATATACCATAAAAAATATCTTTAAAAATTTTCAAACATAGACAAAATTTATATACCATAAAAAATATCTTTAAAAATTGGCAAACATCAACTAGGCCAAAAGATCGTGATTTCGAGATAAAATCGGGATGTTATCGAGATGTTCGTAGCACTGTTGGGAACATTGTTGGAGCTTGAACTCTGTACAGTTCGTTTGTCCACCATATAGCATGGGATCTCCAGGGATTCTTCAATGTGTGTGCAATGATTGTTAGCTCCCCTTAGCTGCTCTGTGAGGGATTATGCTTGGTGTTGGAGGAAGCTAGTGTCTACCTAGTGTTTGTCCTGCATTATCTTCAACTGTGCTTTTATCAAATCCATCTCCGCTTGCAAATCGGAGTAGTGGAAGCAGTTCTCGTTCCTCATATTGGCTGAAGAGGGGAAGGACAAGAAAACAGTTGTGGGAATATGGGGTCGAGGAGGCAGAGAGGGCACTGATAGACAATGAGGATTGGAAGCTCAAGGATTGAGGGATAGAGAGCTTCGGGGAAGTTGAGAGGCTGAATGAGCACAATGAAGCAATGGATGGTGATCTGTAAAGGAGTGGGAAGTGGGATAAATAGGAGAAGAGGAAATGGAAGGCAGGCTGAGGATGAGGGAAGGGTAGGAATCACAGGGGGATAGGTTCATGGGATAATTTCAGGGGAGGGAATGGTCATGGCAGACCTGCAAGAATAAAATCTGGGAGGCACAGAAGAACATGATGGAAGAGATCACGCAATGGGGAGAATTCATGGAATAAGGGAGTAGGTGGTGCTATCTTGGGAAAAGAGTTAACCAGGGGGTTTGTGGCATGCCTTGTTGGCCACTGAGTCAGCTATCTTGTTGTTGAACCTAAGGATGTGATAGAAAGAAAGATCTTCGATTTCCTTACTCAAATTATGACACCTGAGGATTAGTCTATTGAGGGCGATGTTGGGAGACAAAGCTGAGTTCAACATCATGTTGATAACTATTGTTGAGTCCCCGAAAAGCATAGAATTTTTTATCTTTAATCTGTTAATAATTTGAAGGTGGCAACATTGTTGCCCTGCTCATCCACAATGTGACCTCCAGCTCTTGCTATTCCAGGTTTTGACTTTGAAGTTCTATCGAAGAAGAGTGTGGGCCTTTTGATTCCATCAAGCCATTCAATGAATTCCTTTTCTTTAAGCCTTATTTTCCATTGATCTCTGTGCAAAGGTTGAAGAAAGAGAGGTTTTTTACACTTTGGGAGGATGTCAAGCACTCTTCCAAAGAGAAGTCTTTCCTCGACCTGCAAGTCATTGATGTTGAATTGACTGTTGTTTTTGGCTAGGACGGTCTCTACAGTCAGGGTCCAAGTCTTCCTTTGCACTTTCCTAATGCACGGTTTGTGATCTTGGAAGGTGACTTTGTTCCATATGAGCCATATGTTCCAGAGGAGAACATATGTTAGAGTGTCCCGGATTCTTTTGGAAACACTCTTCCTTTTTTTCCCCAGGGGTAGATCCTTTTCCAATTGGTAATCAAATCTAAAACTGAGGTGTTAGCAACCATCTCAATTTGAAGGGGATCAGAAAGGGAGTTCTAGCAGTTTTTTGCAAAGGAGAATTCAATGAAGAGATGTTGTATTGTCTTCTCGACAAAGGAGAATAGGGGGTATGTAGAGGCTCCCTGAATGCCTCTTTTTTTTATATTGTCAGCTGTCAAAATCTTTCCCTTTACTAAGGTCCAAATGAAGATTTTGATTTTGGGGAGAGCTTCAGATTTCCAAACTTGCTTCCAGGTTTCCCACAGAGGAGTAGGAAAGTGCTCATTGTGAAGAACCTTGTATCCTGCTTTTATGGTGTAAGTAGACCCAGAGGGGTCCCATCTATAGATATCTTCTTTATCTTTTGAAAGAGGGGCATCTCCATGAAGCAATCCCTCCAGATTAGCTTTGTCATTGAGGAGATGTGGGGGGGGGGGTAGATTTGGAAACATCCAACCTAGCCAATTGCTATTACTCTCTTCCCAGCTAGAAATTTGATCCAGTTTGTTAATCCCAAGCTCTCTAAGATGCATTTGGATGCACAGAATGCTCGGATTGTTTAAAAGAGGAGGCTTACCCATTATTTTTTCATTCCCAATATTTATGCTACGACCTCCTTGTGGAACTTTGGAGGTGTTTTTGCGAAGAAAGGGGATGGCTTTTTTGCAGAGAGCCCAAATACAAGAGCAATGCCTACTAGGGATGAGTTGATCTAATAGATTTTTCCTTGAAGTGGAGAGATATTTCCTTTCCAGCACTTGATTCTACCACATTTTCTACCCAGTAATTAAACGCTGCACTATTTTTCCTCTGAATGCAACGTTCAATAGTTTAGGGATGCGAATAGCAAGGCTGTCATTTTCATACTTATTTGTTACCTGCCTCCATTTTACCAGGTTGAACTTATTTTTCTCACTTTTTCCACCTTGCCATAAGAATTGTCTTAAAATTGCTTCCATTTTATTCTGAATACTACTAGGGGCTTGGAGCAAAGAGAAGTGGTAAAAGGGCAGAGTAGAGAGGACAACCTTTAAGAGGGCCACGCGCCCAGCCAGATCGAGCCAAGAGGCTCCCCATTTTTGGACTCTATTTTTCATCTTATCTATGTTGATGCTTCATACCTTTGTTCATAAAGGGCCACTACTAACAGGCATCCCTAAGTAGTTAAAATGGTTCCAGCTCCATTTGTAAGGGACCGCAAATATTTTGGCAATGCTATCTACGGTATTCATAGTTGCATTCCATCCGTAAATGTAAATTTTGTGATAATTGATCTAACCTCCTGAATAGTGCATAAATTTGTCAAGAAACGTTTTAAATTTCTTGGCTATTATGCAAGAAGCTCCTCCCATCAAAAGGGTGTCATCAGCAAAATGTGAGTGGTTCATGTTTTTGACCCCATTGCTAAATTTGATACCTGTAATTAAGCATGCTCTTCGGTTGTAGTCCAGTGCTTGACTGAAGGATTCTGCCATGAGAATGAAAAGGAAGGGGGATAAGGGGAAGCCTTGTCTTAAGCCTATTGTGGATTGAAAACAATGTCCAAGTATTCCATTGACTAGAGGGGAGATCCAAGGATTGGATATGCAAACCTGGATGAAAAAG
This sequence comes from Pinus albicaulis, assembly GCA_034641835.2. Classification (NCBI taxonomy): domain Eukaryota; kingdom Viridiplantae; phylum Streptophyta; class Pinopsida; order Pinales; family Pinaceae; genus Pinus; species Pinus albicaulis. Next base: position 13,393,947 of record CM076577.1, on the reverse strand, counting down.
ATGAATTCTTCACAAAAGCCCATTTGCCTTAGGACAGAGAAAAGGAAGGAGTGCCTAACTCTGTCGAAGGCATTGGCAAGATCTAGTTTCAAAAAAAATCCCTTCTCCGATCTCATCATGCTGCAGTGTATCGCTTCTTGGACCAGCAAGATGGATTCAGTGATTTTCCTATTTGCTATGAACCAACCTTGATTTTCAAAGATAAGATTGGGGAGGTAAATTTTGATGTTGGAGGCGAGGACTTTGGTGATTATTTTATATAAGTATTTGCAAAGGGATATTGGCATAAATCTAGAGAAGGTGGATGGTTGGGAATCTTTAGGGATGAGGGCTAGAAATGTGGAGTTTGTGAAGCCCCCAAAATTTCTTTTCCTTTGAGCCCATCGGATCATTTTGATGAGGTATTTTTTAATTACTTCCCAGAAGGTCCGATAGAAGCTGATGAGGAATCCATTTGGGCTAGGTGTTTTGTTAGGGTGGAGGTCCAGATAGCCTTGATAATTTCATCTTCTTCAATGTCCCTGGTTAGGGAGGTATTTTTCTCTTCAGTGATCATTTTAGGAGCGTGGACCAAGATAACAACGTACTCCTCCGCCTCCATAGTTTTTGTTAGGAGAATTTTATAATGGAGGTAGGATGCTGATTTTATTGAAAATTTCTTGGTGTACATGTTGCCTTCATCATTGGATATGGTTGTGATGATATTTATGGATATTCTGATAGTGGCCTCCTTGTGAAAGAAGGAGGTATTTTTATCCCCAGCCCGAAGCTAGAGATTCCTGGATTTAATTCTCCATTTTTCTTCTTGCTTTTTATTTGTGTTATATAATGCCCAATACGGTTCTTTTTCCTGCTATTGTATTTCTTTAGTCACCCCTTGGTTATCTATATATTTTTGTACTTCTTCTAAGCTTATCTTCGTATACTACTTGACAATTTCTAGTTCTCTATAATAATATTTTTCCGAGCATTTGAGAGTTACAAGCTTTAATTTAGTCTCCCATCTATGCATTGGAGATCCCTCAACATGTTGATGCCAATTTCTTTCCACAATGGATCTTGCCTCAGGGAAGTCACTCCATAAAGGGTTGTAGTAGAATGGAAGAGGCCCAAGGTTTGATTGTTCATTGAGGAAAAGGGTGACAGGGTAGTGGTCTAAGGCTGTGCAGGGAAAAATGGAAGAGGTTGCAATAGAGAAGAGGGAGATGAGGGAGACAACAAAAAAAAGTGGTCTAGTCTTTCCATGATGTTCCTTAGCCCAATTCTGCAGTTTCTCCATGTAAAAATTCTATTTTTGGGGATGATTTCCACCAAGTCATGATATCTAATGATGTTCTCAAGCTGATCTCTTGAAGGGTCAGGAGTAAAATTTCCCCCTCTTTTCTCTTTTGCATGCATAACCAAATTCAGATCCCCTCCAATGATGAAATTGTTATTTTCCTCTCCTTCCATGTCAAATTGTAAAGTGCACCAACAAAATTCTTTGTCTCTATAGTGATTTGGACCATATATGTTATAAATTGTTATCATTACATCCTCTTGGATGTTTTGTAGCTTGAATTTTATCCAATCTTGGGCCTTTAACATTGACAGCCACTTCCATGAGTTTTGGTTCCAGATTGTTGCTATTCCTCCCGAAGCACCTCTAGACTCTACTACTGTGCCTATGTAGTTTCTAATTCTATTTATGATGTTTCCCATATATTTTTCTCCTTGATTGGTTTCTTGGAGAAGAATTATGTTTGGCTGTTCCTATTTAATGAGATCTATTGGGGCATTATTTTTATAGGGCTACCCTAATCCCCTACAGTTCCATGTGAAAGCTTTCATTATTTCAGGAATGCAGGTTGAGACCCTGTCTTCCCTCCTGTTTCTTGTTGGTTTGATTCTTTGTTGTTTAGCCCTCCAATAAAGGTCTCTATTGGGTGTTGCGTTCCTAGAGCAATGTCTTTCTGAGCTGCTTCATCCCTATGGTGTTTAGAAGACTTTATTCCTGGTCCAGTTTTTTTTAAGGTTTCCAAGACTAATCCCAACTCCTTTGCTGCATTTCTGGTGACTATCCGAGTAGATGATGGTTCGGCTGAGGATGAGGGAGGGCATGATTTGAAAGCGGAAGGTTGTGGAAGAGATTCAGAGGGGAAGGTGGAGAGGGAAAGTTGGAGGGGTTCCTGGTCCAAAGTGGCCAGAGCTGTGAAGGGTTTGGAAGAGGTGGGGGGGTTCAACGGTTTGAAAGGGGTCTAGAGGGGGTTCAGGATGGGGTTGGGTGCTCGAGCTAGCAAAATGGGAAGATGGAAGAGCTACTGAAGCTCCAACATTTCTGGGATTTGGGGCAGATTTTTTTTTCTTATGACTTCCCATTGTGATTCAGGGTCATTGTTTTTTACCTCTATTGATTTTTTGCGTCTATTATCAAAATGACCGTATTCATGGCATACCTTACACTTGAAGGGGATTTTTTCGTATTCCAACTGCTGGATGTGGGTCCAGTTGTCCACCTTCAACTTTATCACCTCGGGAAGACCTTTCCCCAAGTCTAACTCCACGCAGATTCTTGTGCAAGCTTGCATGTTTTCCTTCGGCTCGCTTCTGTCGATGAACTTACCAACAACATTTACAATCACTCTAACTGAATCATCCCCCCAAAATTGAAGGGGAAGATGTGGAAGATGAACCCACACTGGGACAACATTAGGGACGTCGAGTTCAGGATCGAAGTCTGGTGTCCATATGTTTATATAGAGCCCTCTGGTATCCATGAAGTATCGCACATTCCTGAAGATCAGATCTTTGTCTTACTTAGTCTCGAAGTGAAAGGTATAAAAAACCATACCGCAGAATCTGATAGAGATTTTCCCTTTTATTTTGTCCATCCAATTGCTCTTAACCCATTTCTAGAATGTTTTCAGCAATGGCCATAGTCCCATGAATTTCCCAATGAGTCCTTTCTCCGCGAGGGAGAGTGCAGCCATTCGAGGGATCGCAGGGGGCAGCAAAACTTCCTGGATTCCTTCCAATTTTTTGATAAAATTTGATATTCCAGGTCTTGGTTGAGGCAGATTCAAAGAGTTGATGAGTGAAGAGAATGTTGTGGCATGGTGGGGAGGAGCAGCTACCTCCAGGGTGGTCTCCAGAGGGGCCATGTGGCCAAGATCGAAGCAACAACAGGAAGGTTGAAGTGTGAGTAGCTGCGAAGATGCTCCAGAACTAAGCAAGATCTCTATTCCTTTATGTGATATTTTTACTTCACTAATATTTTGATTAAAATCTATCTTTCGAAACACATGAAGCCATTTTCATTGCTATAAAAATTATTCTTCAAAAATCTTACAAGCATTGTATATTTGTATATAGTTTGTAATATATATATATATATATATATATATATATATATATATATATATATATATATATATATTGAAGAATAATTTCATCTAGCCGTTGTTTTGCAGCTATTAGGGTTTGGGGTTTTATTTTCAATTTTTGTATATATTGAGGTTTTGGGTATATTTATTTTCAATTGTGCAGGTGAGATCCAAGCCATTTGAAGAATATTTGTTGGGGTTTGAGCTAGAATAGGCGCTTGAGGGTAAGATCTAGTCTCCAATTTTTTTTTTGGGCCAGCACCAAGAAATTTTATAGTGAAATTGAGCAATATTGCAAGTTTGAAGCAATTTAATTTTTGGCAAGGGTTTCAAAATGTTTTAGGGCCTCCAGGCCCAGCGTCCATCTTCTAGCCTAGTCGTTGCCCTTGGTTAGCCTAGCCGCAAACCAAAAGGGTCACGACCTCCTTGTTTTACCCCTATTATGAGGCTTAGAGGCCTCGACCTCCTCCCTAAGCTTGATGGCATCCATTTTAGGACTTTTCGTAGTCATTTTCAAGGCTATAAGGCCCATCCACAAGCCCTTTTGGCCCTCACAACCCTCTGTCCTCATTCCTCTCACCCTCATCACCCTTACCCTACATCTGCTAGCCTTCTTCAACACTAGTTTTCCCTTTTTTCCCTTTTTTGTAGGCCCTAGAACTCTCCTAACCCTTTCGAAAACCTCTCTTCCTAGGTCACGGTCCCTTTGGGGCCTACGACAGCACTAAGCGGCTCTCCTCACCTTAACGTGGGCCTCCATTTGGCCTCTTCTCTTTGTTTCCCCATAGTTGAGCCTAACACTAGCCCTCTAGGGCATAGTGTTGCCCTTTCCTTCCCCCGTCTTGCCCTCATTCATCTTTGTAGATTATCACTTGTTTTCTGAAGCTGATTCATGGTGTGTTTTGTAGAGAAATTGGGTAAAAGTTTATGTTTTTCAGGTGGTATAGTTATTGAAATTTTTTTTGGAGAATTTGGGAAAGTTCCTTCAAGGCTCAAGGCCTAAGGGTTTGATCTCTAAACCCTCTTACTCTCATTGTTTTTCTACAGCTAGATAATCATTTAATAACAGTGATAGAAAACACTCATAAAAGTTTCTCTAATAATTCATAAATTGCCTCACCTACTTGTTGATTTTTTGGGTAGCATTGGGTGTGGTCTAGCTCTAAAATTTTGTAGAGGGGCTAGAACACATGAGATCTCCAAGACCCAGAAATCGTTTGGAGAAATTCCACCCGTAGTGAATGTTATTCAAATCAAAAATTATTTTTAATAGAACCTAAGTTAAAACTTAGGGAATTAAAATAATTAAAGTGAATTAATATAAATGTGGGTGAGAAGCTTCTAAGTGACGAGGATCAAGTTGGATTTAATCTTACATGTTGATTAAGGGTTAGATCAAGGTCATTGATTTCACAACAGGAAAGGTATAAAGGAAGGCTTGAGAGTTAGTTGGAAAACACACACAGAGAGTGAATCTAGAGATTGAATTCTTTTGACGGAGCAGTGCTCAAACAAAGATAAGCTCTGAGTGATTCAACAGCAGTGTGGGGAAAAAGAAGTTATTGGTCGGAGGACCAAGGGTACATATCAAAGAGGCAATAGAGACCACAGAGGAAGTAGCACAACCACCAAGAGAGGTGACACAGTCCGTAGAAGGGGTGACGTGGGCCCACACAAGAACTGTGCAGAGTTTCCAAGGGATAGTCTGAATTTTTCTGGAGATTGGGGTTTATGAGTTGGGAATGCTAAAACTCAATTTTCTGAGAGGAAAATCAATTCAATGAAGAGGTTACACAATCATCAGCCATCCCCATGCATGCTTGCACAACTACTGCGCAGAGGGAGCTAGGGTTTCGCCAATTCAGATCTGGATCAACTGAGACTTGCAATGTGAGGTAAAACTCACTATTTTATCTGTATACTTGGATTTTCTTAGTTGGGTGAGCTAGATTTGGCACCCTAGTTGTACTCAAAAAATTTCTAGTTAACAATAAAAACCCTTAGATTTGCTGCATTGGATTTCCCGCATTGGGTTTTTCCGGGGACGTTAGTCCAAAAATAAGTATGTCCTTTGTGTGATTGTTGTTGATTTTTGTAGCATTGGAAAGTGTTCAAAGTCTCAAATTTTGTGAGGCTTGGACATTAGTAATCCAAAGAACTCATAAATCATTTGTGGAAATTCCACTCAGTTCGTGTTTTATTAAAATAATTAATTATTTTAATGACGACCCTAAGTCTAAACTTAGGGAAATTAAATAATTAAACGGTATTAATAAAACAGAGTGAGAATCTTATAGAGAATGAATATCAAGTCATGTTTTAATATTAGCCATTGATTAGAGATCTAATCTAGGCCATTGATTCATCAATGAGAATATTATAAGAGAAGGCTTGAGGGTCATTTGGAAAGCAAGCCGGGAACACAGTCAGTACCCCAAGGAAATTGATTATGAAGGAATAGAATTTGATTTCAGAGGGAGAGTTGCAGAGGCAAAAGAAGGAAGGGGAAGTCAACAGTGATAGATAAGGGCAAGAGGAGGATGCAGAGGGCCACAAAGCTCAGTGCTGAGGACCCACGTAGAGTGATGCGGTCCAACGTAGGGATTGCACAGAAGATCACACAGAGTGAGGCAGAGGAAGCTAGGGTGCCTTTCGGGTGTCAGAAATTCTCCAGGAGGATTAAGAGAATTGATCTAAGGTGTATTATTAATACATATGCTCGTCTATTTATTGTAAAAGATAATCATTGTTGAAGAATAATACAAACCATCATCCGCTGCACTGATTTTCCCGCATTAGGTTTTTCCGAGGACAATTGTCCAAAAATAATTGTATACATGTGATTATTTCTATTGCGTTATATGTGTTCTATTCTATTTTCTGCTTATGGTTAAGTGATTGCTGCAATTGTAATTATTTCAGAATTTACTGAAAGAAATTTGTAAATAACTTATCATAAATAAGAAAGCGAAGTAAATCTATCACTGCAGTAGCATTTCAGATTTGAAATTTTGACATGGTATCAAATCAAAAGACGGGTAACAGAAGAGGAGATTATGAAATGGAATTGAGATCCAAAATTGATGTAGTAACAGATCGGAAGGGTTCACGTAGTTCTCCAGAACACATGGAGGAACAGAGGGATCATGACATTTCAGTTCTGGCATCCAGACTAGAAGATGAATTTTCTTGTGTGTCAAGCATGGCCTCTTCAGAGATATGGGATATTGACAGTGGAGCATCTTCTCATATGACAGGAGTTCGAGAATGCTTCTTAAGCTACCAAGAGGAGCAAATGAATTTTCAAATCACTATGGGAAACAAGGCATAATGTACCTCTGTTGGAAGATGCACCATAATATTTCAAATAGAAGCTGGTAACAAGCTTCGGGCCACCAATGTACTGCATGTACCATGGTTGGGGATGAATTTATTCTCTCCGTCTCAACTTTAGAACAAGGGTTACGATTTATACTTTATTGGCAACAAAGTTTACGTCAAAAACCTAAGTTGGAAAAGGAAGGCACAAATTGGAGTCAGGAGCCATAAAATGCACAAGTTACAGCTCGAGTTCCCAATGGCTCTCATACACAGTATTGATGATAAATATTTGAATTAGTTATGGCATAGAAGAATGGGGCATCTACATCATGGAGCCTTGAGAATTCTCAAGAAGACTGTCACGGGAGTTCCAAAACTTAGCACCAAGAGAGAAGATGTCTGCAGAGGGTGCGTATTAGGAAATTATGCCAAGGCAGCATATCTGAGAAGCAGAAATAGGGCCAAGAGTGTGTTGGGATTGATACACTCAGAAATCTGTGGACCTATGTCCAAGAATTCTCTCAGTGGTGCAAATTATTTTTTCACCTTTATCGATGACCATTATAGAAAGACATGGATCTACTTTCTGAAGACCAAAGACAAGGTCTTTGAGCGATTCAAAGATTTTAAAGCTCTTGTGGAGAATCTGACAAGAAATTGTATCAAGACCTTGAGACCAGAGAATGGTGGAGAGTACATTGACAAGGACTTCAAAAGGTTTTGTGCAAGGGAAGGCATCAAGAGAGAATGGACCTCTCTGTATAATCCGGAGCAGAATGGAGTTGCAGAGAGGAAAAATAGGACTATTTTCGAAGCTACAAGGGCAATGTCGTATGATCAATACATGCTCAAATTTTTGTGGATTGAAGCTTGTAATACAGTCGTTTATGTGTAGAACAGGGTTCCTCATAACACATTGGGAAAGGTTACTCCTGAGAGCGTGTTCACTGGCAGCAAGCCTGAGGTGAGCCACTTCAGGATATTTGGCAATACAACGTATTTCTATGTACCCGATGAGAAGAGGAGGAAGTTGGATCAGATTGCAGAGAAAGGATACCTTGTGGGATATAGTGAGAATGCGAAGGCTTACTGCATCTATATTCCCGAGAGTAGGAAGATAGTAGTAAGACAGGACATGAATTTCATGGAGGAGAGAGCCTTCAAGAAATCTTTGGAAATGCTTTTAGCTACGCAGTCTGAGGAAGATTCATTGGTTCAGCGACAACGACCTATGGAAGATGGCTTTAGTGCCTCTCCAAGGCACAAGGATCCTAAGGATAGCTTTTCTGAGGAAGTGCAAGAGGGAAAGCAGGTAAATCCCCCCACCACCAGCGGAAGTATGAGCAGAGAACTACAACAGACTCTGAGGGATGCAGAGGAGTTTGTTGGAGCTCCTATAAATGAGAAGAGGCATCGCAAGAAACCAGAAAAGTACCAGGCATTGGTAGCAGAGGTTGGAGAACCTTCTATTTTTCAGGAGGAAGCTCAGCATCAGGTGTGGGTAGATGCGATAGTGCAGGAGTACAACTCCATCATGAAAAATGATGTCTGGGAAATAGTTCCTAGACCTTAAGACAGATCGGTTGTAGGTTCGAGATGGATCTACAAGATTAAACATGCTACAGATGGCAATATAGAGAAATTGAAAGCCAGGTTTGTGGCTAAGGGGTATGCGCATAAGGAAGGGATCGAATATGAAGAAACCTTCGCCCTAGTAGCTCGGTATACTTCAATTAGATCCGTCATATCCCTTGCAGCGCAGATGGGATGGGAGATTCACCAGATGGATGTCAAGACTGCGTTCTTGAATGGGGTGATAGAAGAGGAAGTGTACATAGAACAAACAAAGGGATTTGAGATGTATGAGCATAAAACTCATGTGTGCAGGCTTAATAAAGCCTTTACTAACTGAAACAAGCCCCTAGATCTTGGTATGGGAGAAGTGAAAGTTACCTGCAGAAGATGGGATTTGTCAAGAGGACGCAGATCCCAATCTATACTATTTGAGAGTAGGGGATGAGCCTCTAATATTGGTGCTATATGTAGATGATTTGTTTCTGACTAGATCATCTAGGCTCATAAAATACTGCAAGGAAAATATAGCTACAAAATTCGACATGAAGGATCTAGGGCAGATGCACTATTTTCTAGGTTTGGAAGTTTGGCAGCAGAAGGAAGAAATCTTCCTTAGGCAAGGCAGAAATATTCCTTAGGAAAGGGAGAAATATTCCTTAGGCAAGGAAGATATACTACAGAGATTCTAAAAATATTTCAGATGGAGGACTATAGACCCATGGCCACACCAATGATCACAAATTAGAAGAAAATTGACACGTCCGAGGATGATGAGGCTGATCCTACCTTGTATAGGTAGCTCATAGGATAATTGATGTATCTGGTCAATACTAGACCAGACATTTGTTATGTCGTGAATACCCTCAGTCAGTTCATGGTAGATCCAAGGAGGGCTCATTGGGCAGCAACCAAACATGTTCTCAAGTACTTGAGGGGGACATTCGAGTTTTCATTGAGGTACACCAAGGCAATGACATCTAGTTGAGTGGGTTCACTGAAGCAGATTGGGCTGGAAGTCCAGTAGATTGGAAGAATACAAGTGGGTACTTTTTTAGTGTCAGATCAAGAATGATTTCCTAGTGAAGTAGGAAACAGAAGTCAGCGGTGTTGAACTCAGCTGAGGCTAAATATATGGCAGCTAGCACAACTTCATGTTAGGCCATATGGCTTCGTAAGTTGCTCATGAACTTACTCAAGACGAGGATGGGATCGATTAGAATTTTTTGTGATAATCAGAGTTGCATCAAGCTCTCTAAAAATCCTGTGTTTCATGATCGGTCGAAGCACATTGACATCAGGTGTCACTTCATCAGAGACTATCTCCAACGGGGAGTTGCACAATTGAAGTACATTCCTATAGGAGAGCAGGTGGAAAATATCCTCACGAAAGCTCTATATAAGACTAAGCTTGCTTACTTTAGAGAAAAGATGGGGATGGTCAAGAATCCATTCCAGTAAGAGGAATGGATAGGCTCTAAATTCAGAGGGAGCTACAGTACAGGTGAGGCAGTGATAGAGATGGTGTCATGGGTAGCAGTACAGAGGGCAGGAGTGCAACAGATGAGGGGTAGCAGCCGAGATATCAACAACGCAGTAGATGATTTAGGTCAGAGAAGATGGAGTTGGCATTTTGCTAGAACACTTTCCTCGCTAAGAGGGAGTGTTGATTTTTGTAGCATTGGAAAGTGTTCCAAGTCTCAAATTTTGTGAGGCATCTTGGACATCAGTATTCCAAAGAACCCAGAAATCGTTTGTGGAAATTCCACTCATTTTTTGTTTTATTAGCATAATTAATTATTTTAATGAGGACCCTAAGTCTAAACTTAGGGAAATTAAATAATTAAAGGGTATTAATAAAAAAGAGTGAGAATATTATAGAGAATGAAGATTAATTCATGTTTTAATCTTATCCATTGATTAGATATCTAATCTAAGCTATTGATTCATCAACGCGAATATTATAAGAGAAGGCTTGAGGGTCATTTGGAAAGAAAGTCGAGCACAAGCTGAGCACCCAAACGAAATCGATTCTAAAGGAATAGAATTTGATTTCAGAGGGAGAGTTTCAGGGCAGAGTTGCAGAGGCAGAATAAGGAAGGGGAAGTCAGCAGTGACATAGAAGGGCAAGAGGATGACGCAGAGGGCCACAGAGGTCAATGCTGAGGGCCCACGCAGAGTGACGTAGTCCAGCGTAGGGAATGTGTATAAGATCACACAGAGTGATGCAAAGGAAGCTAGGGTGCCTTTCGGTGTTAGAAATTCTCCATTAGGATTCAGAGAATTTATCTCAAGTGTATTCTTAAGACATTTTCTTGTCTACTTACTATAAAAGATAATCATTGTTGAAGAATAATACAAACCCTCATCTGTTGCACTAGTTTTCCCATATTGGGTTTTTCTGGGGACAATTGTCCAAAAATAACTATGTACATGTGATTGTTTCTATTGTGTTATATGTGTTCAATTTATTCTCTACTTATGATTAAGTGATTACTGCAGTTGTATTTATTTTAGAATTTACTGAAAGAAATTCATAAAGAACTTATCATAAATAAGTAGGAGAAGTAAATATATCACTGCAGTAGTATTTCAGATTTGAAATTTTCACAATTGTCTCATTTATTTTTCAATACTTGATCTGTATATTGGTGTAGGCTACAGAGTATTTTCATTAGTATTTATTGAATAATTCTGTAAATAAACTTGTTAATTGAAGAACACAAGTAGGAAATGTAAATCAAATAATTGCATTATGATTTATGTTTGTTTTATTCAAAAAATTTCACACTACTAAGGAACCAATTGCATTTGATGGGAATTTATTGTTTGGCATATGTCATGAAATTTTGAGGATTTTCAATGTCATAAGTTTCTTGAAGTCTGATCTATAACAGTGATATTAGCATCATATTATGCAGTAGTTTTTGAATACAAATATTTTGATGCCTTACTGGCTATCCAATATAGAGAATATAACTAGCAGAAATAAAGTGAGAATTAACCTCACACTATCACTGGAGATCTGACACTAATACAATCTCTGAATGGCTAGCCCCAAGCTTTCTCTGCACAATCACTGTGTTTCCTCTACGTCACAACTCATAGGGACTACGTCACTCCTCTGGTTGATCGATCTGTTGGCTAGATGGTCAAATCTCTAACCCTCCGGTATCACACCTCGGCTCCTGGCACTAGATCTAGACTGTTCCTCATCAAAACTTTGGATCTCCTCTCAGGCTTTGTGCTCCCTTAGCGTTGCTCTGCACTGCCCAACGTGACTTTATGCTACCTTTCTGGATATTACTTTGCCTCCTCTGCTCTATATTCATCGGATCATGAAAAATTCCATAGGCCACTATCCCTGCCCCTCACTGCAAGAAATCAACTCGATCACTCCTTCGGCAAATACTACGTTGCTCTCTTGAGAATTATATCTCTAGATCTCTCACCAAATGTGTCAAATTAAATCCTAATCAATGGATCATATCATATTGACTCGATATTCATTTTTTTCTAGAAGATTCACATCCAGTTTAATTAATACCCTTTAATTATTTTAATTTCTTAAATTTAGACTTAGGCATCCATTAAAAATAATTAATTATTTTAGTTAAACCTTCTCCAGGTGGAGTTTCCCAAAACGATTTCTGGGTCTTGGATAATGCATGTGTCCTAGCCTCCCAGAAAATTCTTGAGACTAGAGCATATCTGATCCTACTGTTGGGTATGTGTAATATTCTTTCCATGACTAGCCCCACGCGCTGTATGTTGCGTCGGGCGGAGCAGGGGGGTCACAAGGGGGGAGGCAACCCCCACTGTTGGGGTCCGGGGCAGCACCCCACCGAAAATTATTTTGGTGTGTGGACCCACTCATAGGGGGATCCACCCATGTTTTGTGCATTATTTTGCACATGGTTTTTGGGTACGATGGTTTTCGGCCCCTGGTATTTTGTAAATCCGGTCAAGGGAACTACAGTTATGTTCTAATCTAGGGTTAATGGATTGGGGTTTATGTATGCTTCGGCATGTATATATATGTGTTGTAACACTAAAAGGAATATAATGAAAAATCAAGTTGGTCGTCCCAATTTGGGATCCAGGGGAAAATCTCTGTGTTTATTTGTTTTATGTTTTATGCTCTCGCTATTGTTTATTTTCTGTTATAAGATTTGTGTGTAGATAATTTATGCTCAAGGTTAAAACCTACATTTGGTATCAGAGTTGTTTCGACTTCAAGGGTATGCCTTTTCTACTAAGGTTTTTTTGCTCGGGCCTGAGGTAGACCTTGTTCAGTGGGAGAGCTGCGGGATCGATTTTTGCGGTGAAAGAAGATGGAGAGCGGTGGAAAGATAGAGTTCGAGAAATTTAATGGTCAGAGTTTTGAGTTGTGGAAGCTAAAGATGGAGGATCGGCTGGTGGATAAAGATCAGTGGATCGCGGTAGATCCAGGTACTAAACCAATGACAATGTCAGATGAAGACTGGAAGAAACTGGATCGGAAGGCTAAGAGCACAATACAATTGTGTGTCTCAGATTCAGTATTGTTGAATGTATCTGGGGAAGCTACGACGAAGAATTTGTGGGAAAAACTTGGGACTTTGTACCAATCTAAGTCTCTGGTGAATAAGTTGTTCCTGCGGAAAAAGCTGTATAACTTGAGGATGAAGGATGGAGACTCGATGACAAAGCATCTGAACGCCTTCAATACTGTGGTAAGTCAGCTGTCATCTGTTGATATTAAAATCTCAGATGAAGATAAGTGCATCAGTTTTTTGTGTTCTCTACCAGACTCGTGGGACAGTCTGGTTATTGCAATAGGTAGCAATAAAACTACCTTGAATTTTGATGACATTGTCTCAGCCTTGCTGTCGGAGGAAATGAGACGGAGAAATATGGAGGGTCAGAATGGAGATGCCTTATCTGTACGAGGAAGGTCCCAGAACAGAAACAAGAATAAGGTTTCGAGTGGGAGATCAAATCTAGAGGGAGATCTAAATCTCCTGGAAAGTTTGTAAAGGTGTGCTGGAAATGCGGAAAGGAAGGGCACTACAAAAAGGAATGCAGATCTAAAGCTCCTGAGAAAGGAAAGGGATCTGATGAAGGTCCTTCTGCAGAGGCAAAAAACACCTCGGATGAAGGTGGGGATGTGTATTTGGCTTCTTCTTCAAATACACATGTAGATCATGAGTCATGGTTGATTGACTCAGGTGCATCCTTTCACTTCACTCCCAATAGGGAGTGGTTCTGCGAGTATGAGAAATATGATGGTGGTGATGTCTTCCTAGGGGATGATAGGAGGGCCAGAATCATCGGACGTGGAAAGGTCAAGCTGAAGCTGCAAGGTGTAAGGATTAGAACACTTCCTGGTGTTCTGCATATTCCTGCATTGGCCAGAAATCTGATTTCTGTAAGCAAGATGGATGATGCAGGTGTAAAAACAGTGTTCGAGAAAGATGCCTGCAAGATGGTTCGGGGAGCATTGGTATTAATGCGGGGAGTTTGGACTGGAACTCTGTACAAGCTACAAGGTAGCACTAATATTAATGGGTGTAACAGTTATGTGGTTCTTGAAAGAGGAGCGGAAAGCCTAGCTGTCTTTGGAGAAAAGACCATGCTATGGCATCAAAGGCTTGGACATATTGGAGAGAAGGGCCTTCGGATACTGCATAGAAATGGTATGGTAGAAGGTATGTCTAATTTATCTCTGGATTTCGATTTCTGTGAACATTGTGTATATGGGAAGCAGAATCGGGTGAGTTTTCCTTCTGGTGCTAAGAGGGCGAACAAGATATTAGAACTTGTGCACAGTGATGTGTTTGGACCTGTGTCAGTTCCATCACTGGGAAAGTCTATGTACTATTTTTCATTCATAGATGACTTCTCAAGGAATACATGGATATATTTCTTGAGGAAGAAATATGAAGTCTTTGATAGATTTAAATAATTTAAGGCTCTAGTGGAAAACGAGACAGAGAAGAAGATAAAGGCACTGAGGACAGATAATGGTGGGGAGTTCTGCAAGAAGTGTGGTATAGCATGATAGAATACTACTCCATACACACCTCAGCAAAACGGAGTTGCAGAAAGAATGAACAGAACATTGATGGAAAAGGAAAGAAGCATGCTCAGTGGTATCAGGTTAGGACAAGAATTCTGGGTAGAGGTAGTGGAGACTGCATGTTACTTAGTTAATAGATCACCTTCATCAGCGTTGGAGGATAAGACTCCACATGAGGTATGGACTGGTAAGAAACCCTCTCTTTCACATCTAAGGGTATTTGGATGTGATGCATATGTACATGTTCCAAAGGAGAAATGGACCAAGTTGGATAATAAATCTGAAAGGTGCATCTTTATTGGGTATAAGGATGGTTTAAAAGGTTACAAGCTTTGGAACTCGGAAACAAGGAAGGTTGTGTACAGCCGAGATGTGGTGTTTAGAGAGGTGAAAGATGTTGTTAAACATGAAATCATACCAAAGGAACCTGAGAAGATAGATTTTGAGCTAAAGGAGTATGAATCAAACTCTATAGCAGAAGAAGATTCAGAAGAGGAAGAGCCACAAACTCCAACTTTGAGAAGATTAGTTTGAGAAAGAAGGCAACTAGAAAGGTATAGTCCATTTTCTTTCTGTTCAGGTTTTGCCTTAACTATAACTGATGATGATCCCAGAATTTTCAGGGAGGCAGTAGATTCAGAGGATGGAAAACTCTGGAAGGAGGCCATGGTTGATGAAATGGCATCCTTGCACAAAAATGAGGCATGGGATCTGGTGGAGTTGCCGGCTAGAAGGAAGCCCATCGGGAGAAAATGGGTGTTTAAGAAGAATATGAATGTAGAAGGCAAGGTGGAGAAATACAAAGCTCGGTTGGTAGCAAAAGGTTATTCCCAGGTGCCGGGAATTGATTTTGGTGATATTTTTTCTCCTGTTGCCAAGGTTACTTCTATTAGATTACTTTTATCTGTTGCTGCTGCATTTGATTTTGAGATAGAACAGATGGATGTGAAGACAAAATTTCTTCACGAGGATCTAGAAGAGGAGATCTACATGAAGCAACCTGAAGGCTTTATGGTGAAGGGTAAGAAAGAACTAGTATGCAGGTTGAAGAAGTCTCTGTATGGGTTAAAACAGTCACCAAGGATGTGGTATCTGAAATTTGATACCTATATATGGGGACTTGGCTTCACCAGAAGCAAGGAAGATCATTGTGTTTATTTTAAATTAATTGGTGATCGTGTTATATATCTGGTCTTGTATGTGGATGACATGTTGTTGATTGGAAATGACAAAGAAATTATCCAAGATTTGAAGACCCAACTGTTCTCCAAATTCGACATGAAGGATCTGGGTGCCGCAAACTATATTTTGGGCATGGAAATTAAGAGAGATCGGGCAAAGAGGAAGCTCTGGTTAAACCAGAGGAAGTATGTCGAGACTATATTGCAAAGGTTCAATATGCAGGATAGTAAACCGGTGAAGGTTCCTATTCCTGTAGGTGTAAAGCTGTCAGCTGAACAGTGTCCCAAGACACAAGAAGAAGAGGAGTATATGTCCCGTGTTCCATATGCAAGTGCAGTGGGTAGCCTGATGTATGCAATGGTATGTACTAGACCAGACATTGCACATGCAGTGGGAGTATTGAGCATGTTTATGTCAAACCCAGGGAAGGAGCATTGGACAGCAGTGAAGCGGGTTTTCAGATATTTACGTGGCACTAGTGATTATGGCTTGTGCTACCAGGGAAGACCAGGATTGGAAAGAATGTTGGACATTCATGTTTTTGTTGATGCAGACTGGGCTGGAGATCTGGACCAAAGAAGATCTACAAGTGGGTATGTGTTTAGCCTATTTGGAGGCGCAGTCAGTTGGATGAGTAAAAGACAGTCTGTAGTGGCTCTTTCAACTACAGAGGCAGAATACATAGCAGCCACTCATGTAAGCAAGGAAGCAGTTTGGTTGCAGAGATTGTGTTCAAGTATGGGGTTGGTACAACAAGCTATAAGGATAGACTGTGATAGCCAAAGTGCAATTTTCTTGGCTAAGAACCCTGCTTACTATTCAAAGACAAAGCACATTGATGTTCAATATCACTTTGTTAGAGATATGGTTGAGGCTAAAAGGGTGTTTCTGGTAAAGGTGGACACTTTGAAGAATGTTGCAGATGCATTGAAGAAGTATGTGAGCACTCAGAAGTTCTCTTGGTGTAGAGAAACAATGTTTGTTGAAGAATTGGCCCAATGACTAAGCTCTCTTGTGTCCCCCTGTGGAAAGAAAACAACAAGTGGGAGAATGTTGGATATGTGTTATATTCTTTCCACGACTAGCCCCACGCGCTGTACGTTGTGCAGCAGGGGGGTCACAAGGGGGGAGGCAACCCCCACTATTGGGGTCCGGGGCAGTGCCCCGACGAAAATTGTTTTGGTGTGCGGACCCACTCATAGGAGGATCCACCCATGTTTTGTGCATGAGTTTTCACATGGTTTTGGGGTACGATGGTTTTCGGTCCCTGGTATTTTGTAGATCCGGTCAAGGGAACTATGGTTATGTTCTAATCCAGGGTTAATGGATTGGGTTTTATGTATGCTTCGACATGTATATATATGTCTTGTAACACTAAAAGGAATATAATGAAAAATCAAGCTGGTCGTCCCGATTTGGGATCTAGGGGAAAATCTCTGTGTATATCAGTTTTATGTTTTATACTGTCACTATTGTTTATTTTCTGTTATAAGAATCGTGTGTAGACTATTTTTCTGCTCAGCAGAAAACCTACACTCTTACAAAATCAACACTCCGTTCTTAGCAGAAGGAAATTTTATCAATACACCAAGTTAGAAGAATTGTCATGAATTGAACTACCTTCTCAAAAGCACATTGTTTGACATCACTTCCCACCAACTAATACACAAATGCATCATCTATGTTGTTCTTCACCCTGCATGCTGCTTCCAACTGCATCTGCACTGCAACTCTATTGTTGTTGTAACAAAAAAAACATCCAAAATGTTGAACCAATTGCATTTAGTATGATGCATCTGTCACTAGAGTTCTGACTACTGTTAGTCTCTACGTTCATCTTCTAAAGCCTCTACCTTGATGTTGACTCTGCACTGTGCCACCTACACTGTTGCCAACTTTTCTCTACGCTTCTCAATCTCTAGCACTCCTAGCCACTGGAACTGTCACTCTGGCACTCCTCTGCATCAACTAACACTAGTCCATCCTGCTACTGCTGCTATGGGCTCCTATAGGAAAGAATTGACCCAAGAGGTGGACTCCTCAAGGATCTTGCCCATCTGTAGTTCTTTGGAACTACAATACTTGATCACCCCACCTCTCCCTTGGAGGTATATGGGCAATCATGGAAAAATCCTCTTCCATCTCAGTGGTAGCAGCTCACTGATCTTGCTACTTATCCTTGTCCTTATTCCGAAGAGGACATTGAGAATTGAAGTGGCCCATCTCACCACATCGGAAACACTTCATCTTCGAAATTTCCTTTCACTTATGATGCTCCTACGGCCCCTTTGATGCGAGGGTTGCATTTTATTCTTCCTTTACTTCTACTTTCTTCCCACTATTGCTACTGCCATCCAGTTTTCTCTTTACTAAATCATGCCTCATCTCTTCTTGTTGCAGAACATCCCACATCCTCTCCCAATCCTGAAAATTTTCTCTGCCCATAATACTTTGGACGAAAACTTTCCATTCTTCCTAGACGTTGTTTAGAGCTAACCTAACCATCCCCGTAGCCTAAGGTTTTGAACCTACAGCTTCTAGCTGATCCCGAACTTCTTGAAGCTTCATAAAGAAAGGATATATGCACTCCCCCTTCAACATCCTTGTGGATCTCATCTTCTCCTCCAAGTACATCTTCCATTGCTCGGAAGATCCCTAATACAATGTGGCCAATGCAACCCACATTTCTTTGGTTGTTCCTTTGTCTGCTATGTGAGATGCAATGTGATCTCTCACTCTGTCGAGGATCAACCTCTTGGCCTTTGCTATATCCTTCTTGTAATATTTCAATGGATCTGGATCTGCGGGGAAAACTACCACATTATCGATGAAGGCATTAAGATCATGCTCATCTAGAAGGAAGGAGATCATTACCTTCCAGATCACATAGTTGGAGGCACCCTCCAACCGATCCTGATCTCTCAACATAATTGTTGCCACCATGCCCAAAAACAATGTTGAAGTCTACCTCTAACCCTCTGCAAAACTACTGACTGGCTATACGCACTCCTTGCTGAAGTGAGGAAAAATTATCTCAGCTACTATTGCTTCTGTGTTGGAAATTAGAATTTCTAGGTAAGAAATTCTCTGAGGTTAGAATTCCCTCAATGTGCTCTTCTTCCCTTATAACGTTTTTCTACTCTAAAAACTACTACAAAAAATCTACGTCCAAGTTGAAGATCCACGTTGCGCTGAAGTTGTTGTGTTGCTCCCTCTGCCATAGACAAATTTCAATCTGTAAAAATATTCTTCTCTGTTGAATCACTCAGAGAAAGATTTTTCCACGAAAATCTTGTCCTCCTAACACTCGACTGCATAGCCCTTCTGGGGATTTGATCTACTTCCCACGCAACTTTTCGAGCTCCCTCCTCAAATTTTCTTCTAATCTCTTCTCTTCTTCACCTGCGCTATGATACCATGTGAAAATTCATAAAATTGGAATCCTACTACAGCAACTAGAAAATATTCATCTAATTGTTAATATTTACTTAAGAATTTATTTTCAATTATCTACGACAAACATTGCATACATCACACTGAAACCTACACAAATATAAAAATGTTGCGGAAACAAAATACAACAAAGGAAAGAAATAAAAACACAATCAACACCATTATTTTTGTACAAATGTCACCGGAAAAACCCCATGCGGGAAAGCCGATGCAGCAGCTGAGGGTTTGTATTATTATGCATTAGTTTTTGAATATAAATCTTTGGATGCCTTACTGGCTATACAATACAGAGAATATAACTGGTGGAAATGAAGTGAGAATTAACCTCACACTATCACTTGCGATCTGACATTGATCTAGTGTGTAAATGGCTAGCCCCAAGCAGACTCGATGCAGTCACTGCGCTGCCTCTGTGTCACAACTCGTAGAGACTGCGTCACTCCTCTAGCTAATTGATCTGTTGGCTAGATGCTCAGATCTTTGATCCTCTGGTCTCACACTCTGACTCCCAGAACTAGATTTGGACTGCTCCTAAGCAAGACTGTGGATCTCCTCCTAGGCTCTGCGCTGCCTCAGCGTGGCTCTGCGTTGCCCAATGTGGCTCTATGTTGTCTCGCTAGATCTCACTCTGCCTCCTCTGCTCTGTATTCACCGGATCAGGAAAAATTCCACCAACAACTATCCATGCCCCTCACTGCAAGAAATAAAATCGATCATTCCTCTGACAACTGTTGCACTACTCTCTTGAGAATTAGATCTCTAGATCTCTCACCTGATGTGTTCTCCAAGTGCCCATCGAGATTCTTCTTATAATATTCTCGTTGAATATTCAACGGCCTAGATTAAATCATAATCGATGGCTCAAATTATATTGACTCGATCCCCATCTTTTTCTAGAAGATTCACACCCTATTTAATTAGTACCCTTTAATTATTTTAATTTCTTAAGTTTAGACTTAGGCATCCATTTAAAATAATTAATTATTTTAATTAGACCTTCTCCGGGTGGAATTTACCAAAACGATTTTTGGGTCTTGGAGAATGCATGTGTCCTAGCCTCCTTGCAAATTCTTGAGGCCAGAGCACATTCGATGCTACAAAAATAAACAACCAAACTTTGTCAACAATCGAAGGAAGCAAAGTAAAAAGGCATGAATAATTATTATTTTTAAGTTCAATATCATCATCCAACACCATTGTAAATGATGCTAGTATGGCCATTTAAATATGTAACAACACCTAGATAAGCCTCTGACATTGGCAATGGATTTCATCCTAGGAAGTTTTTTTAACCTCACCAAATTACGTGTATTTCTAAACACGGATAATCTGCAGAGTTTTTATTCGAGATTAAACCCTAAAGCTAGGGTGGAATCTCTTGACAAGGTCTTAGGTGAGTCCTAGTGTTATATCAAGTCTTTGTAAAAGTGTGTTTGGGAATAATTTAAGCATATTTGGCTAAATCATTTTATTACAAACACACTTGGTCTATACTAGATAATATTGTGTCGCATAATTGGGATGTCATAGGGGTCTATGAGTAAAGTGTATTTCCCCTTTGAGGGTTGAATTAATTGTAGTATCTTGATGTAAAAAATATTTTAGTGCATGGTCCCTCATACTTAAGACACCATGGCTAAAATATTTGACGGTGGAAAAATTATTAATCCTCTCTAGTGTCAATAAATTAATTTTTCTGGATAAATTAAATAAAAATCCTAAGGCAGAAAATTTATTAATTTTGAGTAAAAAATAATTATAGAGAAATTAATTTCTCTCCAAGAAAATTCGTGGATCAAAGAGAAGTCAATTTTTGGAGGTCCCCCACCAAGGGAAAATGAATATTTTAAGAAAATTTGAGCCGTTGTACATTGGTGGTTAAGTCAAAGTCAAATTTTTGAGGAGATTAATCAAAAATATTAATTTTTGGATTAATTAAAAGTGGGGTTGAAGAAAAATTAGAATTTTTCCTCAAAATTAAAGATTCAATGGGGGAGATTAAAATATGATCAAATTATTTTCAACAGTCAAGATTATTTTGACGAGGATCAAGCTAGCTAGTTAGCATTTTCCACTTGGAGGGGCTTCTCTATATAAAGAAGTCATTTTGTTTCTATTGAATATATTTGGATGATGTAAATTCTTGAACTCTAGTATTGAGCACTGCTCTGCTAGGAAAATTTTGTATCATAATAGAAAGACTTTGGGGTTTAGTTCATGGAATTTTTCTTTCCTTGATCTGTGGTATGTGTTAGCTATGTGTGATCCTATTTTGAGCTTAATATTGATAAATAATTGTTATGTCATTTGTGAGTGATAAGAACATTTTATTGGTACACGTTATCTTAAGTGATATGATTCACCATATGATCTAACAATTTTATTGAGAATATAATAGTGATTTATAGGTACGCTAACCCTTGGGCTCCAAGTTCACAGACTGTATGGAAGAGCTGACTATGTTTGGGCTCTGAGATTTATTTATGGTGTTTGATTTTGCAGAAGGGTTTGGCCAGTATCTATTTTTCAAAATATACTCATCCATTGTTATTTATCCAAAAATTATTTCTCCCAAAAAAAAAATATTGTAAATATTGTATATTTGTAAATTATTTCTAACTGATTTATTTTGCAATTATTGGGGTTTTATTATTTTTGGGTTTTTATATTTTGTATATATATTTGGGGTTTGGAATTCTTTGATTCATTTTTGCAGGTGAAATTTAATTTTCTCAAGAGAATTTTGTTGGGGTTTTGAGGCAAATCTAGGACTAGGAAGGCAAGATCTAGCCTCCAAGCTCAATGTCTAGCCTGAAATCTAGCCCTTTTGTAGTGAATTTGTGGAGAATTTTTTGTTTTCATCGATCTCAAAAAATTTTAGGCCCAAAGGTCTAGTCGTCTGGTCTTTTCTAGCCTAGCCATGAGGTCTGGTGGCCTTCTAGGGCCCTCATCCCTCCTCCTTCCTAGCCATCAACTCCTCCTTGGCCTTCTTTTCCCCTCAACCCCCCTATTTTGGCTAGTTGTAGCCCTAAAAGGGCCACATCCTCCCTTGTTTGACCTTTTCATGGACTAAAATATGCCTCAACCTCTCTTTTACCCAGACGGCAACCCTTATAGGGCTTCTCGTGAGCCTTAGGGGCTCCTCCCTTTGAGCCGCTTTCCCTCCAGGGCCTTCTCTCCCTTTTTCCTAGCCTTGTGTCAGCCTATAAGGGTTTGACGTCAGCCATTTTCAGCATATCTCTCCTCTTTCCTGTCTTTTCCGGCCTCATTTTTCCTATCTTTGGCCTCTAGCCTTGTCTTGTGCCTCTTCTAGCCCTAGTCTTGGGGTTTTCCTAGTGTTGAAGCCTTGCCCTAGCCTTTTATTCAGTGATTTTTTATTTTGATATTATTTGAGTGGGCTAACATTGTGGTTTTTCAGCAATTTTAGACACTAATTCAGCGTTTGCAGGTAGCCAAGCTTATTGGAGATCAAACTAACCCTCAACTAGGCCTTTGGCTTCTTGGTTTGCCTCTCTTCTCTTCATCATTTTCTCTGTTTTTCTACAGCCATTTTATGCGGTCACATAATTATAATAAACTCCAATAAAATTAACCAAAGATCATCTAATAATCACTCAACTTGATTAGCTAATCATTGGAGCTTCTTGGGTATTGATAATTTGGCACCTTGTTGGTTTATAAAACACTGAATCACTAATTTTCTGAGTCATTTCAAGTCTAATATACATTATTTTGAGGTCTAATATGAACATTAAAAGTCTAATATATAGCTTCTAAGTAGTCTTATAATCAATTGGATATATTTGGAAGTTGAATGCATTGATTTTCTAGCTTATATTTGGCATCTTGCATCTTTTCTTGATTGTTGATATAAAATTGCAGACCTCTGTAAACAAGGTTGTAGTTGTAATAAATTGCTTATAAGTCTCTAAAATTGTCCAGGGAATTCTTATAATTCATAATCATTCATGGTTGAAGTGATTTGGACTTAATTTTGGTCATTGGCATCTATTTTCACTCTTGTATTCACAAACATAAGTGCTCTACTTGGATTGATAATTGTTAATGAGATTTGCTCTAAGTGATAATGTGGATTAGCACTCTTAATTTCTCATTGCCATTACTGTCATTGGATAAGTGAATTTAGTGCTCATTGATAAATTAGATATCTCTTGTGAACATTATTTTTAGTACATATAATTTTCTCTCTTGTATATCTAATTGGCATATTGGTGATTTGTTGACTATAATATTAAAGATTGCTAATTGTATTAATAAGCATTGATATTATATTGTTTATCACTTGAGAATTTGGAAACATTTTATGGCATTGTTAAGTTTTGAGCACTTATTCTTTTGGTTGAGATTTCTATTCATCTATTGTGTACTTCATTGTTCAGGTAAAGATCATTGTAATCAAGTACTTGAGAACATTAAGTAATCTCACCTTAAAGACACTCATATCTTGCATTCACATCTTAGGATTAGTCTCTTGCATTAATTAAATTACTTCCAACCATAAGCTTGGTCGATAGAGATATAGGCCCACCTTTCTCATCTAGCTTGAGGAGTTTAGCACCTCTTTAGTGGATAATAAAGTGACCTTGCAGTCATCAGAGCCACTGCCTCTACAGCGCCGAAGGCATTGGGTGGTTACAACCTAAGGGGAGGTATCATCAATCAAGCCTTATCTTGCTTCCCCTTGGCTTCTCTCACATCCTAATCTAGAGACTAACTTCAAAACAATGAAGAGGTAGGATAATTAGAATAGGAATATAACTTAAAATAAACCAAGATTTTTCATTTCACCTAGATTTATAGGATTTGCATCTCATTTAGGATAGTGAATCATCCTTAAGAAACAAAAATTCATCTGGTGACTCCATTTAAGGCACTAATCTTCATAATAAATCAAATCAAATCACTTAACTTGTTAAATAAACCAATTTGCTAGGACATTCAGTTGTGTCTCCCAGAGTTGTTGGTTTCCAACAAGTCTCCCATCTTCACATTTCATTGGGACTACCCCCATAGCTTATTGTAGGGAGACAACTAGAATGGAGAGGACGTGGATTAGAGTGGCAACCCACGTCTTGAGCGTTGTCGCATCTTGCCTGTACATTTTGCATGACAACAAGTGCATAGAAGTTGGGATCATAAGAAAGGATCAATCCCACTATCCATCCCTAGGCCCATCCAAAACATATTTTCTTGTAGAAATATCAGAAGATGCACCTTTGGTGCAAGGTTATTTCAAGAAAGTTAGAAGTGGCATAAAAGGATTTAAAAAGCATGGTTTTATTTGAATATTTGATGGCACATGGCCAAGATTTGATAACTAAGAAATGGTCAAAAGGATGTCTCAGTAAGTTGCTATGCAAAAAAAAATTTAGTAAAATTAATTTGAGAAAGCCAAGGAGAAGAAAAAAAATGTGAATGATATACCATGGCCTTTTGGGTGAACCCAAATTATCCTAAAAGCATGTTTTTAAAATTTGACATTTGTCTAGGTGAGACTCCCAAATCTTCCCTTGAATTTAAGGGAAAAGTAGGTAACTAAGAAACCAAATTCGTCTCCCCCCCTCCATGTGTCCCAAATCCCAGGTGTCAGACATCATTCTCGAGGGACACGTGTCTGAGTCATGGGTCGAACATGTCCAAACATGAGGGATTCGTGGACCTAGAAAATCTGATTCACCTTAGCAGCATGTCACGATTTTGGGACATTGGTCCCTCTCGAAAAGCATGTCATGGCTCTTTAAAAGCCTGATTTGGGATGCTTTCTCTTCATTGTAATGTGTTTATTTGTGGGTGCGTGGGAGCAAGTAGCAAAGGGTTTAGGAGCATTTTGTAGGTGATTCAAGAAACCGGTAAGTGCATTTTTATTTCATCCTCTTGTTGTGAGAGAAATTGGAGCACATATGGGAATTTGTATAGTTTGAAGAAGAGCAGACATTAGCAGTCCAAGGTAAAGACAATAGTGTATGTGCACACCAACCTTCGTCTTATTTACTGGTAGAGGGAGGTGTTGAGAATTTGGATGGCTTAAGGTTAATACAAATTCTCTTCTTGATAATTACTTATGAACTTGCTTGTGTTGCTTATGTATTCTCTTAGTTAATATTTCATCAAGTCAATTATCAAAATGCATAGAACATGAATTATAGGCAGGAGAAACACTTTTATTGTGGGAAGGTAAATCACAGATTTACCTTCCTTACTTTGCACTTCAGAATTCATCATAATCCTTACACTTTTATCTTAGTCCTGATGATGTCACATTCTATCATAATAATGTCACTGTACAACACCCCAAAACATATCTGCACCTTACTGTATATATATCAAATTGCTGTAGTATATCAGCACTTCCTTAACCCTGATTCGATTGTCAGATTTACCTTTTATTTTGACTATGTACTAGTCCAAAGTTTCACTTGTTGATCTACACTATCAAGTCCACAAACTTCTATCCTTCTATTCGCATTTGATTACTCTCTGAAATCTGCAACCTTCTTTCCTTATATCCGCATTTGAGTACACTCTAAAATCCGCAGTTTATTTAATAATAGTTTGCACTATATGTTACGCACTTCATATTATTTTTATTTGCGTTGTATATCACGTATTATCTACATTGTATTCACCACACTTAGTTTCATGTATTGTCTGCACTATCTTACAAAGAAGGTCCGTACTTTATCTCTGAGATATCCGATTACTTGTTCTTCTAATCATGACGGCACATCACATGTATATATATAGCATATCTCTTTTAAGCAAGCCGACCATATAGTTATGAGTTAGATCGACTAGTTTCATGGTGAATGAGGCCGACTAGATCATGATGAATTCCATGCGTTGGAGAGGTATTTCTTCACTGCGTTTAAGGGTTGTCTTCCATCATTGCATTGAGATTTGTTAGCTTCTTTCACAATGTCCTAGAGCATACTTAACACAATCTTGCTCATGAAGCCCATGAGGCAAGTACACTAAAAAATACATTTTTATTTACTCTTCCTTCTTCTTTTCATAAATACATATTTACATAGTCAACATGAAGACCGACCTAGTTAAACTTTTCAACACTCCCTCTTAACTAGGGAGGTATTCATACAGGTACATGGTCACTTTCAAACTGAAGAATCTCATAAGAAAAATCGGATTGGTAATCACATCTGTATAACATCATATCAACCAGCATTGTCCTAGTGCAAGGCCTTGACTAACAACCCCATATCTCAACGAGACAATGGGCTACAATGCTGGCAAGACACATGAATTATAGACACCTTCATAATTGTCTCTCCAAGGTACATACTCCACTCGGGTGTTCCCAAAGTATGACCTTCTTGGACTATTCTTCTCTTGGGTAGCTAGCCCTCAAATAATATCGGTCCCCGGCTACTCTTATCTTGAATTCCCTAACACATTCTCAAAGAGTATCGAATGTCAGATGATTACCCAATCCTCCATTCTGTCTTCCCAAGACCAGAATGATGTGTCTATCTCTCCCTCTCATCCAGGGAGGACCCATTCCACAAGGGAATGTACTCATTCCTATACGAGGAATGTACCTAAGCTAATTCTTAGGAACTACCAAGTTTCTTCCAAGTAAGAAAATTATCATTAGGCTCCCTCTTAACTAGGGACCTCTATTAATAATGGTGAGACACCCAGTTGCTCATGAAGAATTATTGTCCTCGATGTCATGGATTTCGATATTGAGGAATCTCCAAATTTTAGCTTCATAGGGCACAGATCATCCATCACTTCCATCCTGAGTCATGTCAGCTATCAGAGAGTGATTCATCATACTTCCTTTATCTAGTCCATTGTTATGCCATGCTGCTTTCCTTTGAATCATTTCCAAGGATCATACATCCTTTCTCATGATTAGCAACCCTGCACAAATTCATTCAGATAAACATATTCATATTAATGAAAGTTACCTTAGTGATGATCTTTCACCATGACATCTTCCTGTAGGCATCGGCATCCTTCATACAGATTGACACATCTCCTAATGATATGATTTTTCCAAGGATCTTCATCTTTACCAGACTTCTGCAAAGTCTACATATCTTCCCAAGAGATCTTTTAGTCACATCTTCTTGGACTCCGGATGATAACTGCCTCTTAACATGGTTGCATTTCATGATCTCTTCCTTCCTGTGCATTCTCCATTCCCAGGAACTTACACATTTTCCAGTTCCTTGTTCACATACAACCACCTCATATTTTATGAGGACATATTATGTTTATTTCATCTGTCTTGTGCATTGAGAGATACTTCTCCATATATCATACTTCTAAGTACATAATTCCATTACCTGCAACCATATAACATGAAATCACAGCATCCAATGTCAACATATAAATATATACATACCTCATACCTTTTTCCCTTGAGTCATCCTGTAGCAATTTTTCAAGAATGAAGAGCTTCATTCCCTTGGCTTGTTTCATCAATATGTCATCACATCCCAGAAGTATGTTTCCATGATGACCCTTGTGCTTGATGACTACTTTCTATTAGTAAATTTTTTCAAAGAGGTTTTCCTGGAGCTGATTCACCAGGAGCTCCTAGCATGCTTCGATCAGGATTCTACATTGCTTCCTAGCATATAACCAACAAAAATAAATTCCTTATTCATAAGTTTACTTGATTTTCCTTGAACTAGTACCTTGTGATTGGACTGTTAATTCAGGTCTTCAAGGTTTGAGACTTCAAGTTCCCTCCAAAATAAATACTTATATCAGTTGTAGATACCTCAGATCTTTGGTAGATCAGCTATTCCAAGATTCTTTAATGTACTGCTTCACTGTATATACATATCACTGAGGATCCTTCTTTTGAAATTAGAAGTCATGACCATGACTGTGATTTACACTGAAACTCCTTCTCTGAAGTTGATTGAACTTATCTTACTCACATACACCGAAAAGCATTACTGAACTGATTGCTGAGATTAATATAGAGTTTATACTGCAATTTTTTTTGAGATAGTACTAAGACCTTCTCCTTGAGATGGCATCGAAATCCTTTATTGAGATTTCACCAAGACTGTGGTACTGTAGTGAGACTTCATATCTGTGTCTGCACTAAAACCTTTGCTACAGTAGCACCGAAATATTCCCGTCGAAAGAGCACCGAAACATACATGCAATAGCACTGAAAAGTAACATAAAAAATGTGGTCACTTTGGTCACAGTGGTAACACCGAGCCTCTGTAATTGTCATTTGAATATCTTCTAGACTTGCATCATGCTTGTCGAGACATGGAGATCATCATCATAGATATAATACCTTTAACGAATTTTAGTTAAAAATTTATCAATGAGACCTTACTGCACTGAGACATAGGTATACTTCATTGTTCCTTCACTGAGTCCCTCCTTCTTTGATGATTTTAATAGAGATCGAGCCCATCACTTTTCTCTATCCGAAAGATATCTGAGTTGTTGTCAGTGATCATTTTCTAATAGAATCTAAACTCTCTTACTATGCCAAAGATTCGATTTTTGTCTTACCCATACAAAACAAAGATATTTCCAAATTGTTATCTATAATCCATCATTGAAATTTCAAATGAGATCCAAACTAGTGAACTGTAATATTGTATGTGCCTTTAATCTTGAGGTCTAAGATATAATTTCGAGACAGTGAGAAGAAGTCATTGTGGTGTACCCGAACCTTCTGTGATCCAAACTAGATTGAGATCACCTAGATCATGTGTTAACTTGACCGAGCTCCTTCTTGAGTTCCTCTTAGATGAGTTGTTGACTGTGATATGATCCTTAAGTGCCACTTATATGCCCTTCTTTGACTGCCACCTTAGCTCTGATACAAGGTTGAGAATTTGGAGGGCTTAAGGTTAATAAAAATTCTATTCTTTATAACTACTTGTGAGCTTGCTTCTGTTGCTTATGTCTTCTCTTATTTAATCTTTCATCAAGTCAATTATCAAAATGCACAGAACACGAATGTTAGGCAGGAGAAACACTTTTATTGTGGGAAGGTAAATCACAAATTTACCTTCCTTACTTTACACTTCAGAATTCATCATAACCCTTACGCTTGTATATTAGTCCTGATGATGTCACATTCTATCACAATAATGTCACTGTACAACACCCCAAAACAGATCTGCACCTTACTGTATATATATATATATATATATATATATATATATCAAATTGTTGTTTTAACGACCCAACTCGAGTTATAGGGAACATAGAAATATTAGCTTGCATATGAGACCTGCATATGATAGCTAAATATGCATGTATCATGTGTAACGCACTAGTATATGCACTAATCAATTATGAAAAGTCTCAATGTAGGGTAATGAGTGAATTATTGAAGTATTTTGTAAATACTTAACTCACCAGAATATAATGAATGTATTATGAGGTAAAAGTTATACCTGCCACTATCATATTTTGTTTTTTTCAAAGGAAAGTAAAAGCATTGACTTATGAAAATAAAATATGATATTTTAATAAATCTAGGATATTTTAGAAATCCAAGTTATTTATTAAATAATAATATTTTAATAAATTTAAGATATTTTAGAAATTCAAGGTATTTTAAAAAGAAGATATTTTAATAAATATCTTGAAAGGATATTTAACTAAGATATTTATTAAAAGGAGGATATTTTAATAAATATCTTAGGGGATTTGTGTATAAAAGGAGAAGGGGGGGGGACTTGATGGGCATGGGTCAGTGAGGTGGGTAAACTGAACCGGATGTTGTAAGAGGAGTTATAACTATGGGAGCCATGAGCAGTGAGTTCTAACAGAGTCATGGAGTGATCTCAATTGTTATTGGAGTTTTGGGCATGGGGGCCAGAAGACTTGTCTTCTGGATCTGGGGACCGGATAGGTTGACCCTAGATAGGTTGGGAGGAAAACAGAGGTTTGGTAACTGGAACGGGAGCCATGACGGGTCTGGAACAACTTAAAAAATGGTTCTAGGTAAGTATTATATAGTGAATTGACACACACACACACACACACACACACACACATATATATATATTCCGCTTTAAAAATCCCACTCTGGATTGTGTAGTATCAATCTTTTTAATGATTGTTAAATTGTGATAATTATGGTCTTTGATCTGTAATCCAGATCCCAAGAGATAATAATAACATTAACTTATTTATCATGTTATTTCAGCTCATCTTCAACCTAAAATCTAGAAGCCATAGAGTAGGTTTTTGCAGGGCTGATCATTAGTGTTATGCTGCAGATGGAGGAAGAGTTAATTGACTACTCTAAAGATCCCTTAGTGGGATGTTTATCTTCATTGAAGGAATTTGTTACTGCTTGAAAATGCATTATTCACTTTGCATTATACTTGGTCTACTAAGAGTGTCATGTTTTCAATAAGATGTCAATTGTTGACAAATAATAATTTCCTCTTTCAATAAGAATTTCACAATTTATAAGATATGCATAGTCACATTATCAATATGTTATAGTTTTGATATAATCTCTTTTCTTGCAAGTTTCACCACTTAGATTCTTAACTCTACCTAGGATATTACTAGCTTTATCATCATTCCTTAAGCCATTGTTTCATTTCTATTATATTGACTCATTTAATCCAAATTCATAACACATCACTGGTATACCCTCTCCTTATTCTTCACATTAATCATTTTCTCATTAGTCCGTAGGCCTCATCTTCTCACCAAATGTATCTTCTTTTAACAATTTAACAATCAGGTCGGTGAGGTGGGTAAACTGACTCGGATGTTGTAAGAGGAGTTCTAACTATGGGAGACATGAGCAGTGAGTTCTAACAGAGTCATGGAGTGATCTCAATTGTTATTGTAGTTTTGGGCATGGGGGCCAGAAGACTTGTCTTCTGGATCTAGGACTAGAGAGGTTGACCCCAGATAGGCTGGGAGGAAAATGGCAGTTTGGTAACGGGAGCGAGAGCTATGATGGGTATGGAAAAACTTCAAACACGGTTCTAGGTAAGTATTAAATAGTAAATTGATATATACATATATATTAAGCTTTAAAAATCCTACTATGGATTGTGTAGTATCAATTTTGTTAATGATTGTTAAATTGTGAAAATTATGGTCCTTACAACTGTAGTATATCAACACTTCCTTAACCCTAATCCAAGTGTCAGATTTACCTTTGATTTTGACTCTATACTAGTATGAAGTTTCACTTGTTGATCTACACTGTCAAGTCTGCAAACTTCTGTCCTTCTATACGCATTTGGGTACTCTTTGAAATTTTCAACCTTCTGTCTTTATATCCACATTTGAATACACTCTGAATTCCGTAGTTTATTTAAGAACAGTTTGCACTATATTTTATGCACCTCATATTATTTTTATCTGTGTTGTATATCATGTATTATCCACATTGTATTCACCACACTTAATTTCATGTATTGTCTACACTATCTTACAAATAAAGCCCGCACTTTATCTCTCAGATATCTAATTACGTGTTCTTCTAATCATGATGGCACATCACATGTATATATATAGCATATCTCTTTTAAGCAAGCCAACCATATAGTTATGAGTTAGATCGACTAGTTTCATGGTGAATGAGGCCGACTAGATCATGATGAATTCCATGCATTGGAGAGTTATTTCTTCACTGCGTTTAAGGGTTGTCTTCCATTGTTGCATCGAGATTTGTTAGCTTCTTTCACAAGGTCCTAGAGCATAATTAATAAAATATTTCTCATGAAGCCCATGAGTCAAGTACACTAAAAAATACATTTTTATTTTCTTTTCCTTATTCTTTTCATAAATACATATTTACATAGTCAACATGAAGACCGACCTAGTTGCACTTTTCAACAAGAGGAGTGGTTGAAGGGAAAGACAAAGATGTGGGATTTGTTTCCTGATGATATGGGGTTGGAAAACAATGTTGAGTTAGCATTGGGCAACTGGGATCTTAATGAGCTAGTGCTAGAGCCTATCACTTTTGATGATGGTGATACTCTTGAGGGGTCATCCTCCACAATAGCAGATGTGGAGATTACATTGGATACAGAGGAGGATGATGTAGAGGAGAGTAGGGGTGACTGTAATAGTGTTGTTAATTTTGATGATGATGATTGATGAGCTACCTACTACCTTGTAGTTGTTTTGTATTTGCTATTTCTATTTTTCATTGGAATTCCTAGTCAGGAATCCTCAAGATCAATACCTATGTAACAGATTTTGATTTTGATGAATCAATGAGAAAATTGCAGTTTATTGTTATATCCTTGTCTTTTTTGTATTGGATCATTGATGAATCTATCATGACTGTATTTGTATGCATAATGTTACAAATTTACAATGTAGAATCTAGATGTATATCTAAATTTGTACATCATGAGAATTTGCACAATATGAAATATCTAATTAGTATTACACACACACACACACACACACACACACACACATATATATATATAATGTGTCCTACGTGTCATGTTCTGGGGGGTCTACGTGCCCCATGTCGGACACTCAAATTTGCGTGTCCCGTGTCCCCGTGTCTAGTGACTTAGGTAGGTAATGTAAGAAATTAAACATTATTGGCGTAAATTTCTCTTTAAAAGAGAAATCAATTTGTCATTTGTACACTTCGTTGAGTTGGGCCTATGTGTTATAGTGATATTAATACACATGTTAGCGTACTCCTGGGGTCCATTACAACTAGGCTCATAGCAAAGCATCAAGTCTACTGTCCACCCCTAGGCCAATCCAAAGAAAATTTTCTTGTACAAATATTGGAAGACACACCTTTGGTGCAAGTTTCTTTTAAGAAAGTTGGTAGCAACATCAAAGAATTTAAAAGGCGGGGTTTGATTCGCGAATATGATGTCATATGAAAAAGCTTTCCAACATTTTGTATTTGAAAAATGGTCAATATCATGTCTCAGTAAGCTTCTACACAAAGGGGCTTCTAGTAAATTATTTTGAGAAAGTCAACGAGAGGAAACAAAACATGAAAGACAGACTGTAGCCCGGGGGAAAGACTGGGATTTCACTAAGGCCATGGTTTCAAAATTTAACCTGTCTGGTTGAGACTCCCAAATATTCCATTGCAATTTAGGGAAGATGAGGTAATGGAAGAAATCAAATATCATTGGTGTAGATTTCTCTTTTTCATAGAGAAATCAATTGTAGACTAGAATGAGTTGGGCCTGGATTTCATAGTGATATTAATGCACATGTTAGAACACTCCTTGGGTCCATAAAAATTGAGGTAATAACAAGGGATCACTCCCACTATCCATCCATAATGAAGTTAGGGATCATTCCCACTGTCCATCCATAATGAAGTTTTCAAGTAGAAATATCAGAGGGACACACCTTCAATGCAAGGTTCTTTCAAGAAAGTTAGGAATGGAATCAAATTGTTCAAAAAGGGGGCTTTAATTTGTAGATTTGATGGCATGTGGCAAAGATTCTCAACACCCATGGGTTGAGTAACTTAGAATCGGTAAGATTAATCTCTCAGTAAGTTTTTATGCAAAAGGTTTTTGGTGAGTTATTTTGATAATCTTGAGGAGAAGAAACAAAACATGAAAGATAGCCCAAACCCTTTCAGAGGGACCCAGATTTTGTTAATTTTATTGAAACCTTGAATTACTTAAAACAAAGCAACTGAAAACTGAAACCAAATTTACTTTATAATATTTCAAATTAGCAATAAGCTAATTGGAATATTAATTTTGTTAATTTTTTCCTTTTCTAATGTTTAGCAGGAAATTAAATGGGCAAGGAGGGACCCATGAATAAACCATAGGATTAAGTCACTTTCCTAAAGTCACTTAGACAAATATTAGAGCTGAAGCGAGGCCCATGAGGCCAGCCAATCGAATGGGACAACATCCTAAGTGGCATTGCAGTAGACTGTGCAGTGGCAGCACAGGGACATGCTAGCAAAGGGGCAGCACAACATAGGTGGGCCCAAGGGAACGTTGGAAGCTCACTTGGATAAATAAGGGGTGAGAGAATCTCATTCCTTATTCATTCAATTACTAATTTTCTCTCTGATAGACTGTAGCACGCTTGAGTTGTTTAGTCGAGTCTGCAAGTGTTTTTTAGCACAAAGATTTCCGAGCGGAGATCTCAACCTCTAACTTGGGGGACTTTGAGTGCCCGCTCAGGAGAGGATATTCCGTCCAATTTTGAGAGAGGATTCACAAGAGTGGCATATGCAGTCCCTCCAGAACAGCACAGAGGCCACTTAGGTAGCAGAGGGAATATGCAGTCCAGTTGAGGAGCAGCATTGGTAGAGTGGGAGAGAGAGCAGATTTCAGTCCGGAGTTTGGAGGGGAGGTTAGCCACCTCCTACCAGGGTTTTTGGGTAGATTTCCAGTAGCATCTTCCAGCAGTTTAGCCAGAGAATCAGATTACCCAACAGAGCAGTGTGTCAAGCCCAAGGGGGTGAATTTATGAGGTCAATATTTTTGGAAACCCTTCGTGGGTTTTTCTGGGTTTTTTTAGGAGAGTCTAGTGTCTAATTCCCATAATTTTATGAGAAGCGGAGCAACCTTAACATGTATTTTGTTTCTAGCGAGAAATAGGAGTTCTAGCATGATAGTGCAGAGGAGGAGCCACATAGAGAAACAAAACAATAGGGTTTTTTTTCAGGTTTGAGGGGTTATCTTAGCCTGTCTTCTCCAAGCCAAGGTGCCATCTTCTTGAGCACCTCATTGTACCATTTTTCCATCAGAAAATCAATAAAATGGCTTAGATGTTTTTGGCTCATTCATGGTGTTTTTAATTGTTATTTCTGTTTTGCTGTAGTTTTAGTCTTGCATGCTTTATATTACTATTTGTTCTCAATTTGGGATATTATAGTGGTATCAAAGCTCATGGGCTTGGCTCAGCATGTGGAGCACTCGATCTATAACATTAGAGGATAGGTAGAACATCACATACCGAAGGAAGTAGTATAGAAGCAGAGAGAGGAGGCTTGAAATTTGTACCAGACCAAGTAGACAACGTTCCAATGTGTTACATAGTATTTTCTCACCATCCCTGCAATCCCCTGTCCCACACATTGGAGGGCCTTTCCCATGACCTGTGAGCAGTGAAATAACCTGAAACCACTTTCATGGCATCCCCCTTGACAAGGAAAATCATTCCTTTGAAGAAATTTTCCTCTGCAAAACCTTAAAAATTGATCTTTTGGCCTTGGCACGACTAGCCAGTTCAGCCCTAGCGCCAATGGGGAAAATCCACCATAGAGGGCGTGCCAACTGGCACTCTGTCCCAGTGTCTCACTCACGCCAAGCTTAATAAGGAGTGTTTAAAAAAAAATGGCAGAAGTTTGATTCCAACAAACTCCTGAACAAGTCACTAAAATGAGTTGGGAGGTTTGGCTCGGGTTCTCCATGTATGGGAGGTGGTTTTCCACCTATCATGGAAGCTTCCTTAGAGATAGGGCCAATCCCATGATTGTAGGGATCCCAACTCCCCTTCCACCATCTATAAAAGCTTACCTTTTCCCTTAGCAAGCTAAGAGCTGAACATATAGTAAGGAGACTATAGCCAGACAACCTTTGAGAGCCAAGCCGAAGAGAGAGAGATTTTTCCCATTTCCAACAGGCTTCGTTGAGACGTGCTCTGCTGTCAGCCCCGCCGAAGGAAGATCAAGCGTCAGAGCTTTGGGTTGTATATTTCCTTTGTTATTTTAATGATAAGAGACTTTGATTATGGTTTCATTCATGCGTCTATTTCTTTGATGCAATGAATTACATCCTCTCTGACTGATGTATGGTTACAAGTTTTAGATTTTACGCTGTGTATTATTGTATTCTTTGCATGTGTGCAAGTGTTCGGACATGTCGAGCGGAAGAATCGTGATCTGCCAAGCGAAGGACGGGAAGAATCATCCTTTCTTCAACTACCAAAGAATTGGTGACTTCATTGGGGAACTAGTTGGAGTTACTCTTGTCTCTTTTGGTTGTTTTTGGCTTTTGATTGATTGACTTGCTCTTCTAGTTTACCTCTTTTCTATGTAAAACCCCTGTTCAGCCCCCTAGAAGACTTGATCTACTCTCTGTTTGCTCTTTTTTCATTCTTTCCATAGTAAACTCGATTGGTGAGGTTTTTAGCCTGACAGTCATGCCAACTGGCACTTGTTGCCAGTTAGGCCCACACGCCAATGTTTTTTTGGCGCAAGATACAGCCAAACAGTCACAGCAATCTTGTTTTGTGTTAGGGTTTTTTTGTTTTTGAGCCCTCTGAGTCTGATTTTTGGTTTTTTTGTCATTTTTTTGACTGCTTGAGTGCTTTGAAGTCTCTGTTGACTGTGCTTGGTCCCTGTCCTTTGGTTGTTTTCCCTTTATCATCAATTTTTCATTCTAGCCCTAGGGTTTCTAGGTGCTATAGTGTGTTGAGCATCCCGTGGGAGTTTTTGGTTCTCGCTTTTCCAGTCAACTTCGTTTTCGCTTCCTTGCATTCGTTCTATTGGATTCCATTGTATCATTGCATCAGTTGAGTGATTGCTCTCTTTTTCGTTCAAGTTTCGCTTTGTCTCATTTCGAGCCTAGATTACATGGTTTGTATGAGTCTTTTGGGATTCTTCTTTGATTTGAGGGATTTCTCCATTAGTTTGATCTCTAATTGTGTGTGTCTGCATTGAGTGAACTTGCTTGTTTCGACTCTTTCACTATCATTTCTCGAATTGGTTTCTTTATTATTTTTGCATTTTGTTTGGTGCCTTTGCTCTAAAACATTGAAAAATACAAAAACAAATCTCTTTGCTTTTTGATTAGTTAGTGAAAATTGAAAGATTTTCCATATTATTAGTGTTATATAACTCTAAAAGAAAAGTTTTTAGTTTCATTAGTGTGCATCAGAGATGGTAGTGGATTTTTTGTGATCATTTTTTTATTGTTTGAAAAGCTCTCAACCTTCCCATAGCTAGCTCTTCATCGAACAAAGTGATATATTGTGGCATGTAGTGTGCATTTAGAGGATTTTTGAGATATAACATTCGATAGGGCTTGAAATTGAAACATAATTGAAGATCAACTCTAAAATTTATTCATTACCTTAAGGCAACATTGAAACATTAACGAAATATCTAGAGGTCTAGGCTAGTGACGTGTTCCGACGTCGTTAAACCTAGTAGCTGTCGTTCGCCATTTGGCTTTATACAGCGCTATTATGGACTTGTGCTCCCCGTACTGTCGCGTATATAAAGGGAGACCCCACTAGGTTGTTATCCTTTATCCATAGGAAGCTAAGTTTGCCGCCTTATCCCCGTGACACACCGAACACAGCATTCGGGGAGATTACCTGCACGTATGTCAAGTCCTTGGTTGATTTCTCTTTCATTTTTTAACCAAGGTGTATATGGCAGTTCATGGACATCTAGTACACCCAGCTACCTAGATTACCAGAGCAGTCATTTCAATATTTTCTGACTCATTAAATTTGAAAATATCATCAAGCACTTGTCCTTTCATGCTTGTTTCCAAATTGAAAGAGATAGAGTCATATTTTACTTGTTTCTAGACTCTTAAAACATGAAATAGTAAAATTTTCTAGTTTCAATGTGGTAAAATTAATCACCTACGATCACACACCC
Organism: Pinus albicaulis; assembly: GCA_034641835.2. Lineage (NCBI taxonomy): Eukaryota > Viridiplantae > Streptophyta > Pinopsida > Pinales > Pinaceae > Pinus > Pinus albicaulis. The sequence continues at coordinate 13,356,401 of CM076577.1, read as the reverse complement.
ATTTAGAGATTGTTTTTCAGCCGGTTGATTGTTTACCTTGGATTTTTCCAGTGTGTTTGTGTTTTGATCTCTTCCTCTTTTCGTTACTGTCACAGTGGCAGAACCCTTAGTTTCGTCTACTGGTAGTCCTTACACAGACGATTCATCAGAGGTCTCTTATTCCTCTGCTAAACATCAACAGGAGTTTCCTGATGGGGGACTGGTTATATCTAATCTTCCCTTTGGTGGACCAGTTGAATTCAATTGGCCCTTGTCCAATTCTTGGTTTGGATCTGGAGTAGGGGAACACTTCCCTCCTCTTACATCGGGATTTCCTTTCTTGGCTGCCATTATACCTCCTAGTCCTCGCCATATTTTAGAAGATCTAGAAGCATGGTCAGATATGGACTCACCCAGTCCTTCTCCTAGTGAGGAAATTCCTACATCTGGTGAAGATTACCAGCTTTTTCCAGAAAACATCTCTGAGTCTTCTATCATGTCTTCACCTAGTCCTTCGCTTCCAGTGCGATATAGGTCCTTAAGTCAGGTCATGGCCGCTGTGGCCTCTATGGGAATATCGACTCCATCCACAAGGCCGGTTATTCCTTCATTAGGGATGTCGCCATCGACACCTATCACGTCATCTCCTTTCATCACATCAGTACCTGTTAGGCCTATTGTCTACGTAGTTGTGTCTACGCTCGCTGTCACTACTCAGTCGACCAGGACCTCGTTAGTTCTTGAAGAAATTTACATAGATTCTTCTATCCCGAAGAATATTTCTCCTGAGGAGTATCGGTTTTCTTTACAGCTATCAAACTCTGAGGTTGATCAGTCCTCTCAAGATCTCAACCGTCTTTACTTTTCCCATTATGGACCGGATGGTACCCCGATCTATGTATTTCCATATCAATATGATGAGCGGGGTAACTCTCTTCATTTTCCTGCTCCTGAGGCTTATCAGTATGTTCACGGTTTTCTATCTGCCCAGGCTAGGCAACCTTCTAACCCACAAAGACAACCCTTCCAGGGTCAACCTTCGGGCCAGCCTGGTTATCTATACGACCTGCAAGGAAAACCCTTACAGGGGAAACCTTCGGGCCAGCAAGGGTTGTTGTACGATCTGCAAGGGCAGTCCTACAACCCTCAAGGTCAACCTCTACAGCCTCACCCTTTGGTCCAACCAGGGCAACCTCAAGGACCCATAGGCTAACTAGGGTATCAACCCGAACCGTTATACAGTCCTGGGGGGAAAATCCATCCTTTTCAACCTATGGTGCAACCTCAGCAACCTCAGTTTCCCATTGGTCTGAATGTTGCATAGCCACAGCCATCTTATGGTCCTGTCATAGGTTAACCTAGTTATCAGGCACAACTGGGCACTCTCCCACCATCAAGCCAACCGGCTCAGCGAGGGCAGCCTGGTGTCCTTCATCAGCCAGGCCAACCTATTCAACCAGGACAACCTGTTCACCCAGGAAAACCTGTTCAACCAGACTAGCTTGCATAGCCAGGTCAACCTGTTCAACCAGGACAACCTGCACATCCATTTAACCCTGCCCAATAGCCTATCTATTTTATGCCACAACCGAATCCGCTTGTGCGCCCAACTTATCAGGCTTAGCAGGGCCCCACTTACTAGCAGCCCGCTCGACCCTAAGGCAGCTATTACCTTCAAGGACAGTCTCGACCGATTTACAACCTACCCCAAGGTTCTGGTTATTACCTTCAACAACCAGGCTATACCTATACTCAGCAGTCAAATCCATACACCGCTCAAATGAGGCCTACATATAATCAGGGTCAGTACCCTGGTTATCAACCCCCATACACTGGTTATCAGCAACCGTATCAACCTAATTATACATATTACACCCCCTATGGTTAGAATCCTCTAGGACAGAACCAATGGGGGGAAATTTATGCTCAACCAGGTTGGAGTACAGGTACAGGTCCTTATCAGGGGCCTGGCATGCCATTTAATCCTCAGTTGCCCTTCCTCGCCACGTTGGAATTTTCGGATGTATCTAAATTGACCAATGATCCGATTCTCCATAATTCGTATTGGCCTCCGGTTCCGACCAAGGTGCTTGGTGACTGTCCTAAGTTTGAGGGTAAATCTAGAGAAGACCCCCAAGCCCATGTCATGGCCTACCATTTGTGGTGTTCTTCGAACTCTTGGGTTGATGACTTGATCCGTCTACGTCTTTTTCAGCGCACTCTTACCGGTGTTACTGCTAAGTGGTATATAGAACTACCTTGTGGTATTTTTCAAGACTTTAATACTCTAGATATGGATTTTTTGACACATTTCCAGTTACCGGTTCGTTACGAAGCCGAGACGCATCTCCTGACATCTCCGAAGCAGGATAAAGCCACTCAAATTTTAGATCATATTCATGAGTGGCGATGTTGTCATCATCTGATCAAGTTTGATATACCTGATCAGCTTCTAACTCACTAGTTCACTACCTCCTTTGTTAACAAGATCGCTCAAGATATTGCTATGGGGGCATGTGTAACTAAGGAACAAGCCATCGCTCGTGCCCAGTACCTCGATTTGGTGTACTCTCAGTCTGACACATTATATGATATCTTGACTGATGCCCCATGGCCAGGGACCTCTAAAGCACTAGCCACCCCATTGGTGGACGGTGTTATTGGTTCCGTCTCTCAGACTTCTCGCAAGTCTTCTAATGGGAAGCAGAAGTCGAATTCTTCCAATAATTCTGCTCTTCTTGCAACCTTAGATTATAGTAAGACTGCAGAGGTCAACGCCGTTCAGGCCAATCCTGTGGAAAATACCTCCAAAGGGAAGAAGAAGGGCAAAAGAAAATCCAAATCTGATGCCCCAAAACTAGAATCCTCCAAACCACGTGTTGATGATGGTTCCCAACAAAAATATAAGTACCCTTGCCTGATCTGTGACGAAGACCACTACACCAAAGATTGTCCCCAACGATCTAAGGTTGGTCAACTTCTTAAAGGCTCTAAGGGGACTCCAACTGTTCTTAAGGAACCCTTTCCATCTCAACAGACCCAGATGGTCAAGCAGCCTTCACCATCTACACCATTTGGGTCCCAAGCTTTCATGATGAAGGGTGTTGCACCCGTTTCGATTGCTACTCATTCGAAGGATTATGCTGGATCACGCTAGGCAGCAAGGAAGGAATTTGTTGATGGCCCGCCTCCCCCACTTGTCTCTGGTCCTTTAGAAATTGAGAAGCCTAGCACTAAACCCATTGTAAGGCCACCTTCCAAAGGTGTTCTTCAAAAATATTCCTATAATCCAAACGCCTGTGCCACTCAGCATTACAAAATTGTTGAGGATTTGGCACAGGCGCCTTTCGCAATGTTTGCATTGGAAGTGCTTCAAAGTTTCCCATCGCAACGGAAAGCTCTGTTATCCACAATCAGTGGAATTGATCCTGTCGATTCTAGTCTTCTCACCTTTGATCTAGAGAATTTTTTCCCCCGACTTCCGCATCAAATCGCCCTTGTTATACAAGTTAGTATCAATGGCCTCAACATTCACAGAGCCGTTGTGGATGAAGGTGCCTCTACCTGTGTTATTTCATCTGCCTGCTGGAAGGCCATTGGCTCTCCAGCCCTCACTTCATCTCCTAATTCCCTCGAGGAATTTGATGGTAGGGAATCAAAACCCTTGGGTGTTCTCGCGAGTTTACCGATCACATTACAGGGTAAGACAGTCAATCTTGAAGTAGAAGTTGTTGATGCCAAACTCAACTACAATATTCTTCTTGGTTGTAGCTGGACCCACACCATGCTATGCGTTTCATCCACCCTCTTCCGGCTTCTGAAGTTTCCACATGAGGGAAAAATTATCACTGTCGATCAGTTGTCTTTCTTTACCTTGTCCTCCGAGAATAACGTGCCATACGTGGATCAAATTCCCAATCCCCCCTACAGTGTAGGACCTGGTCTTTTCAAGGACCCCATTCTCATGGGTATTTTTCCTACGCCACCACCGAACACTGTTCAAGTCAACATGATCTCTAGGTCAGATGACCTGTGGATGATCCCTTCTCCTGAATAGGTGACCTCTTTTGGAGAATCGATGCCTCCAACTCTAGTTGAAATTAATTATTGTGAAATCGTTGCTACATCAGATCCTCCTCCTACTGAAAATGCTCCTTTGATCATTGCTCTGGATGTTTATTCTCAATCCCCTTGGCTCGACGATGCAGATTCGCCCAATCCTTTGAGAGAAGTCTTCTCGTCTGATGAAGATATTGTTGAAACGATGTCTCTTGAAGATCTCCCATGGGGCGATGGACATCATCGTTCCTCGTTCATGCCCGGCCTGGGGGAAATGTATAATTGTCTCGAGCGCTTCGCATCTCAGGTTCTCTCTTCGCCTCTCCAAACGCCAATATTGACTCATGAGGTTATTTCAGAAGGAAATCTAGGTAGCATCACCCAAACAATGCCTATCGACATCTCCATTAAACCAAGGGTCGTTGAGAACATTCACATGGGTGTTACTTGTTCTCCTGAAGAGATTCAGGTATACACGAGCCTTTTTTGGGAATTCCGAGATGTTTTTGCATGGTCCTATGAAAATACACCTAGGATTGATCCCAATATAGTCGTGCATGAAATTCCCACCTATCCAGGTGTGAAGCCCGTGTGTCAGCGTTTGCACCCAGTGCATCCTCGAAAATCCATATCTATAAAGGCGGAAGTTGAGAAACTTCTTAACGCGGGCTTCATATATCCAATCCCCCTCACAAAATGGGTTTCTAATATTGTCCATGTAGATAAGAAGTAGGGCACAATTCGGGTCTGTGTTTACTACCGAGACATCAATCGGGCTTGTCCTAAGGACAACTATCCCACTCCATTTATAGATCAGATCATCGATGAATGCGCGGGAAGTGATATCTATTCCCTTATGTATGGCTTCTTAGGTTATAATAAAATTAATATTTCACCCGCTGATCAACATAAGACCGCCTTTATCTGTCTGTGGCGCGCATTCACCTACAAGAAGCTCCTGTTTGGCTTGAAAAACACTAGAGCCACCTTCCAGCGTCCTATGTGCTATGCTTTTCATGACATACGTCATATTGTCCAGTCGTATCTGGATGACCTCCTGGCTCATTTAGCTCGGCGCAAAGACCATCCTGAACACCTCTGCTAGATTTTTCTCCACTACAAACATTACAATATCAGCCTTAATCCTCACAAGTGCATCTTATGCGTTGATTATGGTTGTCTTCTGGGATTCATTGTCTCTAAAGACGGAATTCACCTTGACCCTCTCAAGGTTGAGGCTATTGTTAATCTCCCATCCCCATCCTCGTTGCATCAACTTCAGAGTCTTCAGGAGAAAGCGAATTTCTTACGTCGATTTATCCCAAACTATGCAGAAGTGGTCAAAGGGTTTACGTGACTTCTAAAGCAGGACGTTCCCTTCCATTGGATGAGATTGCACAACAATCCTTTGATAAAATTAAAACATTGCTCGTCAACGCTCCGTTAATATGTCCTCCCAAATATCATCATGACTTTACCCTCTATTTGGCTGCGGCATTCAGCACGATTGCCATGGTTCTGGTATAGGATGACAATGATGGAAATGAACATGTGGTTTATTATCTGTCTCAGAATCTTCTCAACACTGAAACGTGCTATGCTCACGTCGAGAAGTTAGTGCTTTCCGCGGTCCAGGTTGTTCAACGGTTTCGCCATTACATCCTGTTGCGCACGGTAACTATGATTTCTGACTGTAACCCCATGACTTACATCTTGTCTCGACAATTTCTAGGGGGAAATTACTCCAATTGGATTGTAATCCTTTAGGAGTTCGCTTTGGAGTTGACCACTGCGAAATATATGAAGTCACTAGTTTTTTCTGATCTTATATGCTCTCTTCCTATCGACTCTGTTCCATCCCAATCCGAGGATCATATCCTGGATGAAAACCTCTTTCTAATCAGCACTCCCGATCAATGGTATGGTGACATCATCGTGTACCTTCAGACATCCACTTTCTGGTCAGAGTTGACGAAGGATGCTCGATGCTAATTTTGGCATCAATCTCAACCACATCGCATTGTCGGAGATACCTTATATCGTGTCAAATTTGATTTTGTGCTGCGTCGATGTTTGACCTTGGAAGAGGCTGAGAAAGTCCTGAATGACTATCATAGTGGCGCCTGTGGTGGTCACACGTCTGGATATGCTATCGCCCAGAATATTCTGCGTGCGGGTTACTTCTGGCCATCTATATTCAAAGACTGTATTGTTGCAGTTCGAAAGTGTCATACGTTCCAGATATTTCAATGCAAGATGTGTGCGCCACCCCTACCTTTACATCCTATCATTACCATAGGTGCTTTTTCCAAATGGGGCATTGATTTCATGACATGTAACCCTCACTCGGCCGAGGGGCATGATTATATAATTGTTTCCGTGGATTACTTCACCAAGTGGGCCGAGGCGATGCCTGCATTAGCTGTCGATGGTAAGATAGCTGCTCAATTCATTTTCAACCATGTAATTACGCATTTCGAAGTTCCTCAAGCCATTTTCACTGATCATGGCACTCATTTTTGGGGCTACGTGATGGCAGAGCTGACATCAAAGTTGGGCTTGCTTCATGATAGCTCAACGCCATACTACCCTCAAGCGAATGGCCAGGTTGAGGCCGTGAACAAAGTACTTGTCATGATGCTTCAAAGAAACAATTGGTATTCACAAATCCAACTGGCATCTCCAATTGTTCTCAGCTCTCTAGGCCTACCGAACGTCAGTAAAGAGCATGACCAGATTCACACCTTTCCAGTTGGTATATGGTCTAGAAGCGACTCTTTTGGTTGAATGTGAGATACCTTCGCTGAAGTTGGTTGTGGAATTACTGCCCGACACTTCCCGGGAGGAAGAATGTCTCCTGTATCTAGAATGACTGGATGAAACCCGCCGCTTGGATGCTTTAGTTATCGAGGCACAGAAAAAGCGAGTTAAATCTCATTTTGAACAAACGGTTTCTCCACGTTCTTTCATTGAAGGGGCCGACCTTTTCCTCTTGTATGATCAAGCACATGATAAGCTTGGGGCAGGAAAATTCTAGCCCATGCGTCATGGGCCCTATATTGTTAAACGAATATTGAAAAATGGGGCCTATGAGCTAATCAATTATGAAGGTATTCCTTTGGCATAGCCTAGAAATGGGTTGTACCTGAATAAGTACTACGCTTGAATTATTCTCGTGTGATGTGTGTACATAAGTGAGTGATTTCATTTTTGTGCATGTGTGGTGTGGTGTGCTTTGTAAGCATCTTTCTGCTGATTGGTTCTTCCTGATTGTGCAGATGTCTATTACTCCTTTTGTTGGTTTCGTGGATGGTGCCTCCCGCAATACCAGGAATCTGTCTTTGGCAGCCTGGGTAATCTACAATCCTGCGGGTGAGTTTGTAAATTCACAAGGTGTTTGTATAGGGCCTACTACAAATAATGTCGCGGAATATAGTGTTGTTTTGGAATTGTTGAACGAGGTTGTTAACCTCGGTATTTGTGCATTACTTGTATATCTGGACTCACAAGATGTAGTGTTACAACTCAATGGTCATTATTCAGTTAGGAACCCATCCATTTTAATAATGTATCTACGTATTCATTTACTGGAAAGAAATTTTGATTACATTACATATCAGCATATACCCAGACACATGAATGCATTAACAGATGCAGTAGCTAACATGGTTTTAGATAGACATTTACGCAACTTGTAAAAACATCATCATATGTGAAAAAGATCCATCCAGAAATATATATGTGTGTGTGTGTGTGTGTGTGTGTGTCGAAATGTTTGCAGTTTGTGTGCATCACATAAAATTCAAAATATACATGTTTGTTTTAATAATATCTGGAGAAAACATGTCTCTCAAAAATATGAATATAAAAGCCTAGGTGATTAATCAGCATGGTGCTCATGGTAGCATGTCACTGCCCGCACCAATCGCCTCAGTAAATGATGAAGGTGACTAGGCACCCCCACAGTGTGCCTCTGATAAGCCAAAGGGACATCTGCTAGATGTGCGTAATCTGGGATCCCACGGGCGATTCCCTCCAAGTTCTGAACTAGCTCACTCCCATCGCCCCCCTCACCTTGAGGGTCATAGGCGAGAGGGGTCCTCTATGCGATCGGTGACATCCCGGCTGGCCTCTCTGGGCCAACATCTGCATACATATAGGATCATTTGTTAGAACATACATGTATACCAAAAAAATCATAAAAATCACAAAATCAAAAAGATTCTTACCCAGCTCCTCATCCCAGTCCTCTCCTTCTGGGAGTGGAAGTTCTGGGTCTCCTGTGAAGTCAGTACTGGCATAGGGCTAGTCCTTTATGATGAACAACTGTCACCGAAGCCATACGAAGAACTCGGGCCTCCATGACATTTGCTGACCCCCTCCTGCTCTGGGCATAAAAGCTGCTCATCGAGTCATCCATGGCTCTCTCAATGGTGGATCTGCGACTATCACCCCCTGGCCCTGGAAAATAGGTAGTCATTTGAGGATGAACGATACCAAGATAGATTTGTACCCAAACTGCTTCAGTTTGGTATTTTTTCACTTTGTCAATTGTCGTTGATATTCATGGTTACGACAGTAGCCCAATCAAATAGTGTCAGGTTCATAAATTATGATGCTAAGAGGAGCTATGTTTTAGTAGCCTCATGCAGCGCCTACGACCCCACAGCCCGTGTAATGGTATGGAGCACCACCCTGAGTGCTAGATCGGGAACATTGTGAATGTCAACCTTCTCGCTACCTGATCCTGTTCGTGCCCCTGGGCACACTCTTTCCATTACCATTGACATCTTTTCACCAAAATGCCTAGTGCCTGTAAAGATCGGGACTGGACCTCTACGAGACAATCCAGTGATGAAGTAAACATCAGATACTTCGAGCTCCAGCACTTGGTCTCGAAGCCTAAACTTCTCTTCATTCTCATCCTAGATATTGATTAAGTATTGCAACAATTCAGGTTGTGCCCTGAGACATGGTGTCAAGAAGAACTTCTTCAAACCACAATCCCGGAGAGCATTCATGCATTGCTCGTTCCCCATTGCCATTTCATATTCTTCACTATGCTCCCTTTCTTTCCATTCGATCACCAATGTGGCTTTGTACCTGCACCAAAATGGTCACAAACACTTCATTAGATCCCTTGGGCATTCAAAAATCCAGTTGATTGGTTCATTTTTTGTAAAAATTGAGCAGAAATTTAGGTTGCGTGGTTGGCGCGACTGTTTTGCTGACAATCGTGCCAGTTGGCACGACCCCTTTGCAAAAAGAACTCGATTGGCGTGGGTTCGTGCCTCATACCCACGCCAATTGGGTGAGCCCTAAATTTCCAAATGTTCCCCTTTGGGATCCCAAATCACAATGGAATGCTATAAAAAAAGGATTAAAACACAGCTAAGGGAAGTGCCTCTTACCTAGAAAAGATAGGATCTGAAATGATGCACCGGATCGTCCACAATTGTCACCGCAAGTTTGCAAGGAAAAAAACTCACTGTTGCTCTCCACAAGAGATAAAAAGTAAAATTAAATATATTTTTACTATTTTTGGTCATATTCATAACTTTTCAAAATCAAATTAGGTTTTGAAGCTTATTTTTTCAATATTTTATTATATTTTGTCGAAAAATGGGTTTTATGCTTGTTTTCTTGTGCAGCAACATGTTTTCACGCAACTAGGATGACGATACGAGTTGTATTTTATACTTTTTCGGACTCGGTAAAAACACGAAAAAGTCACTATTGGAGTCATCTTTCAGCTCTTTTATGACTCTCTAAACATGAAAAGATTTCCGAGTCGCTTGTCATTTTGATCTCGTTAAATTGGTTGTGAAATGACATCTACCCAATATACGTTTACCCCTTTTCTGGGCTGGGATATATTATTTACAAAAAAGGAATACCCTAGCCTATCGTGAATAGGAGGTTTTCTCAGACACAGTTTGTTAGCCACCTATAAAATTTGACATATCAAATGGTGGCTAAATCATTTTTTGAGCCTTCAAGAAACAATTTTTATTGCCAAATTGTTAATTCTTGAAGTCTTATGAAGATGAATTATCCTTGAGTTAATCTTCACTACTGTTTCCCTCTCAATTCTAAAGATCTGTTGTTTTCATGAAGAAAATACTACTGCAAAACCCCATTTTTCCCTTCATTTTTACCCTTTCTTCCACTGAAAATTAACCTTCATTTTTATCCCCTTTTTTCCCATAAAATTCCTCTTTTTTCCCTTATTTCCCTTTTTTCCTTCATAAAAACCCTTTATAAGGTTTAAAAATCCTTTTTTACCTTATCCGAAATTCTCAAAAAGCTTTGAAAACCTTGAAAAATTCGTAAAAATAAGTATTTTTAACTATAGGCTCTAGCCCCCTTCGGCTAAGCCCCCAAACCACTTCCCCACCATATACCCATGCCCAAGACCAAGTGCTAAGTCTCGAAGCGCTTATCGAAATCGGAACTATTGACGAGCGCATTCCTTTTGTTGCGTTAAAAACCCCCGATGCGATTGGCTCCCCTTTGTATAAACTCCCGATCCCTTGCTTCCTTTATAAAACCAAGAGCCCGCAATCAGGCGCTAAAACACAAAAAGACTTGGCAAAAAACCAAATTTCTCTTATTATTTTGTTAAAAACCCACTTTCCTATGTTTTTATTAAAACCCAATGTTTCATTGTTTTAAAGGAAAAGGACCGTTGATATTTTCCCCGATCGACGATCAATAAAATATCGCATCAGAGTTTTTTCATTAGGCGCATTTGAAAGGATCCCTCCTTTGTTCCGAATTCGATTGACTCCTTTTGTATATAACCCCTGATCTCTCTGCTTTACTTCATATAACCCGAAGCCCCGCAATCGAGCGCTAAACATATAAATAAACCCTCCCCAAAGCAATTTCCCTTTGTATTTTATTTGAAACCCCATTTTTCATATTATAACGTAACCCGCCGGTGCATTGGTTGAAACGAAACTCCACCGTTGATCTTAAACCAATCAACGATCGGAAAAATATCACATTGGAGATTTTCATTTGTCGCGTTCAAATATTTTATCCCCCCTTCGTGATTAGTGATTCTTTGATGGCTTCTCAGCCATTGATCTCCCTCGCCAGGCTCAGATCCAACGGCCCACATCATTCCATCCCAAAGCTCATCCCCCTCGCCTTTTGACCTTCGATTCATTCCCCACCATCGATCTGGCCCACAGATCAATGGTCCACATATAATTGCATCGGTGCCCTTTCCACTTTCCTCCTTTGATCGCAAATCCTCTGATTGCATCTGGGCCGTCCATACAAGAAGATCTGATGGTTCATGCCCAGCCTGGGGAAAATTTCTAATTGTCTCGAGCGCTTTGCATCTCAGGTTCCCTCTTCGCCTCTCCAAACGGCAATATTGACTCATGAGGTTCTTTCGGAAGGAAATCTAGGTAACATCACCCAAACAATGCCTATCGACATCTCTATTAAACCAAGGGTCGTTGAGAACATTCACGTGGGTGTTACTTGTTCTCCTGAAGAGATTCAGGTATACACCAGCCTTTTTCGCGAATTCCGAGATGTTTTTGCATGGTCCTATGAAAATATGCCTAGGATTGATCCCAATATAGTCATGCATGAAATTCCCACCTATCCAGGTGTGAAGCCCATGCGTCAGCGTTTGCACCCAGTGCATCCTCGAAAAGCCGTATCTATAAAGGCGGAAGTTGAGAAAATTCTTAATGCGGGCTTCATATATCCAATCCCCCTCACAAAATGGGTTTCTAATATTTTCCATGTAGATAAGAAGCAGGGCACAATTCGGGTCTGTGTTTACTACCGAGACATCAATCGGGCTTGTCCTAAGGACAACTATCCCACTCCCTTTATAGATCAGATCATCGATCAATGCGTGGGAAGTGATATCTATTCCCTTATGTATGCCTTCTTGGGTTATAATAAAATTAATATTTCACCCGTTGATCAACATAAGACCGCCTTTATCTGTCTGTGGCGCGCATTCGCCTACAAGAAGCTCCCGTTTGGCTTGAAAAAAACTAGAGCCACCTTCCAGTGTCCTATGTCCTATGCTTTTCATGACATACGTCACATTGTCCAGTCGTATCTGGATGACCTCCTGGCTCATTTAGCTTAGCGCAAAGACCATCCTGAACACCTCTGCTAGATTTTTCTCCACTGCAAACATTACAATATCAGCCTTAATCCTCACAAGTACATCTTATGTGTTGATTCTGGTTGTCTTCTGGGATTCATTGTCTCTAAAGACGGAATTCACCTTGACCCTCTCAAGGTTGAGGCTATTGTTAATCTCCCATCCCTATCCTCGTTGCATCAACTTCAGAGTCTTTAGGAGAAAGCGAATTTCTTACATCGATTTATCCCAAACTATGCAGAAGTGGCCAAAGGGTTTACGCGACTTCTAAAGCAGGATGTTCCCTTCCATTGGGATGAGATTGCACAACAATCCTTTAATAAAATTAAAACATTGCTCGTCAACGCTCCGTTAATACGTCCTCCCAAATATCATCACGACTTTACCCTCTATTTGGTTGCCGCATTCAGCACGATTGCCATGGTTCTGGTATAGGATGACAATGATGGAAATGAACATGTGGTTTATTATCTGTCTCAGAATCTTCTCAACACTGAAACGTGCTATGCTCATGTCGAGAAGTTAGTGCTTTCCGCGGTCCAGGCTATTCAACGGTTTCGCCATTACATCCTGTTGCGCACAGTAACTGTGATTTCTGACTGTAACCCCATGACTTACATCTTGTCCTGACAATTTCTATGGGGAAAGTACTCCAATTGGATTGTGATCCTTTAGGAGTTCGTTTTGGAGTTCACCACTGCCAAATATATGAAGTCACTAGTTTTTGCTGATCTTATATGCTCTCTTCCTACCGACTCTGCTCCATCCCAATCTGAGGATCATATCCTGGATGAAAACCTCTTTCTAATCAGCACTCACGATCCATGGTATGGTGACATCATCGTTTACCTTCAGACATCCACTTTCCGGTCCGAGTTGATGAAGGATGCTCGATGCTAATTTTGGCATCAATCTCAACCACATCGCATTGTCGGAGATACCTTATATCGTGTCGGATTTGATTTTGTGCTGCCTCAATGTTTGACCTTGGAAGAGGCTGAGAAAATCCTGAATGACTGTCATAGTGGTGCCTGTGGTGGTAACATGTCTAGATATGCTATCGCCCAGAAGATTCTGCATGCGAGTTACTTCTGGCCGTCTATATTCAAAGACTGTATTGTTGCAGTTCGAAAGTGTCATGCGTTCCAGATCTTTCAACACAAGATGTGTGCGCCACCCCTACCTTTACATCCTGTCATTACCATAGGTGATTTTTCCAAATGGGGCATTGATTTCATGACATGTAACCCTCACTCGGCCGAGGGGCATGCTTATATAATTTTTTCTGTGGATTACTTCACCAAGTGGGCCGAGGCGATGCCTACATTAGCTGTCGATGGTAAGATACCTGCTCAATTCATTTTCAACCATGTAATTACACATTTTGGAGTTCCTCAAGCCATTTTCACCAATCATGGCACCCATTTTTGGGACTACGTGATGGCAGAGCTGACATCAAAGTTGGGCTTGCTTCATGATAGCTCAACGCCATACTACCCTCAGGCGAATGGCCAGGTTGAGGCCGTGAACAAAGTACTTGTCATGATGCTTCAAAGAAACAATTGGTATTCACAAATCCAACTGGCATCTCCAATTGTTCTCAGCTCTCTAGGCCTATCGAACGTCAGTAAAGAGCACGACCAGATTCACACCTTTCCAGTTGGTATACAGTCTAGAAGCGACTCTTTTGGTTGAATGTGAGATACCTTCGCTGAAGTTGGCTGTGGAATTACTGCCCGACACTTCCCCGGAGGAAGAACATCTCATGTATCTAGAATGACTGGATGAAACCCGCCGCTTGGATGCTTTAGTTATCGAGGCACAGAAAAAGCGAGTTAAATCTCATTTTGATCAAACGGTTTCTCCACGTTCTTTCATTGAAGGGGCCGACCTCTTCCTCTTGTATGATCAAGCACATGATAAGCTTGGGGTAGGAAAATTCTAGCCCATGCGTCATGGGCCCTATATTGTTAAACGAATATTAAAAAATGGGGCCTATGAGCTAATCGATTATGAAGGTATTCCTTTGGCGTAGCCTAGAAATGGGTTGTACCTGAAGAAGTACTATGCTTGAATTATTCTCGTGTGATGTGTGTACATAAGTGACTGATTTCATTTTTGTGCATGTGTGGTGTGGTGTGCTTTGTAAGCATCTTTCTGCTGATTGGTTCTTCCTGATTGTGCAGATGTCTATTACTCCTTTTGTTGGTTTCGTGGATGGTGCCTCCCTCAAGACCAAGAATTTGTCTTTGGCATCCTGGGTAATCTACAATCCTGTTGGTGAGTTTGTCAATTCACAAGGTGTTTGTCTAGGGCTTGCTACAAATAATGTCACGGAATATAGTGTTGTTTTGGAATTTTTGAAGGAGGCTGTTAACCTCGGTATTTGTGCATTACTTGTATATCTAGACTCACAGGATGTAGTGTTACAACTCATTGGTCATTATTTAGTTAGGAACCCATCCATTTTAATACTGTATCTACGTATTCATTTACTAAAAATAAATTTTGATTACATTACATATCAGCATATACCCAGACACATGAATGCGTTAACAGATGTAGTAGCTAACATGGTTTTAGATAGACATTTACGCAACTTGTAAAAACATCATCATATGTGAAAAATATCCATCCAGAAATATATATATATATATATATATATATATATATATATATATATATATATATATATGTCATTTGTTTTGGGTTTTATGTACCGCACAACTCAAAAAAAAACATACATGTTTGTTTTAATAATAGCCGGAGACAACATGTCTCTCAAAAATGTGCACATGAAAAGCCTAGATGACTAATCAGCGTGGTACTCATGGTAGCATGTCACTGCCCGCACCAATCACCTCAGTAAACGATGAAGGTGACTAGGCACCCCCACGGTGTGCCTATGATAAGCCAAAGGACATCTGATGCACATCCGGATCCCACGGCTGATCTCCTGTTCAACTAGCTCACCCCATCGCCCTCACCATGAGGGTCATAGATTTCAGAGGGGTCCTAAAGTACCTGTACACATCTCTGCCTGGCCTCTCCACAAACATCTACATATATACTCCACACAGAACATACATGTATACCGCAAAAACGTTAAAATCAGGTCTGAAAATGCCAGGTTTCCATCAGCCTCTATCCTGCCTCCCTTTCTCCTGAGTGGAAGGTCCGGGTCTCCTGCAGTCGCATCGGCATAGGGCTATCCTCTTCACGGAAGTGACTAAACCCGCGCCGCCGTGCCATGAACTTGGGCCTCCATGACATTTGCTGGCCCCCTCTTGCTCTGGTCATCAGTGCTGCCCATTGAGCCATCCGTGGCTCTCTGAATGGTGGATCTACGACTATCTCCCCCTGGCCCTAGAAGATTAGTAGGATTTCAAGGATGAACGATACCAAGATAGATCCATACCCAAACTGCTTCAGTTTGGTTATCTTACACTTTTTCAGTTGCCGTTTGATATTCATGGTTACGGCAGTGGCCCAATAAAATAGTGTCAGGTTCATTCATTTTGATGTTAGGAGGAGTTGTGTTTTAGTAGCCTCATGTGGCACCTGTGACCCTGCAGCCCGCGTAATGGCATGGAGCACCACCCTGAGTGCTAGATCTAGAACCGTGTGGATGTAAACCTTCCCACTACGTGATCCAGTTCATGCCCCCGAGCACACTATTTCCATTACCATTGACATTTTTTCACCAAATGCTCAGTACCCTAGTGTGACTGTGGGACTGACCTCTACGAGACAACCTGATTAGACTAAACATCGATACTGTCCCGCACTTGGTCATGAAGCCTAAAACTTCTTCATTCTCATCCTAGATATTGATTAAGTATTGCAAATAAATTCAAAATAGCCCCGAGACATGGTGTCAAGAAGAAATTCTTCAAAACCGCATCCTCGAGAGCATTCATGCATTGCTTCACTTCATTGCCATTTCTATCTTCTTCTACTAGGTTCTTTCCTCTAGGTACTTGATCACCACCGAATCTTTGGTAATCGCACGCAAAATGGTCACAAACTTCTGTTTATCCCTTTGGGCATTCAAAAATCCATGATTTAGTCTGTTTTTGTAAAATTATTTGAAACTTAGGTTGCTGGTTGGCTACCTGTTTGTCGACATCTGCCGCCGGGCCATGCTGACCTCTTGGTAAAAATAACTCATTCATGGGGTCAGCCTCATACCCATGCCAATTGGGCGAGCCCTAAATTTCCAAATGTTCCCCTCTGGGATCCCAAATCATAGTGGAATGCTATAAAAAATGGATTAAAACACAGCTAAGGGAAGCGCCTTTTACCTAGAAAAGATAGGATTTGAAATGATGCACCGGATCGTCCACAATTGTCACCGCAAGTTCGCATGGAAAAAAACTCACTGTTGCTCTCCACAAGAGGTAAAAAGTAAAATTAAATATGTTTTTACTATTTTTGGTCATATTCATAACTTTTCAAAATCAAATTAGGTTTTGAAGCTTATTTTTCCAATATTTTATTATATTTTGTCGAAAAATGGGTTTTATGCTTGTTTTCTTGTGCAGCAACATGTTTTCACACAACTAGGACGACGATACGAGTTGTATTTTATACTTTTTCGAACTCGGTAAAAACACGAAAAAGTCACTATTAGAGTCATCTTTCAGCGCTTTTCTGACTCTCTAAACATGAAAAGATTGCCGAGTCGCTTGTCATTTTGATCTCGTTAAATTGGCTGCGAAACGAAATCTACCCAATATACGTTTACCCCTTTTCTGGGCTAAGATATATTATTTACGAAAAAGGAATCCCCTAGCCTATCGTGAATAGGAGGTTTTCTCAGACACAGTTTGTTAGCCACCTATAAAATTTGACATATCAAATGGTGGCTAAATCATTTTTTGAGCCTTCAAGAAACAATTTTTATTGCCAAATTGTTAATTCTTGAAGTCTTATGAAGATGACTTATCCTTGAGTTAATCTTCACTACTGTTTCCCTCTCAATTCTGAAGATCTGTTGTTTTCATGAAGAAAAGACTACTGCAAAAACCCATTTTTCCCTTCATTTTTACCCTTTCTTCCACTCAAAATTAACCTTCATTTTTATCCCCTTTTTTCCCATAAAATTCCTCTATTTTCCCTTATTTCCCTTTTTTCCTTCATAAAAACCCCTTTATAAGGTTTAAAAATCCTTTTTTACCTTATCCGAAATCCTCAAAAAGCTTTGAAAACCTTGAAAAATTCGTAAAAATAAGTATTTTTAACTATAGGCTCTAGCCCCCTTCGGCTAAGCCTCCAAACCACTTCCCCACCATATACCCATGCCAAAGACCAAGCGCTAAGTCCCGAAGCGCTTATCACAATCGGAACTATTGACGAGCGAATTCCTTTTGTTGCGTTAAAAACCCCCGATGCGATTGGCTCCCCTTTGTATAAACTCCCGATCCCTTGCTTCCTTTATAAAACCAAGAGCCCGCAATCAGGCGCTAAAACACAAAAAGACTTGGCAAAAAACCAATTTTCTCTTAGTATTTTGTTAAAAACCCACTTTCCTATGTTTTTATTAAAACCCGTTGTTTCATTGTTTTAAAGGAAAAGGACCGTTGATATTTTCCCCGATCGACGATCAATAAAATATCGCATCAGAGTTTTTTCATCGGGCGCATTTGAAAGGATCCCTCCTTTGTTCGGAATTCGATTGACTCCTTTTGTATATAACCCCCGATCTCTCCGCTTTACTTAATATAACCCGAAGCCCCGCAATTGGGCGCTAAACATATAAATAAACCCTCCCTGAAGCAATTTCCCTTTGTATTTTATTTAAAACCCCATTTTTCATATTATAACGTAACCCGCCAGTGCATTGGTTGAAACGAAACTCCACCGTTGATCTTAAACCAATCAACGATCGGAAAAATCTCACATTGGATATTTTCATTTGTCGCGTTCAAATATTTTATTCCCCCTTCCTAATTAGTGATTCTTTGATGGCTTCTCAGTCGTTGATCTCCCTCGCCAGGCTCAGATCCAACGGCCCACATCATTCCATCCCAAAGCCCATCCCCCCCGCCTTTGGACCTCCGATTCATTCCCCACCGTCGATCTGGCCCTCAGATCAATGATCCACATATAATCACATCGGCGCCCTTTCCACTTTCCTCCTTCGATCGCAAATCCTCCGATTGCATCTGGGCCGTCCATACAAGAAGATTTGATGGTCCAGATCAGCCTGTACATCAGAGAATATTTCAAATATTTCTCCGTATTAATTAAGCCTGTAGATCTTTTCTCTCTTTCCACCTCCTCATTTTCCTATAAAATCTTCTTGAAGAGCTCATTGTAAAGGGTTGGTTGCAGAACTTTGATATAATACTTGTGCTCGAAATTTTACATATGTAAATAGTGTTCAGAGGCTCTTGAAGCTCTGTTTGTGATCAAATAAGTTAGGCTAAGAAGAGAAGATGATTGTTGAACTGAAACATTGGACTTGAAGAGTGTAATTTGATTGACATCAATATACAAGATGATTCTTGGGATCCTGGTCTATATCACTCGTGAAGTGTTTCTTTATGTGTTATTGTTTTCCTTTCATGTATTCCATTTTGTCCACTTATTCTTTGATAAAGAACAGCAAGCATAGAGTTAGGATTTACTATTTACAGTACCCTTTTCTGACTTATAAGCTTTATCTCAATGTTTTCCTCCAAATTGTGTGTTTAGGAATGACTTAAGTTAAGTGTAAACATTATCAAGGAATGTTGGTTTGTCTCTATCTTGATGTGCAAACCTTGAGAAGTAGTTCTTGAACGATATTTTCATTATATACTCAATAAATATTGACTAGAAAAGTTTATGGGTTGCCCTGTCTTCTAGTTTCTTTCTCCAAAGGTAATTCTGAAAGTTTCCCTAAGAGTATGCTAAAAGCAGTTTAGATTTAAAAGTATCTTATCTGATATTAGGCTGCACTTTGTTTTCTTATCTATTTTCATCCCTTCTGAAAGTAATTATGTGGATTACTGGATTGTTTGTCTGATAAGTTAACTTTAATACGAGCTTGTCCAAAGAAGTATATGGTTAGCCCTGTCCTTTGGTCAGTTTTAAATAGTTACTTAAAAGGATTTTCTTGTTTGGAAAGAATGATAAATCTCAGTTGAAATTATTGTCTTTTTCCACCCCTTCAACACTTTTATTATTCCATTCCATCATTTAATCCAAAATATCTTGTGATATAGATGACTTGCGCCTTGGACCACTCTTGAAATTGTTGCACAATTAAAACCTTTTATGACTCCATAGCCCAATGGACTAAAAACTAGCGTCACATATATCCTATCGACCAAATATTGTTCTGATTGCTTATACCTTCATCCCTTTGGAACTCTTTCATTTTAGGACTTTCCACTCAACTAAAAATCATGCTCAACCATCCAAAACCACACAAAAACCCTTGTTCTTAATACCTAGCCTAATATCACACATACAAGCCTTAAAGATAAATCAATATTTGCACTTATAGAGAGATCCCTCTCTGGATTCAGGAGGGCTAGATCCTAGAATCCCAAAGTGGTTCAAGTGTTCTCCCTGCATCTTTAGTCTCACCAATCTACTAGAATTACTGGGAGCTAACATTTCTGGCGACTCCATTAGGGAACTGAGTCAAATTTTCATCTTAGGTTCCCTTAAGACTTCATAAACACCCATGAGTAAAAGCAGCCCTCTTCAAGCACTACCAACCCAATGGTAATCATGATAAAACCTATTTGAGTCAGTGACAATTTAAGGAAACCTTAGGATTCTCTTAAGAAGCTTATCAAACCTTGAAGGATCAGCTAGCTTAGCCATAAGAGTAGACTTTCTCTATTTCTTCACCGTAGCTAAGTGTTGAAACAGATTTAGTACACTCTTAGAACCTATAAGACTGAAAAAACTCAGAAAACCCAAAAATATTTCACATTGGTATTAAATAAACATGGTGGTGGACCATAAAACCTTTTACCTCCAAAAGAGCTAAAAATTTCCACCTGGTGACTCCACAATCCTAAATAGACCTTAAGACTCCACTGGGAAGAACCCATTATCATCATAACATCATATAAACTCAGTTAGAGGACTTTAGGATTAAAGTTTTCTTATTTTAAAAAGATGAGTTAGCCTCTTAAAGATTGTCATATTTGGTTAAAATTTTCTTGTGTAAATTGGGTCTGAAAAACACAGCATAGTGGCTCCTAGAAAGATTCATGCTAGAGCCTACCCTGACCATAACCCTCCTGAGATAGTTGATAACCTTGAAAGAATCCTTAGGAAGTATCCTAAGGTTAAATCTTCAACTGTTTTCAGATCACCCCTTAGAGCTAATTCTGTTCCAGAAAACCTTACAGCTCTACAACAATCACAAGTTGACTTAAGAAATCCATTTAGAACTTGGTCACTTGATGATTTAGAGCAGTTAGATTTAGAGTCTTCACTTTCATCCCCAGATAGAAGTGAACATCCTAGTAGTAGAGAAACTACACCACCTGATTTACATTTCCTTCACAATTTAGGTGTTTCTCATCCAATATCAGCTCAACAGTCTCTTACTGGTCCATCCACATCCATTCTTCATACATCCACTATTCAAACCACTCCACTTCAGCCCACTTTCCCTCTTGTTAATCCACCTCTTGTAAATCCACCTCCACCCCCTATCATGGCAACATGGTATGCCCCATTGGTCCTTCCTTTACCATTAGTCAATCTTCCACAGGACTATCAGTCCAAGATACCATTGTATGATGCCAGTAATGTTATTACTGCTTCACAACATGTGGATAAGATGAATGACTAATTTGACAGAAATGAGATTGATGATGAAACTGTCAAACTTAGATTATTTGCTCAGAGTTTAGGGGGAGAAGTAAGAAAATGGTTCAAAGGCTTAACCCCTCACAGTATTAATGATCTCCAAGCCTTCCATCAGTTATTCTTAAAAAAATGGGAAGTGAAGAAAAAGCCTCTCCAAATACTTTATGACTACAAGAATCTCCCAGAAACACTGGGGAAAGTGTACAAGCTTATTGCACTAGGTTTAACAGTGTTTATAATGCACTTCCCCCAGACTTAAAACCTCCACAAGGCTCAGCTTTAAACAAGTTTCCTGAAGTATTTGATCCTGAAATGGCCTATTACCTGAGAGAGAGAGATCCTTTAACTCTTGAAGATATGCAAAAAGGATCTCTTGCTATGGAAGTTAATTTAATGAAGAAAAGAGCAAGAATGAGGAATGAGAAGAAAGTGACCTTTAGAGAGGAATCCACACCTTCCAAATCTATCTAAAATATGGAGAGAATGATGGAGGATATGATGAAAAAGATGAGCATACTTGAGAGAGCACAAGCAAGTCAAAACCAAGCAGCTCCTCAAAACAGAAATCAAAACCAAAATCAGAATTTTAGGAGAAATCAGCCTCAAAAAAGACCACTCCTCCTTTTCATCAAAACTATGTAAGTGAGGTTGAAGAAACATTAGAATCAACAAAGGAAGATGACATAAACATGTTGGGAGTAGATAATGATGACTTTGAAGTTCATTACAATAGAAAACAAGGTCTATACACACCCTATGATGACAAGAGAGCAGAAGATGAATTTTATTATCAGGAAATGGAAAATGTCATAATAGAGTCTCAAAAAGAATATGACCTTAGGAGTAAAAGAAATAAAAAAACTTCAAAAACTAAAACCTCTGAAAAATCTGTACAAAACAACCCTGTAAACAAAAACAAGGCTACAAAACAGAAAGACAAAACAGTGGCTAGAAATTCTGATAAAAACAAAGATAAAAGCACTCAAAACAATGAAAAATAGAGTGCAGATCTTAGCACCACTAGTACCTCAGATAATGCTCTTGTTAAAACAATTCTAACCAATGTAAATAGAGGAAATCAGCAAACTGATTTTGCTGATAGAGTGGCAGTTAATAAGGCTAAGACAAGCACTTTAAAGAATCAGATGCCTTTTAGTTTGGAGCAGGAAATTTCCAGAATAAAGATCTTTGTTCCCCTTACTGAATTAGCCACCCAAAATGTGTATAGATCCCAAATTTTGAAAGATTTTAACATAGAAGAGAATAATGACACTGTCAATCTTAATGATGACCAACTAGAGCTCATATTTTGTCCTAAGATTGAAGGTAGATATCAAGAGGGACCAGTTTCTCCTTTTTATGTTAGTTTAAATTTTCATGACAAGATTTTACATAACGATATGCATGATTCAGGGGCCTCTCACAATTTAATGCCCAAAGCTATAATGGAGAGCCTAGGCCTCGAAATCACTCGACCTTATAAAGATATTTACTCCTTTGACTCAAGAAGAGTGAAATGTTTAGGATTAATCAAAGACCTCTGTGTTAACTTAGCACAAATTCCAGCCAAGTGTTTAGTCATGGATATTGTTGTGGCTGATGTACCCCAAAAATATGGTGTGTTATTATCAAGATCTTGGGGAGCTAAGTTATAAGGAACGATGCAAATGGACATGAAATATGTGACCATCCCTATTTTCAATCAAACAAGAAGACTTTACGGGGAGTCTCATATGCAATACATGGTTACTAGCTAAGAGAGACCGCAAAAATCTCCTCTTTATTCTATCAACATAGGCCTTGACTCATTTATCCTTTTCAATGATGAAACATTCATTGAACAAGTGACCTTAACTAAACTAATGGTAGATAGAGAGGAGGAGGAAGACAATACAGAACTATCAAAACAATTTGCTAAACTTGAAAACTACAGCAAACAACACACAGGTCTAGAGCTACAAATCATCCATCCATTGCTTTTAAAACTTGCGAGTCAAGAAATCAGTCCTCTACATAATGAAAAACTAGAGGAATTAAAAAAAATTCAACAA
This sequence comes from Pinus albicaulis, assembly GCA_034641835.2. Classification (NCBI taxonomy): domain Eukaryota; kingdom Viridiplantae; phylum Streptophyta; class Pinopsida; order Pinales; family Pinaceae; genus Pinus; species Pinus albicaulis. Next base: position 13,333,346 of record CM076577.1, on the reverse strand, counting down.
AGTGTCGATCTTCAAGAACCAGTCGAAAGCACACTAGTTGAAGAGGATAGTAACCAAACCGATGAACCTGAAACTAGTCCTCTGTGGAGTATGAACTTCGATGGGTCTTGCACTAGGAACAACGCTGGTGCAGGCATCTGGATACACAACACTGAGAACAACCAAACGGAAGGCCATTCCTACAGATTAAACTTTCAGTGTTCGAATAACATAGCGGAATATGAATCCCTTATTTTAGGCTTACACCTGTTGAAGAAATTAGGAGCCAAGAGAATTAAAGTGCATGGGGATTCAGAATTAATCATTAGGCAAGTGAATGGGGAATACAGCACCAAACACCCCAGACTTAGAGCCTACAGGAACGATTTCATGGATTTACTGAAAACTTTTGAGGAATCCCAACTTATTTTTGTCCCAAGAGAAAAGAATATCATGGCCCACAGTTTAGCTTTCGCTCCTAGAACATGTTTAACACCATATGAAACCAAAAAATGCACCACTCAAATTAAATTCAAACTATTTGTCCCTGATAACGAGAAGTATTAGAAAGTGTTTGATGGAGACAAAAAATTGGAAGACTTCCTCCAGTCCAGAAATGAATTTGAACTATCAAGTTTAGATTCAGACTATGAAACAAACTGTCCTAGTGAATAAAATCTACTTGATAAAGAAGAAGAGTCTCCAAAGATGGCTGATATAAATCTGTTGTCTAACAAACTTGAAAACACAACAGAAATGATTGCAGAGTTAGAAACATAAGACTTAGAAACTATGCAGTCTAACAATCAAAGTTTGCTAAAAGGTCTGGCCCCTTTAGAAGAGTTGTTTGATTTCAACGATGTGGCCAAGAAACTGAAACTGGAGCCTGTTGAGACTGAAGTTGAAGATTGTAATATAGACAGTGAACTAAAACCAAAGATGATCAAACTGTCTAAAACTTTACCAGCTCACATCAAACTGAAATACATAGAGCTGTTTAAAGAATTTTCTGATGTTTTTGTGTGGATTTATGAGGATCTGAAATCCTATGACACTGAAATAATTTAGCACAAGATACCTCTCAAGGAAAACCAAAAGCCATTTAAAAAAAAACTGCACATAATAAACCTTTTTCAGTTACCTTTGGTTGAGAAGGAAATCAAGAAAATGTGTGAAGCTAGTATTATTTTCCCTATTAGATATTCTGAGTGGATATCTATTCTGGTGTCAGTTAGGAAGAAAACAGGAGAGATTAGGATTTTTATTGACTTCAGAGACTTAAACAAAGCCTCATTGAAGGACAACTACCCTTTACCCAAGATGGATCATATTTTACAAAGGGTAGTTGGTTCTAAAAGAATTTCTTTTCTAGATGGCTACTCAGGATACAATCAGATATTAGTACATCCTGATGATCAATTAAAGACAACTTTTACTACACCCTGCGGCACTTTCATGTATGTGAAAATTCCCTTTGGTTTAATGAATGCTAGTGCAACTTTTAAAAGAGCCATGGACATTTCATTCTTGGAAGAATTGGGCTACTTCATCATTATTTACCTTGATGATGTCACTGTCTTTTCCAAGACAGATGAAGAGCACTTAGAACATTTGAGAAAAGTATTTGAGAGGTGCTGAAAGCTTGCGATATCTTTAAATCCTAAGAAAAAACTATTTGGTCTCCAAGAAGGTAAACTACTTGAGCATATCATATCAGAAGAGGGGATAAAGATAGACCCAAAAAGGATCGAGGCTATATTGCAAATCACTCATCCTCGAAACATCAAGGAACTTCAATATTTAATTGGAAAGATTAATTTCTTGAGAAGGTTCATACCCAACTTGTTTGAGCTCCTTAGAAACATTACAAACATGCTGAAAAAGGAACAACGAGTTAAATGGACCTTGGAAGCAAAGAAATCCTTTGAACTGGTGAAACAAGCATTAACCAAAACACCGGTTCTAATAAGTCCTGATTTTTCAAAATATTTTTACATTTTTTCATTTGCATCAGAACATACAATAGCTACTATCCTATTGCAGAAAAATCCACAAGGACAAGAGCAGCCTATTGCATTCTTTAGCAAGGCATTGAGAGATGCTCCTCCGAAGTTCAACATTATGGAGAAACAAGATTTTTCTTTGGTCAGGGCTTTAAAAGACTTCAGAGTTTACATTTTTCACTCCCACATCATTGCCTTTGTCCCAAATTCAGTTGTGAAATACATTCTAACACATGACCAAGATGGTAAGAGAGGTAAGTGGATAGTTGTGATACTTGAATATGATTTAGAAATCAAGCCCACTAAACTCATTAAAGGCCAAGGTCTAGCTAAATTAATGGCTGAATCAAATTTTGAAGTTCTTGATATAAATATGATAAATTCTTTAGATGAACAAGAGGAATTATCAACTCCCATTGTTGAAGACCATTTTATGAATTCCTCTTGGTATGCTGATATTTTATGTTGTGTAACCATCTCCACAAATAGAAGAAAAGAGATATCAACGCCTTATAAATAAGCCACTTCAAGGGGGCAACCTCCAATACATTACATCAATGAACAATTCTTGGATGATACAATTTAAAAAACCTCCTTTCTATATATAGGAGTCCATGGGGCCATAATTTAATCCTAGTGGGCCACAATGTAATCCTAGCCGACCTAACAATAATAATTTAAGGGCACAATAATAACAAAATGGGGGTTACAAGGGTACAATAATAACAATAAGGGGATTACACTAACAATAATAAGGGACTATACTAGTGATATAGGGACCTAGCATGCCCCTCTCCTTCAAAAAAGTGTTGTCCTCAACGCTTGAGTAGCTCTGGGTGCTTCTGTATAAAATTCTCATCCTCCCATGTAGAATCTTCAGAGGGTAAGTTCTTCCACTTGATGAGATACTCTGAAATTGATCGATTCCGTAGTTGTCGAGTTCTTGTTTCCATGACCGCTTCTGGTTCCAATATGATTTTTCCTTCCTCATCAAGCTCTGGCAATATTGTTTGAACTGGAAGATTTTCTCCTATAACCTTCTTTAAGCATGAAACATGGAAAACTGGATGTACTCGCGAAGAAGCAGGAAGCTCCAATTTGTATGCCATAGTACCAATCTTTTGCAACAACTTGTAAGGACCATAGTACTTTGGCGATAATTTATTATCCTTCTTAGCTTGCTTGAGGGACATTTGTTTGTATGGTTGTAGCCGTAAAATACCCAATCTCCTACATCAAAACTTCTCTCGCTGCGATGTTGATCTGCCTGTTGTTTCATTCGATTTTGTGCCAAATTCAGGTTATCCTTTAAGAGTTGGAGAACTTCTTGCCGATGCTCGATGTGATCTTCCACTGCTTGAACCTTCGAATTTTCCCTTAAAGATGATGTGATGGATGGTGGATGATATCCATACAGTGCCATAAATGGGGTCATTTTTGCTGCAGTATGGAAGGAAGTGTTATACCACCATTCAGCAAGAGGTAACCACTTGACCCATTGTGTTTGTTTATCAGATACAAAACAACGAAGATATCCTTCCAAACATTTATTTACTATCTCAGTTTGACCATCAGATTGAGGATGATAAGATGAGCTATGAGCTAATTGAGTACCCAAACAAGAAATAACTCCGTCCAAAAATTTCCAGTAAAAATGGGATCTCTGTCGCTCACAATAACCCTTGGGCTTCCATGTAGCTTTTGAATTCTATCCATAAATGTAGTAGCAACTGTACTTGCTTTAAATGGATGAGATAATGCACAAAAGTGTGCATACTTGGTAGGTCTATCAACTACCACCATGATGACATTCTTTCCTTCGGACTTAGGTAAACCTGTGATAAAATCCATTGAAATCTCCTCCCAACGTTGACTTGGAATGGATAAAGGTTGTAGAAGTCCCGGGGTCTTAATTGTCTCAACTTTATTCTGCTGGCAAACAAAAAATTCCGCCACAAAATTTTGAATATTAGATTTAAGGCCATCCCAAAAAAATTCTTTCTTCACCTCGTGGTAAGTTTTTAAAAATCCCGAGTGTCCTCCTAAAGGAGAAGTGTGCAATTCCAGAAGAATATTTTGTTTTAGTTGGGAATTCTTACAAAGATATAAGCGATCTTTGTACCATAAGGAATCATTTTTCCAACTAAATGTATCCGATGTACTAGGATCTTGCTGCAACTTTTGAATGAGTGTCCATACATCTTTGTCCTTCTTCCATTCATCTCTTGCTTCGGTTATCCAATCTGGCTGGATAATAGAAATGGCACAAAGCAATGCTTCCACCTCTTCATTCTTTCTTGAGAGTGCATCTGCAACAACATTAAGCTTTCCTTTTTTGTAGATTATTTCAAAGTCATAACCCAACATCTTTGTGACCCATTTTTGCTGCTCTTCTGAAGATAGTCTTTGTTCCAAAAGTGTTTAAGACTATCATGATCAGTTTTTACCTTGAAGTGTCTTCCCATTAGGTAAGTTCGCCATTTCTTTAGTGCATGTAGTATTGCTAACATTTCCTTCTCATAAATAGGTTTCGGTAAATACTTTCCTTTGATTGGACGACTTTCAAAAGCAATGGGTCTTCCTTCCTGCATTAAAACTGCACCAATTCCATTTCCTGAGGCATCACATTCCACAATAAAGGTTTTTGTGAAGTCCGGCGTAGCTAAGACCAGTGCTAGGCACATTGCCTCTTTAAGATGTTCAAAGGCCTTAGTTGCTTCAGGAGTCCATGAAAATGCATCTTTCTTCAATAATGTTGTTAGAGGTGCTGCTATTCTCCCATAATTCCTAACAAACTTGCGATAATACCCTGTTAACCCGAGAAATCCTCGCAACTTCTTTATGGTTGTGGGGACTTTCCATTCCTTAATGGCTTTAATTTTGTTAGGTCTACTTTAACACCCTCGTGAGATACAATATGACCCAGATATTCCACCTCTTGTACTCCAAAGAAACATTTGGATGTTTTTGCATATAATTGTTTCTCCTGCAATAGTTTGAGCACCCCGTCAACATGTTCAACATGATCCTTCCAAGACCTGCTGTAGATTAGTATATCATCAAAAAATACTAGCACAAATTTTCTAAGGAAGGGTTTGAAAATGGAATTCATCAACCCTTGAAATGTAGAAGGTGCATTGGTAAGGCCAAAAGGCATGACCAAAAATTCATAATGACCCTCATGCGTTTGAAATACTGTTTTTGGAATATCTTCAGTCTTCATTCTAATTTGATGATATCCTGAACTAAGATCCAACTTGGTAAAATAAATTGCCCCATGTAATTCATCCAATAATTCATCAATCACAGGAATGGGAAATTTGTCTTTAATGGTGAGCTTATTGAGCTCCCTATAATCCGGACACATTCGCCATGATCCATCCTTCTTGTGTACCAATACTACAGGAGCAGAGAAAGAACTTTGACTGGGTTGAATTATACCCGCCTCTAACATTTCTGCAATCATACGCTCAATTTCGCTCTTTTGGAAGTAAGGATATCTATAAGGCCTGATGTTTGGAGGAACACTTCCTGGAATCAAACGAATAGCATGATCATGATCACAAATAGGTGGGAGTCCTTTGGGAGTTTCAAACACCTTGGAATGATTGTCCAAAACTTGTTGGAGATCTACAGAAATAGATGATTTTGATGTCGGAACTTCTAGTGAGCATAATTGTGCAATTACGCCTCGTTGTTCTTTCTTTAGAAGCTTTGTCATGACATTAGAGCTTATTATCCTTCCCAGCTTCCCTTCAATACCCCGTAATTCGACTTCCTTTCCTTCTGAAAAAAATTTCAAGAAAATTTCTTGAAAATTAAAAGCTACCGTCCCCAAAGATTGTAACCATCGTACTCCTAGTACAACATCAGCACCTCCCATAGGAATGGAAAGCATTGGACTAGTCAATACATATTCCCCCATGGTTAGCTTGATATTATGGCATTTTCCAGAGCAATTTATAGTTCCTCCATTTGCAACCATCACTTGACATTCTAGTGCTGAGTATAGGAAACAATTTAATTCCTTGGCTACCTTACAATGAATAAAATTATGGGTGCTACCTGAATCAATCAACACTATTACCTTTTTCTTCTTGATTTGTCCTACTATCTTGAGAGTTTGAGGAGTGGTAATTCCTGCCAGTGCATTACACGATATGGTCGGATTCATTTCTTCCTCTTCTAGGGCTGGTTCCCGGTGTATATCCTCTTCTTGTTCATTTTCTTCTTCCTCTTCACAATCTATGTAAAATAATTTCTTCTCAGCACACTTATGACCTTTAGTGTATTTGCTATCACAACTGTAGCAAAGCCCTTTTGCTCTTTTTCTTCCAATTGTTGTGGTGTCAACCTTGTAGGTTGTGGAAATCTAGGCGTAGTAACACTTCCTTCTTTATAGAATTGAGTGGTAGGCTTCCTTGTCGCCATTATTTTACATTCAACTTTTCTTGCCAACCTGAATGCCTTCTCCAATGAATCCGGTTCCAAAACACGAACTTCATGTTGGATGTTATCCTTTAAAGTGCTTATGAAGAGATCGATCATGTGTTCCTCTGGAATATCAGTTACCCTTATATTCAATTTTTGGAAGTCCTCAATGTGTTGCCCCACTAAACCCTTTTGTTTGAGATTTATCAATTGGGTAAAGAAGGTTTTTCTCTTTGTATCCTCATAATGTGCTATCATTTCCTCCGTAAAAATTGACCAAGTGACAATTTTTTTACGGGAGCAAAGCCATCGATACCATACAAATGTATTTTGTTCTAAATGTAAAGTTGCAATGCGTACCTTTTGTGTGTTTTGCACATTATGGAGATCAAAATATTGCTCCATCCGTAGTATCCATGTTACAGGATCATTTCCATCAAACTTCCTCATATCCATTTTTGGAATATGGTGGTTCTTCCCGCCAACATTAGAGTTTATGAAATCACGATTAACATTTATTTTGTTCTCATCATGAGGTTCTTCTACTATCTTTTCACCATTAGGAAAAATTTCTTGTATCAACTTTGTCAAACCTTGGATGTATGTTTTTAGATCATTCTTCATGTTTTCCATGTTGTATTTCATGTCATCCATCTTAGCTTCCATGCCAGCTTCCATGCCATCCATCTTAGCTTCCACGCCATCCATATTAGCTTCCACACCTTTCTTCAAACTGTCCATCTTCACTTCCATGCCATCCATCTTAGCTTCCATGCCTTTCTCTAAACCATCCATCTTCACTTCCACGCCTTTCTTCAAAACTTCCATTTCATTTTTTGTTGCTTTTTGCGAGAGTGAAATTTGTTGCACTTGCTCTTGTAATTTTGATAGATCATGTTGCAATTCTTCATCTTCATGAGTCATGGTAGAGCCTTCTGAAGGCTTAATGGGTCTTGAATTATTTTTAGGAGCCATTTTAGAATCCAATATTGATACCTATTCTACAATATGCCCTTGGAATCAATTCAACTTGATTCTTCAAACACGACTTATGCAATTCGGAAAAAAAAAATACACACCTTTTACTTGCTTTGAGGAGCTCGATATTGAAATTGAATTATCTCTGTAATTGAAAATCTTAAATATCTGAAATTCATCCTTGTAGTATCCCTCTGAAGCTTCTTTCAAATTCTGTAGGTCTGATCTAATTTTGATTCTCCAAGACAAAGTTGTGTCCAATCTCCCACAATGACCTAATTTTGGACTGGTTCAGTAGAGCGAAATTGTAGGACTTGCCACGTGTCACTGTTTCATCCTTTGTCTCTGAAATTGATGGCCAAGAAACTAAAGTCCGTGCACTTGCAACCACTTTTTACGGCACTCAAATCCAATGCCCAGAGAGAGAGTTATTGAACTTTTCCCACGATCACCTCTTTGAGATGAAATTCAGGAGCCTGAAAAAGCACTACCTTCCACAGATCATATCTCCAAAAATATTGCGAACCAAGTTCTGAAATTTTTTGACGAATTTCCTCAGGATTTCAGCTTTGCACCATATGAATTTCAGACTCTGACCCTTCGTACAAACAAATTTATAGCGCAAATGCCACGATGACCTGTTTATGAGCCTGAAAAAATACCTAACTTCCACAGATGATATCTCCTCAAATATTGCGAACCAAGATCTGAAATTTTTAGACAACCTTCCTCAAGATTTTAGCTTCGCACCCTAAAAATTTCAGCTTCTGAAGCTTCGTAGAAAAAAAGTTATAGCGAAAATGCCACGATGACCTGTTTGGAGCAGCGAAACCCTAGAATCCCAAAGCTCTGATATCAAATGTTGTGTAACCAGCTCCAAAGAGAGAAGAAAAGAGATATTCACGCCTTAGAAATGAGCCACTTCGAGGGGGCAACCTCCAATACATTACATGAATGAACAATTCTTGGATGATACAATTTACAAAACCTCCTTTCTATATATAGGAGTCCATGGGGCCATAATGTAACCCTAGTGGGCCACAATGTAATCCTAGCCGACCTAACAATAATAATTTAAGGGCACAATAATAACAAAATGGGGGTTACAAGGGTACAATAATAACAATAAGGGGGTTACACTAACAATAATAAGGGACTATACTAGTGATATAGGGACCTAACATTTTATTTATTTTTCTCAATTTGAATACACCTCTTGGTTTGACAAAAAACAAAGGCAAGGTTTTTAAAGTTAAAAGTTGTAAACTATTTCATTATAGATAAATGTATTTATTGGAAAAATGCAAGTGGGATATTGCTTAAATGTTTGCCTGAGAATGATGTAGAGAAGGTTAAGCACGACTTCCAAGAAGGAGAATGTGGAGGCCACCTCTACTGGAAGACAATAGCCAACAAAATCCTTAGAGTCGGTTACTATTGGCCCACCCTCTTTCTAGATGTCCATAAGATGATAATTGACTCTCATAAATGCCAACTTTTTGAAGGCAAAATAAAATTGTTGCCTTTACCTCTGCATCCAATCACTATTGAAGCTCCTTTTCAACAGTGGGGACTTGAATTCATAGGAGAAATCCATCCACCATCATCTGCCCAGCATAGATGGATTCTCACTGCAACAGACTACTTTACCAAATGGATAGAAGCCATTCCTTCTAGACAAGCCAATGACTCTGTCATCATAAAATTCATTGAGACTCATATCCTCTCTAGATTTGGCTGTCCTAGGAAGATCATCACTGATAATGCTGCAGCATTTGGATCCAAGAAGATGGTTGAATTCTGTCACAAATATCAGATTACATTGGGCCATTCTACTGCTTATTACCCTCAAGGTAATGGGCTAGAAAAATCCTCAAACAAGAGTTTGGTGAACATAATCAAGAAGTTGATGGAGGACAACAAGAAGTCTTGGCACACAAAGCTAGTACATGCACTATGGGCTGACAGATTAACACTTAAGAAATCTATTGGAATGTCACCCTACCAGTTTATGTATGGTACAGATGCAATTTTTCCAACCAGCCTTGGTGTATCAGTTACGAAGTTGATTCAAGAAGTGCAGTCTGAAGACAATGACATGATCAGAAGGATAAATCAGACCATACATCTTCAACAAACTAGGGAGGAGGTCTACAACAGGGCATTACAAAAGCAAGAGAGCATCAAAAATCTTTTTCATAGAAGGACAAAGGCCAACAATTTCAATGTTGGTGACAAAGTGTTAAAGTGGGACTCAAGGAGAGAAGATAAGGGCAAGCATGCAAAATTTGATAATTTATGGCTTGGCCGTTATCTCATTCATTCTACTGCTGGTAATAATGCCTATTTCTTGCAGGAATTGAATGGAGCTGAACTGTTTGGGGGTCCTGTCAATGGCAGGATGCTCAAACATTATTTCTCTTGATCCTATCATGTTTAGAAGCCTTTTTATCTTTTTTCTCATTATAAATATTTCATCCATCATTGCATTTAAAGTTAGAAAAATCAAAAATACAAAAACAATAGAAAGAGAAAAGAGGGCAGATTGTAAAAACAAGAAAGGTACAGCCCCATACCAAAAAGAGAAACAAAATCTGAAAGTGTGCAAGCTCAAATGCCACTCCTAAGAAACACACTTCTAGTTATTCATATAGCCTAATCATGACTAATTAGTTTTAAATTTACTGTTGATAGGTTAGTGAATCAGATTTTCCAACTAGCTTAATATTGGCTTATCAGTTAGGTAGGTTAGGATAAAAAAAAAAGAGAGGTTCAAATAAGCTCAAAATATAAACCTAAGATTCCAAAAGAAAAATGACTCCAATATGTTTTAATATTGAGTCCAAAACAGAGGTAAACTGGTTCTAATAAGTCCAAAATCTGAACCAGATAACAAGGAAGAAATAGCTCGAATAAACTCAAAAACTGAGCTGAAGAAAGGAGAAGGATGTGCTTAAAATTTTCAGATCTTAAGCCTTCACCATTTTGATTTAATTTTCTGCAAAATAAAATCTATGTGTAGCTTGCTTTTATGCCATATATCAGCAACAAGTTAGACTATTCAATCCTGACTTGTATGCTTTTAAATTTCTTGTTTTAGAAATTAGTGAATAAAACTTTGTTAGACAGTCTAATCCTAACAGATAGTAGATTAGGTAGAGAAGCTTATGAACTCAACTGTTTAATCTGAGTTCATGGAGAAATAATAAGTAGACTTAGACTAGTTTTTTGCTTTCAAAAGAATAAAATGTTTGTAAAAGAGTTTGCCAATCCAAGTGCACTCTGAAAGAAGAAAAAATATTAGATCAGTAGGATTGGGTAGGTAAAAAGCTTGGTTTGATAGTATTCCATTGTCTTTCATGGCTGCTAACATTTTCAGAGCAAAAGAAGATCATCCAAGTGAAGAAAGTTGTAGCCCAAAGGATGAGGCGTTGATCAGCCCCCTATAGAATACAAGTCTGAAGTTCTTGATGCCTTCAAGAAGGGACCATCCCCATGTGGAGCCACTGTTAGCCACCTATAAAATTTGTCATATCAAATGGTGGCTAAATCATTTTTCGAGCCTTCAAGAAACAAGATTTATTGCCAAATTGTTAATTCTTGAAGTCTTATGAGGATGACTTATCTTTGAGTTAATCTTTATTGTTGTTTCCCTCTCAATTCTGAAGATCTGTTGTTTTCATGAAGAAAAGACTATTGCAAAAACCCATTTTTCCCTTCATTTTTACCCCTTCTTCCACTCAAAATTAACCTTCATTTTTATTCCCTTTTTTCCCATAAAATTCCTCTATTTTCCCTTATTTCCCTTTTTTCCTTCATAAAAACCCCTTTATAAGGTTTAAAAACCCATTTCTACCTTATCCAAAATCTTCAAAAAGCTTTGAAAACCTTGAAAAAATCATAAAAATCAGTCTTTTTAACTATAGGCTTTAGCCCCCTTCGGCTAAGCCCCCAAACCACTTCCCCACCATATACCCACGCCCAAGACCAAGCGCTAAGTCCTGAAGTGCTTATCGCAATCGGAACTATTGACGAGCTCATTCCTTTTGTTGCGTTAAACACCCCCGATGTGATTGGCTCCCCTTTGTGTAAACTCCCGATCCCTTGCTTCCTTTATAAAACGAAGAGCCCGCAATCGGGCGCTAAAACACAAAAAGACTTGGCAAAAAACCAATTTTCTCTTAGTATTTTGTTAAAAACCCACTTTCCTATGTTTTTATTAAAACCCGTTGTTTCATTGTTTTAAAGGAAAAGGATCGTTGATCTTTTCCCCGATCGACGATCAATAAAATATCGCATCAGAGTTTTTTCATCGGGCACATTTGAAAGGCTCCATCCTTTGTTCTAATTCCGATTGGATCCTTTTGTATATAACCCCCGATCTCTCCGCTTTCCTTCATATAACCCGAAGCCCCGCAATCGGGTGCTAACCATATAAATAAACCCTCCCCGAAGCAATTTCCCTTTGTATTTTATTTAAAACCCCATTTTTCATATTATGACGTAACCTGCCGGTGCATTGGTTGAAACGAAACTCCACCGTTGATCTTAAACCAATCAACGATTGGCAAAATCTTGCATAAGAGATTTCCATTTGTCGCGTTCAAATATTTTATTCCCCCTTCCCGATTGGAGATTCTCCGATGGCTTCTCAGCCGTTGATCTCCCCCGCCAGGCTCAGATCCAATGGCCCACATCGTTCCATCCCAAAGACCATCCCCCCGCCTCTGGACCTCTGATTCATTCCCCGCCATCGATCTGGCCCTTAGATCAACGGTCCACATATAATCGCATCGGTGCCCTTTCCTCTTTCCTCCTCCAATCGCAAATCCTCTAATTGCATCTGGGTCGTCCATACAATAAGATCCGACGGTCCAGATCAATCCTCGCAAACCTTTGTTAAATTCATGAACCCACTGTATAAAGTTTTAAAATCAATCTTCGTCGTTGATCTCTGTAGATCAATGGCCCTCTTTAGCCCTTTCTCCACCTGGCCCATGCCTCATATTTTATTTCATTAACCTCGAGATTAAATCTCTGCCATTGATCTGTTTCATCCAATAGTCCATAATAAGCTCGATAGACCCAACTCCTTTGGGTCCCACCATTCTCCAGATTAAATCTCCGTCGTTTATTCCCTGATCTAACGTTTTAGATCAAAACCGCTTAGACTCTGCCCCCCATCTTATCGCCCATGCATCTCATCGCCATCACGCTCTCCTCTCAGCCATCCAATCTAAGACCCCAGATTTGACGATCAGCACGCAGTTTCGCGTGATTTTAAGCCCGAAAGCTAATTCTCCAAAGTTACCCAATATAGACGATTTTAAAAGGCCATGTGTCAGCGTGTAATAACATTGCTACCGATGAAATAGGTAACCTGACCTGAAAACGAGAACTCTAGCCCAAAAAGACTTAAAAAACATGAAAAAACACCCCAAAAACAAAAAAAGTGTATTCCAGAACGCACTTGGTTTTTTTTAAGGTCAAATTTCAACATTTTATAAAATTATGCTAAAAACAAAATTGTTTCTTGAAAAAAGGATTGAACAAAAACCAGTTGATGCTGGAATAAAAAAAAATAAATTGTGTCATATTTTTCACATTTTTAAAAATAGAAATAACATTTTTTAATTTTTAAAATTCAAACATTAAAAAAAAACCTAAAATTTAAGAAAAAAATAAATTTAAAAATAAAAACATTTTAAAGCTTAAAATTTAAAAATATATAGGAATAAAAAATAAAAATAAAAACAAAATAAAAATTGTAATTCAAACATTAAAAAACCTAAAATTTAAGGAAAAAAATAAAAAATAAAAAATAAAATTTAAAGATTAATTTTTCAAAATATATAGAAATTAAAAAAATATATATATATTAAATTAAAAAAAAAAAGTTAAAAAAGAAAGAAATGATAAAAAATTAAATTTAAAAAAGAAAAAGAAAATGTTTATTAAATTTAAAAAATAAATTAAATTTAAATTATAATATATATATATATATATATATGAACTTAAATTATATATATATATATATATATATATATATATATTAGATTTTATTAAATTTAAACAAAAAAATGTTAATATTAAAATAACAAATTAAATTTAAAAAAGAAAAATATTAAATTTTAATAAATAAATGAATAAAGAAATAAATTTTGAAATAAAAAATAAATTTTAAATATAAAGAAAAAAAAAGGTTAAAAAACTTTAAAAATCAACTAAAAATGAAAAATTGAAAAAAATAAATTAAAAAAATATATTAAATAAAAAATAAAATAAAAAACAAATTAATTTGAAAATATTAAGTTTAATTAAAAAAAAATCTAATTTTAAATACACAATTTTAATTGAAATAAAAAAATATAAAAATTTTATGTAATTAAAAAATAATATAAAAAATATAAAAAAATTATGTAATTACAAAAAAAAATTAAAAAAAAATATTAAACTCAAATAAATTTAAAAAAATACAAAATTTATTAAATTTTAAAAAATTAAATGAAAAAACTAAACATAAAATTTAATAATAAAAAAAAAAATATGAAAAAAAAAATCAATTAGATAATATATATATATATATATATATATATATATATATATACAAAATTTAATAAAAGTTATTAACAAAATTTAGAAAAAAAAAAATTTTAAAAAAAAAATTAAAACAAATTAAATTTCAAATATAAAATTAAATTAAAAAAATAATTTTAAATTTTTTGAATTTAAAAAAAAAAAAAATTGATCGTGGTGGCGCCACCAATCGGCCTCCCGCCGCGGGAGTGTGATTCCCAGAATCGACCTCCCACCGCCGGAGGGCGATTCCTGGAAGCGGCCTCCCGTTGTCGGAGGGCGATTCCCGGAATCGGCCTCCCGTCTAGATGGCGGCGGAGGCCGGCCGCTGGGCAGGCGGAGGGTTGCATGCAGCCTCCCTGCCCACCAAGTGGTCGGCCTCCGCCGCCACCTAGACAGGAGGCCGATTGGCGGCGCCACCACGATCAAAAAATTCTAATTTTTTTTTTTTTTAAATTTTTAATATATTTTTTTTAATTTTTTTTTTTTTAAATTCAAATTTTTTATTTGTAATTTAATTTTTTTTTTTATTTTTTTTTGTTTTTTCTTTAAATTTTGTTTTTAAATTTAATACTTTAGATTAATTAATTATTTTTTAAAATTTAAAATTTATTTATTAAATTTATTAAATTTTAATTTAATTTAATTTAATTTTTTAATCTTTTAGTTTATTTAGTTTTTCATTTTTAAATCTTATAAATTGTTTCATTTAAAAAAAAAAAAAGTAAATTTATGGATATTTGTTTTTTAATTATTTTCACGTGGTTTTTTTCATTTTTTTGTTTTTTAATGATAGTTTTTTTTTTTTTTTTTTATTATTCTTTTATTTTAATTTTCCTTTTCAATTTTCAATTTTGTTTTTTTTTTTAATTTGTTTTTTTTGGTTAATTTTAAAATTTGTATTTTTTTTTCTTATTATTATTATTTTTCAAGTTAAATTTTTAAGTTCAATTTTTTCCTTTTTGTATTTTATTTTTTTGATCTAAATTTTAATTTTGTAATTTAAATTATTTTTAAATTTTCTATTTAAATTTTTTTTTTTAATTATATGGTTTTTTTTAATAACTTAGAAAAAAAATGTTTTTGATGTTTTTTTTTTAATTTTTTTGGTTATTTTTTTTTTTCTTTAAATTATGTGTTTTTTTTCCAAATTTTGTCATTTCTTTTGATACAATTTTCAAATATTTTTTGTTTTTATTTATTTATTTTTGTTTAAATTTTTTATTTTTACAAGTTAATTTTGTTTTTTTTTACATTTTTATTGGTTTTTTTATTGTTTTTCTATATATATTTTTATCTAAGTTTTGTGTTTTATTACCAACATGAAAATCACCACTCTAAAACAAAAAGGTTGATGCTACATAAATACGTTTCAAAATTAGCATGAAAATCACCGCTCTTAAAAAAAAAGTTGATGCTGCATCAATACGTTTCAAAATTAGCATGAAAATCACTAACATTCTAAAACAAATATTCATACTTCATAAATAAAAATATTAGTGTCAAAAATGTGCACAAAAAAAAAGAGGTGATTCTGCATCACCACTTTTCAAAATCGGGTGCTTTTTATGCTACCAAAAAAAAGTAGGTAACAGTGTGGTTACCTATTTCATCGGTAACAATGTTTAATGCATATCATGTTCAAAAGGTAAAACCGCCTTCCCTCCTTTTTGCTGCGTGAAACCAGTTGTTTCTATGCCCTAAACCGCCTTTCCCATTCCCATTTGATTTTCCCGAAATAGATCTCCGCCATTGATCTCTGCAGATCAACGGCTCGCATTCAATATCGCTTTTGAACTATCACCCTCCGCCATCCTCCAAGGGACTTCATAGATCAACCTTAGTTGTTGATCTCCGTGGCCGATCTAATCTGACGGCTCAGAATCCTCCGAGAAACCCCAAGTTTCATTAACACCTTTTTCACTGTCAATTAAGGTTTTTGCCCATTTTTCTTTGTAATTTCCCCATTTCATTATAAATTTGACCCTTCTACATAATATTTTCCGGGATTGATCTCGACCGTTGATCACTATGCATCAACGACCCGAACTTAATCTCTTGCACCGTTGTTTCAACCGACTCTCCCTTTTAACCTCTACGAGCAATCTCCGCCATTGGATGCTTTCATCCAATGGCCATGACCTAACCTCAACATTTGAAGCAATCTAAACCCAAAATACAAGGATTTTCTTAATATTTCTTTGTTTGTGCAGGTTTTAAAGGTTTTTCAAATGTTTTAAAGGAAAAATGAAAGCCGAGGATGACGATCCTCCATGCCTTCATTCATCAAAGAATATCCATCTACAGGGTTCAACACCATGTTTTATCAGTGCCTCATGAGCACTGGCACCGTTATAAATCCCTTGTAATGCCTACAAATCAACAAGACACAGTAAAGCTTAAATAAAGAGAGAGTGTCCGTGTTAAACATCCAGTCACAACAGAGATGAAGAATTAAAGATAGTTTACATAGTTTGAAGGGATTACGGCTAAAATCGATAATTAAAAGCCTAATCCACTCAATTAAACACATTTTGAAGAATAGAAGACATAATTTAGGCCTCATTATGCCTAACACACAGAATTAAAGCAAATTAACAGTGATTAAAGAAAAACAATGATATTTATTAGACCGAGAAGCCTCCACTGCCACATCAAAGGCTAATTGAATCCTCTCATCTACCAAAAGCCACCTGTAGTCTCAAAGCATTCAAAAGAGGTTGAGTTATTACCAGAATAGAAGATATTATCATAAAGACAGCTAAACAGTTATTTCGAATCAAAGAAACTAATTTAAACTATCAGCAGAGTTATTACAAGGATAACACAGAGTCTTAAAGTCAACAAAATCTCCCCAGTGAGCTTAATACTTAATGTAAGCCAATTAATAAGTAGAAATATCTGAAATATTGTCTATTGAGCCCCTCAAAGGCCGAGAAGTATTAACTGTATTAATTGAGCCTGTAGATCTTTTCTCTCATTCCACCTCCTCATTTTCCTATAAAATCTTCTTGAAGAGCTCATTGTAAAGGGTTAGTTGCAGAACTTTGATATAATACTTGTGCTCGAAATTTTCTACATGTAAATAGTGTTCAGAGGCTCTTGAAGCTCTGTTTGTGATCAAATAAGTTAGGCTGAGAAGAGAAGATGATTGTTGAACTGAAACATTGGACTTGAAGAATGTAACTGGATTGACATCAATATACAAGATGATTCTTGGGATCCTGGTCTATATCACTGGTGAAGTGTTTCTTTATGTGTTATTGTTTTCCTTTCATGTATGCCATTTTGTCCACTTATTCTCTGATAAATAACAACAAGCATAGAGTTAGGATTTACTATTTACAGTACCCTTCTCTGACTGATAAGCTTTATCTCAATGTTTTCCTCCAAATTGTGTGCTTAGGAATGACTTAAGTTAAGTGTAAACATTATCAAGGAATGTTGGTTTGTCCCTGTCTTGATGTGCAAAGCTTGAGAAGTATTTCTTGAATGATATTTTCATTATATACTCAGTAAAGATCGACTAGAAAAGTTTATGGTTTACCCTGTCTTCTAGTTTCTTTCTCTAAAGGTAATTCTAAAAGTTTCCCTAAGAGTATGCTGAAAGCAGTTTAGATTTAAAAGCATCTTATCTGATCTTAGGCTGCACTTTGTTTTCTTATCTGTTTTCATCCCTTATAAAAGTAATTATGTGGATTACTAGATTGTTTGTCTGATAAGTTAACTTTAATACGAGCTTGTCCAAAGAAGTCTATGGTTAGCCCTGTCCTTTGGTCAGTTTTAAACAGTTACTTAAAAGGCTTTACTTTTTTGGAAAGAATGATAAATCCCAGTTGAAATTATTGTCTTTTTCCACCCCTTCAACACCTTTATTGTTCCATTCCATCATTTAATCCAAAATATCTTGTGATATAGATGACTTTCCCCTTAGACCACTCTTGAAATTATTGCACAATTAAAACCTTTTATGACTCCATAGCCCAATGGACTAAAAACCAGCGTCATATCTATCTTATCAACCAAATCTTGTTCTGATTGCTTATACCTTCATCCTTTTGGAACTCTTTCATTTTAGGACTTTCCACTCAACTAAAAATCATGCTCAACCATCCAAAACCAAACAAAAACCCTTGTTCTTAATAGCTATCCTAATATCACACATACAAGCCTTAAAGATAAATCAATGTTTGCACTTATAGAGAGATCCCTCTCTAGATTTAGGAGGGCTAGATCTTAATCTTAGAATCCCAAAGTGGTTCAAGTGTTCTCTCTGCAGCTTTAGTCTCACCAATTTGCTAGAATTACAGGGAGCTAACACAATTTTCTACCTTTTCAGATCTGAGGAACTATCTACGAAAAGGGATCTTTGGAGTTTACTTTTCCGCTATATTTTCAAACTCTCTAAACATGAAAAGATGCCAAGTTCTTCCTTTGTCAGACTCGTTAACACTTTATGACATCGGACTCCTTCGTAATGACGATACTCGAGTTCCTCCTTCCTAGGGCTCGTTAAATGTACTAGGTTGGATTTTTCTGAAGGACAAAATTATATCGCAATCATATGCTATCCCCTTCAAGCTTGTTTCCAAAAATAATTGGGGTACTCACCAGAAATGGTGGGGAAAAATGGAACCAATATCATCATCGTGTCAGCAGTATGTCACTCTTGAACATGGCACTTGTCTACATTCGTGTCAGGTTGGGGACATCTCATCTCGTTTTCCACTTGCCTCCATGGGTCTGGGTAATCCTTTTTTTACCACTCATCTGCTCTTTGCCTCGTCATCATGACCTCATAACCTTTGATGTCAAAATACTGCCAAATCCATTATCGTGTCGCAAATATGTTCAAGAGAAGTTGACCTCTGCAGTTCTCAACCTACCTTTGATTCTCTACTGATCCTAATTCACAAACATTATTTTCCTCTGTCTCGCGTCGATGATGTGGGAAACAATATGGCCCACCTTCGATCAAGGTCACTTCCTGTCGACTTCAGCTCATTATCCGGAAGTTGATCTAGAGACTCATTTGTAGAAATTTGAATAACTGATATGTTATCCACCAAGATTCTCCTGATCACACACTATTTTATCTTCATGCACAATACATAATCTCTTCTACCATTGATCATCACATGCGGAAATAAAATCAATTGCATGCACTCATTAAAGCCATAAAAATTCACACATATAAACACAGTATGTAATGGGAAATCTTAAAGCTGAAAACCCCAACTATCTGTATATTATATATGTCATAGATATCATGTAACAATCATCATACAAAGCTCCTCACAAGCTCTCAGTATAATCTCCACTTGTTACACACTAATAAAGCTAGATCTAGCAAAACACATGCTCCAATCTCTGCCACTTGATAGCCTGCCTCTACTATGCAATCCATGCCGAAGAATGCCTCTTGATGAGAAATGATTACCCCAGACTTGCTCATGCAATATTTATAGGCATCTCTACTGAGTTTTGGATGCAAACCATGCATCACTTATAGTCACAAATGATAGTCACACTTGCCCTTTCACCTATCTCTGCACTGGTCTCCATTGAAACTGTCCATGCACTGAAGTTAACTGCTGTATTCTTTAGTTGATTAATGAGTTTATAATTAGTGAATTAATTAATAATTAATTCACACCACTCTCACTAATTGTATCAATTAGTTAAACTAGATACAAATAGCTCAACTATGTTTAGATTAGTTAAATTGAACACAACTCCATTAACTCCCTCAATCAACTCCACCAAACTCTGTCACATGAGTTCTAACTGAAGTATCCATGCAATAGCTCCACTTAACCCTCAGGAATAGCGTAATTCCTTCTGTTAGCTCCTGTACCACATCTGTGCACTTAACTGAAGTGCTCCAAGAGAATAAGATAATGTTTATAGTCCAAATATTATTAAGAGCTAATAATATTCGACATATCTATTTTTAGACTGGCAATCTAAAAATAGATTCCGCCCAATATGTATAAAAATAGAAATCCATCTATTTTTCCAACTTGACCAACCATCCATAAATAGCATCCCGCAACTTATAGAACATGATCCATATGTCTAAAAATAGACATAGTCTAAAAATATACTTTGCGACAAAAATCACCTATGTGGCCCCCACCCAGTTTTGGTGATCACTTTCCAAGTAGGATCAGAAAATATGTTTCAGGATGCCTCCTTCATTGTTTCTTATTGCAATATTCAACACTCCATCTCAACAAGAAAGGATTTTCTTTGCATGCGACATGCAACTCCATGCATTCACCCTGCAACCTTCACAAGTGCCATGCAACTCCATGCATCTGCTTTGCAAATCCTCTGAAACTGAATAGGCTCCAAACAACTCAATGAGTCTGATGCATCTATCATCAAATTATTCGACTTCTGCTGGTACCAACTACACATGTCATCAGGAACCACTGCGATGTTGAACTCTTGCACCTATGCACTCTACACTTTCTGTCAACTCTGATTCGCGCTCCAGTATCCGACACTGTCACTTTGATCTACCTGCATCAATCTAAATGATCATGCTACTGCTGCGCTGTGGGCACCTCATAGCCAGGTTCAACTCATGATATCCACACAATCTCATGAATCCTGCCCAGAAATCTCCTCTTGGGATTAATCATGCATGTCGCCCCACCTATCACCTGGTGGTATAGCTGCATGCACTCCCTCTGCCCATCTGGCATGAAATTTATTTGCATGAGTGGTTTCTTCCACTCCATGATCCTCATCTCGTGGCTACTCCACATCCCGAGGTTCACTATTACCTGCATGCAAAACTTGCTCCCTCTCAAGCATCAATTGCATGTCTTTCTCGCACTTCCCAACAATAGGAAGCTCTATAGACATCCCATCTACTTCAAGTCTGTAGAGATTCTTGGCTCGAATCCCAACCTTCTTGACTTGTCCTGTTGCCTTGTGCCAAAGGAAAAAATTTCCTTCACTAAAGACAACATCATACCCTTTATCCTCTAACATTGCGACTGAGATCAAATTCTTCTTTAAACCTGGAGCATGCACTACATCTTGTAAAAGAATGAGTTTACCTGAATCCCTCTGAAAGGTTATGGTACCAATGCCGGTCACATTGTATCGTCCATTGTCACCCAACTCAACATGCAACTGGAGATATTTCTCCACCAAGTCACTGAAAAGATTCACATCTCCCGTCATGTGAAAGGAAGCGCCACTATCAAAATACCACCTCGATCCCGATGCACTTGACACCATGCATGCGATAAATGAGAAGTCCAGCTCAAATTGTGAGGCAAGAGCCTCACCAGCTGCAGCTCTAGCAGCCTGCTTGTTCTTCTTCTTCTATGGACAATTCATGGCATAATTCCCATGCTCGTGACAGTGAAAACACTTCACTTTGGACATGTCACGCTCTTTACCATCCGCACCAGATTGAGAAGCATTCTTCTTTCCCTTCCCCTTCCTTGCTTTGGTAGCCAAAGTGAAATCCTCTTCATCATCATTATTTGATGAAGATCCATCCCTGGTATCCCGCCTTATCTCCTCCTGCAAAAGATCCGACCAAAGTCGCTCCCATCCTGGAAATTTCTCCCGACCATTGACAGAGTCCTGATAGGAATGCCAACTCTTCGGAAGCCCAAGGAGAGCCAAGCTCACTAATTCCTCATCATCCACACTAACTCCTACACTCCCAAGCTCATCCATGTAGTAGACAAACTTTGTCAAGTATACCGCAATAGTTTCATTCTTCTCCATTTTTATTTTCCTGAGTTTATCCTTGAGCGCCAACTTCCTGCGGCCAAGCCAGTACAAAACTCAGCACTTCCCAATGTTTACAATTACTCATCAATCTTATATCGCTCACGATAGAATTCCTCCATGCCCCGATATGCCATCCACCAGATTCTCCCCGACCATTTTTAGGGGCTACTTCATGCACAATACATAATCTCTTCTACCATTGATCATCACATGCGGAAATAAAATCAATTGCATGCACTCATTAAAGCCATAAAAATTCACACATATGAACACAGTATGTAATGGGAAAGCTTAAATATGAAAACCCCAAATATCTGTATATTATATATTTCATAGAGATCATGTAACAATCATCATACAAATCTCCTCACAAGATCTCAGTATAATCTCCACTTGTTACACACTAATCCAGCTAGATCTAGAAAAACACATGCTCCAATCTCTGCCACTTGATAGCCTGCCTCTACTATGAAATCCCTGCTGAAGAATGCCTCTTGATGAGAATTTATTACTCCAGCCTTTCTCATGCAGTCTTTATAGGCATCTCTACTAAGTGTTGGATGCAAACCATGCATCACTTATAGTCACAACTGATAGTCACACTTGCCCTTTCACCTATCTCTGCACTGGTCTCCACTGAAACTGTCCATGCACTGAAGTTGACTAATGTATTCTTTAGTTGATTAATGAGTTTATAATTAGTGAATTAATTAATAATTAATTCACACCACTCTCACTAATTTTATCAATTAGTTAAACTAGATACAAATAGCTCAACTATGTTTAGATTAGTTAAATTGAACACAACTCCATTAAATCCCTCAATCAACTCCACCAAACTCTGTCACATGAGCTCTAACTGAAGTATCCATGCAATAGCTCCACTCAACCCTCAGGAATAGCGTAATTCCTTCTTTCAGCTCCTGTGCCACATCTGTGCACTTAACTGAAGTGCTCCAAGATAATAAGATAATGTTTAGAGTCCAAATATTATTAAGAGCTAATAATATTTGACATATCTATTTTTAGACTGGCAATCTAAAAATATATTCCGCCCAATATGTCTAAAAATAGAAATCCATCTATTTTTCCAACTTTACCAACCATCCATAAATAGCATTCTGCAACTTATAGAACATGATCCATATGTCTAAAAATAGACATAGTCTAAAAATAGACTTTGCGACAAAAATCACCTGTGTGGCCCCCACCTAGTTTTGGTGATCACTTTCCAACTAGGATCAGGAAATATGTTTCAGGATGTCTCCTTCACTATTTATTGTTGCAATCTTCAACATCATTATGGTACCTTCGAGCTTGCATGCCTTAATGGCAGGTTCTTCGCATTCGACACAAGGTTTTCATCATTGGCCTTTGATCGAATGATTCTGTGGGTGTTTGACGCCAGCTCACTGTTCACATTCCGTGGATTGTACCTCTAGTACCTTGAGGGCCATCGTCATTATTGGTGGTTCCTCTCACATTTGCTAATGGCTTTCATCATTGGATGGTAATCAGACGATGTTTTCACATGTTCGACTTCAGCTCAGTTATTCATATGCTTGAACTTGTACTCTGTTCGGGTTGAGATTGAGCACAAGACCCTAGGTTTTTTCTGATGGAATCCAGGCTATGGATTTTGTGGATTATCATGATTGGTTACATGACTCATTGATTGGATGGCTGCGACCATACCTGAGTCTGCTTATTGATCCTTTCTAGATGGCTGCGTCCATACCTTGGATCTTGATTATTGTATACTCTATTATGGATGGTTGTGCCCATGCCACACATCATGTATTTGAGATATCAGTTGTATTTGTCTACGTAGGTTTTTCGATGATAGTGTTTTCAGTTGGGCACGTTCTCATAAAGAAATTCACCCCTCTCTCTCTCGGGCCTCATGCTTTAGGGGGCATCTGTTACACAGTATTTTGTCACCATCCCTGCAATCCCCTATCTGGCATATTGGAGGGCCTTTCCCATGACCTGTGAGCTGTGAAATAACTTGAAACCACTTTCATGGCACCCCCCTTGACAAGGACAATCATTCCTTTGAAGAAAGTTTCCTCTGCAAAACCCTAAAAACGGATCTTTTCGCCTTGGCATGACTAGCTAGTTCAGCCCTCGCGCCAATGGGGAAAATCCACCATAGAGGGTGCGCCAACTGGCGCTTTGTCCCAGTATCTCACTCGCGCCAAGCTTAATAAGCAGTGTTTTAAAAAAAATAAATGGTGGAATTTTTATTCCAACAAACTCCTGAATGAGTCACTAAAATGATTTGGGAGGTTTGGCTCTGGATCTCCATGTATGGGAGGTGGTTTTCCACCTATCATGGAAGCTTCCTTAGAGATAGGTCCAATCCCATGATTGTAGGGATCCCAACTCCCCTTCCACCATCTATAAAAGCTTGCCTTTTTCCTTAGCAAGCTAAGAGCTGAACATATGGCAAGGAGACTATAGCCAGACAGCCTTTGAGAGCTAAGCCGAAGAGAGAGAGCTTTGTCTCATTTCTGACAGGCTTTGTTGAGACGTGCTCCGCTGTCAGCCCCGCCAAAGGAAGATCAAGCGTCAGAGCTTTGGGTTGTATCTTTCCTTTGTTATTTTAATGATAAGGGAGTTTGATTACGGTTTCATTCGTGTGTCTATTTATTTGATGCAATGAATTACATCCTCTCTGACTGATGTATGGTTACAAGTTTTAGATTTTACGATGTGTATCATTGTATTCTTCGCATGTGTGCAGGTGTTCATACGTGTTGATCAGAAGAATCATGATCTGCCAAGCGAAGGATGGGAAGCGTCATCCTTTCTTCAACAACCACTGCGTAGGATCTGAGGTAGGCAATTCGTTATGTTTTTTTCGTTTCGTAACTAGAGACATGCATCACAGTGTGACTTGATTGTTTCTAGACCCGATCTGGGCTAGTAGGGATTTCCTCTATCCGCAGAGGGGATTTACCTCTGCAACACAGTGGAAGGAGAGGGAGGAAAGGCACAAATGGTAGAGGAGAGAGACAATGGAAAGGATTTTGCTAACCTCCTTCTAAATTCAATGCAGGATCTCACTAAGAGGATAGAGGAGATGGGGCAGAATTTTGTCGAAGATAACAAGCAGAGGGAAATTCCAATGGAATTCCAGAAGAAGGATCTAGCACCTCCCATCACCCACCTGAGCCTAACGTTTTCCAGTAGGTGGTGCCACACACTCCACCACGTTCCACCATGCCCACATTCCTAGCTTCGGGAGCAGGAGTAGGAAGGCCACAATGTTGATTTATGGTAGCATCAGATGTGCTCTAGCCTTGTAACTTTGTATATAGGCTAAGACACATGTATTCCATAATAACCATAAATGGTTTTGGAAAATTCCACTTAGAGATGGTTTAATTAAATTAATTAATTGTTTTTTAATGTTTTCCTACGTCTAAACTTAGCGAAACTGATTCATTAAAGGGTATTAATTAAACTGAGTGTGAATATTCTAGAGAAAGTCATGGATCACCTCCAAGTTTGTAATATTCAAAAAATTAAGCCTTCATCTAAATGGAATTTTATAGTTTTTTTTATCACTAGGTAGGTGAATAAGTGGGTAGGGAGGCCCATAAATCTCCTTAGAAGGAATAATAACACTCCTAATGTGAAAGGAAGAAGAATAAGCAACTGGATCAAGCACCTTTGGGTGTGAACAGGAGGGGATACATGTTGAATAGGTCAACTTTGACCAAGTCAACAGCGTTGTCATGGAGTGGTTGTAATATTCCTTTTTCAGAAATATCACATGTCTGTGCCAGAGACGGACTGCAGGGGAGTTTACTGGATATGTTACCTTTTAAAGAAGGGTGAGATCCGGAGGCTTTCTGGCCCTTTGCAGACTCTGTCTACAGATATGTGAAATTTCCTAGTAGGAATGGCCAGCAACGCAAGCCTGGAAAACACATTTTCCAGAAATGGAGGTAGCAGGATTTGATCCCTAATCTAGGATCCCTTGAATATGTCCTTCTAGAGCTTAAATCCAAGAGTGGACTCAGAAAAAATATTTCTAGGAGCTTAATACAAGCCTCCTTCACCTGTTATCTTCATAAAAGGGCCCAATGAAGAGGGCTGCAATAGAAATTCGCTCAACAAAGGAAATGACAACGTTATCTCTAAGGAGCCATGTCACATGAAGATGAAATCAATCTGTAAATATATGTTTAGAATAAAATTATACAAACTCTTGAGGAATCTCTTACTTAAAGCAAACCAAAGAGTCTCAAGGAGACAATGTACATAAGAATGGTGAAAGCACTGCTCACATATTTTATTCCCACAAAGACTGTGCAGTCTATAGGAGGTACTGCAGCAGTAAATATATGAACATGAAAGATATAGCAATGTAATCTCAAATAAATTTTGGGGAGCAAGGCTTCAACCCCTGAAAATACAATACAACAATCCCTTAAGGGGATTGGATGAAAACTAGACAAAATGGAAAATTTACCAAAATGTCGGAGTTGCTGGGTGGCTGCTGCAACTCAATAGAAACTGGAAATGGAAGGAGCTTGCTGAAGATGATGCCTCTACTGAAATAAATCCTTTTTCAATCTTCTAGATGAAAGGCTGATCCTTTCATTGAAGATCTCACCACCCACTAAAATGCTACAACCCTCACTGCAAATTCTCTCTATGAATTGCGCAGTCAAGGAAGAGGGATGCTCTTCTACTGATGGAGAATGATTTGACTAATGCCAAAGATGATGGAATGAAGATCAAAAACTCCCTCACTGATCTCCCAAATGAATTGAGACTCCCTCCTCTGAAATACAATGTTGGAAGTAGTGTTAAGGAACCCTCCCCTACAACACCCAGCAACACAACTCAACCACCAATGGAGACTACGCTGGAGCTGAATGGAATGCTTTTGCCTCAAGCCAGATTATGGGGAATATGAATAACAAGATCTTCCAAGAGATACTCTATGGAAGATATGGGATTCCCGCCCAGGAACACCCAATGCTAGCAGCACTACATCTCAGCTAAACAGCGAGAGAATGCTCTTGTCTGAGAAGACAAGCAAAATGATAATCAAAAGCATGAATGAGAATGGCTACTTCGTTCTTCTTTTAAACAAGTGAAAGGTGATATGCCATGGGCCCAAAACTTTAGGGTTTCCTCTCTAGAATGATCTTCTTCTCATGCAAACTGCACTGGCCCACCAAGTGAACCTTATCTTCTCAATCTATGCAGTTAACTTGGCCTCCTCTAGAATTATCCACCTGCAAATTGTCTCTTTTCACACATGGGTGTGAAATATAGTTCTTTATTGATCCCTTTTCACATTATAAGGGTTCCTTATTCATATTTTTATTATCAATGGGTTTCCTTACCCATTTATTCTCCTCCTAAAGAAAAAACAAAAGTTTTTAATGTTCCATAAAATTTTGGACATTACAGTGGCATTTATGATAAGACAGTGCAGTTTTAGTGGAGGAAAACTTGCATGAGCTTGGTGGCATTTGTGGATGGGACCCAATGTGAGAAGACTCAAACACTATATATGGAGGGGATGGAAACCATTTTTAGGCATGTTTTAGATCATCATTTTGATATTGGTCTGTTTAGACTTTGCATCCTTTAGCTGTTTAGCGGGGTTTGTTGTGTTGTTTAGCACAAGGGTGTTCCTAATCAGGAATCCTTACCTCATCCTCAAGGAAATAGAGGTTAATTGGACTGCATTTCCTCATTCCGAAATTATGGCCAAGCTACCTCCTTTAGCTACAACGCAGTTTCTATTTAGAGTTGGGTTTTTTTACAGAGTTCAGCAAAGGAGGATCACATAGAGCCAATTCTGGGCTTGTTTTTCAATGGAGAGGTAGCCTATCCATTGGAGGATCAAAAAGGAAGGCTCCTAGGCATATTTATATATTTTTGGCATGAGGCCAACCATATACCATTCCTCACAGCGCAGTTACAAACCAGATCTATGTTATTTTTAGAGGCAGTTGCTGGGAGGGTTCATTGAGCTCATCAGGAGGGTTTATTTCTGAATGGAAGGATAAAACTTCTATTTAGAAATACCATTGGAGGAGGACACTATCATTTCAGATCTATCATAGCCTCATTCTATTCAGTTCCAAGTTACAGTGACATATCAACCCTAGGGTGATTTGTCACATTGTATATTTTTCTTGGTATTTCTAGAAATCTTTTTCGGGTTGGCTAGAAATCATGTATTAGAGCCCTTGTATTCTTTTCTGGGCATTCCTTTTGTATCTATCAGCCATATTATATTAATGTATGTTTACAGCAGCAGCTACAATGATATAGATAGTGCTGTCACTACTTTTCGACATTCTATATAGTAGCAGCAACTCATCTGCTTATTGTTCTGATCATTGGAGGCTTGTTCTTATTGCTTGAGTGGCTTGACCATCAAGATATTTTTGTATATTGTTTTTGATATACGAATAAAATGATGGCTGCATATTGATCCCTCTTATGATATGCTCATAATTGTTGTGTTTTACATTATTATGTCTTGTATTGTTGTTATTTCCATTTTGGAATATTACAGTGGTATCATGTAAAAATTTATGTTCCCAACCCCAGTTTTAAGTTTCTCCTTATTTCTCCCATAAATTTAAATTCCCATTCCCATAGCCATACATTCAAAAAGCTATAAAAACAAATATTTTCTGAAAACACAAATTCTAGAAATTTCACAGTGCTGAAATCCAAAAATAAAACTCAAAAAAAAAAAAATTAGCCACACACAGAATTTTGACACGCTGATTTTTGGTCAAGATGGCCCTGGAAAAACCCCCTACAACTCTTGGGGAAAACCAGTTCGAAAGCTTCTCTTTATTTCTAATAAACAAATTTTACAGTGAGCAAGAAAACACAGTAAAAAATTACAGCAACCCCATAAATGTACTTATCTCGAAAACCATGCAAAACTCCACCTCAATTTTCATGCCAACTCAAAACAGAAATTTACAGAAAAATGTGCAGCATTAAATGTTGTACGGAAAACATGGAAAACTGTGTTGTATGGTTGTACGGCCTCCTCAAAAACATCATTGTATGGCTTGCTAAAAACTATTGTATGGCTGCCATGAAATCCGTGTTGTACGGCTGCCTTGAAAATGCTGTACATCCTCGATTTCTGTGTTGATTCTCTATTGTATGGAAATCAGAAAATAGTCCCTCAAACTATTGTACGGTCTCCTTGGGAAACATGCCACTATAGCAACAATAAATTTTGTTCTCCTATCCTCGATTTTTGTGCCCTCTTTCCTTGAAAACCGTGCTTTTTCCTTGTTGTATGGATTTGCTAAATCTCCTTGCTGATGTCCTCCTTCTTCTCACTGCTCAAAAATTCTCCCTTGCTTTCTCTCCTCCTCTCTCAATCTGCTCATGAAAGAATGAATGATCTTTTCCCTCATTTTCCTCCTTTAACCTAACCTTAAGTGACTTTTGGGGAATCCATAAATCCAATGGTTGAGATAGCTTTAGATCTAGGGTTGAGATTAAATGCTCATTTAAATCTCACTTTCTATTTTTTTTAATTCACCCCACTTTAATAAAGACCCACTTAGTCATTTATTTCCAAAGTCACTTTCCACTTTCTAATTTCACATTGAATTTATTAAAGTCACTTTAAAATTAGACTTAGTAACTTTATAACTCTATAAAGTCACTTTAGGAGAAAAATTAAATTCTTTTGGACACTTTTCCCTAGGCCAAAGATCAAAGCCTTAGGGAACCACCTGTCCTCCGGTAACCAAATTCCAACACTCCCTCTTACCGAGGAAGGTGTTCCTCACCACACCCATCTTGTCTCTGAAGTAGACATGCTTGCATCGTGGTAAGGCTTTGGTAAGAATATCTGAAACCTGCTCATCAATCGAAATATACTCAAGCTTCACAGCTCCCTTCTAAACATAGTCTCTAATGAAGTGATATCTGATGTCGATATGCTTTGACCTGTCATGAAGTACTGGATTCTCTGTGAGTTTAATGCAACTCTGATTATCACAGTATATCACTAAAGGTCTCAACGGTTGACCAAATAAGCCAAACAACATCTTTCAAAGCCATATGGCCTCACAACTAGCTAGACTGGCTACCATGTACTCTGCTTCCGCTAAAATCAATGCTAATGACTGCTGCTTTCGTCTGAACCACCAAACAACTACCGAAACCAACCCAAAACAACACCCTGAAATTTTCTTCCTATCAGAAGCACAACCTGCCCAATCAAAATCAATGTAACCTGCCAATCTCACTCCATATCCCTGCCTATGATCCAGACCATACTCCACTGTCCCATGCCAGTACTGCAAAATGTGTTTTGCAGCAACCCAGTGCACCCTCTTGGGCTCACACATGAACTGGCTCATCGTGTTGACTACAAAACATATATCTGGTCTGGTGTTGACCAAATAAATCAAGGAACCAATCAACTATCTATACAATGTGGGATCCACCAACTCAGAATCTGAAGCATGAAGCTTCTTCCAGTTGGTGATCATCGGTGTTGACATGGGTCTACAATCCTCCATGTGGAATCTGTCAAAGATGTCCACAATATACTTTCCCTGTCCTAGGAAGAAATGCCCCTCCTCCTGCCACACCTCCAAACCCAAAAAGTAATGCATCAAGCCAATTTCCTTCATCTCGAACTCTGACACAAGATCTCTCTTGCAGCTCTCTATGAGTCTTTGTGCACCCGCAATGACCAATTCATCCACATACAACACCAGAATGAGAGGCTCCTCACCTATCACAATAAAGTATAGGTTCAAATCTGCATCACTCTTTGTGAAACCCATCTCCTACAAGTATGTATCTATCCTGGAGTACCTAGCTCTAGGAGCTTGCTTCAGGCCATAAAGGGCCTTCTTCAGTCTGCACACATGGGACTCCTTCCCATGCACCTCAAATCCCTGTGGCTGCTCAATGTACACCTCCTCCTGTATGAAGCCATTAAGAAATGTGGTATTCACATCCATCTGGTGGATCTTCCAACCCATCTCTACTGCTATCAATATGATAGAGTGAATCAAATTATATCGAGCCATGGGAGCGAAGGTCTCCTCATAATCTGCTCCCTCTAGCCACAAACCTTGCCTTGAATTTTTCAATGCTGCCATCTACAACATGATTTACCATGTAAATCCATCTGGAAGTAACCACGTATTTTCCCTCAGGCCTCAACAGGACCTCCCAAACATCATTCTTCATGATAGAAGAATACTCCTCCTACATGGCCTCTCTCCATACCTATTGGCTAGCTGCCTCCTCATAGCTAGAAGGCTCAGAGTCAATGATGTTGGAAACCATTGCCGTATAGCCACAGAACCTCTCAGGTGGTCCGCTCTCTCTGACTGGCTTCTTCGGCCCAACAACAGATGTGGATTCTCTCAAGGTATCCTGAAGCCACTTGGGCTTCCTCTTCCCTGAGCATACTTCTCCCACCAGAGAATGAAACTCCTCCTAATCAGGAGCCTGAACTCCTAATTGTCTATCTATTGTCCTCCTCCCTGAACCTGAACCTATAGATGCTGAAGTACCATGTGAACTGTCCATGAGTGGATTCCCTAGTGAAGTTCTCTGCAGAATTCTTTGCATGCTGCCCGAAGCACCACCCCTCTGACTCTGTGAGCCACTGCTCACTGATGTACCTGACACCATAATCGATGTACCTCCTGATCCTCCTGATCCATGTGCCTGACTCAACTTCTCCTGAGGGTCTAGCCGATTCAGATACTCTAACTCCCTTGACCTCCTGAAAGCCCTGTCCTCCTTGAACTTCACATCCTGCTTGACAAAAACTCTCCTCTACGCGGGAATATAAATCCGAAAGGCTTTTGAGGTCTCACTGTAGCCCACAAATATACCCTTTTCTACGGTGGGATCTAGCTTGGTCCTCTTCTACTTGGGTACGTAGGAGTATGCAATACACCCAAAGATACTAAAATGACCAACATCAGGCTTCTTCCCAAAAAAATCCTCCTCTAAAGTCACATGCCCCAAGGCATGATGCAGACTCATGTTCTGCAAATATACAACATTGTTGTAGGCCTCTACCCACAAAAACAATGGTAACCCCTGATCATGTAACATGGCTTTGGCAGCCCCAACGATGGATCTGTTCTTCCTCTTCGCAACCCTGTTATGTTGGGGGTTGTAAGGAACTATGAACTCCCTCCTAATGTCTGTTTCCGCACAATACTCATTAAACTCACCAAGGGTGTACTCCCCTCCATTGTCTAACCTCAGGGACTTGATCTTCTGACCTGTCTAAGTCTCCACAAGAGCTCTGAACTCCTGAAACCGCTTGAAGACCTCACTCTTGGTCTTCAAGAAATAAATCCAGGTCCTCCTAGAGTGATCATCAATGAATAAAACATAAAACTCATATCCACTCAAGGAAACATGAGACATTCGACTACTCACATCGGAATGAATCAAATCAAGTATCCCAGTCGATCTGCTGTCACTGCTGGGAAAAGGGGATTTGGAAAACTTTCCCATAGCACATCTTCTGCATGTATCAAAGTGATCAGTACTGAAATCTGGCACACTTGTAGTGATCTCTCGCAATGTCCTCAAGGCTCCATGATACATGTGCCCCATATTGCGGTGCCAAATCTCGCACAACTTTGAACTACTAGCTCTGCTATCGATACTACTGCTCAATGCCAAAAGGGGCTGAAATGCAAACTTGTACACCTTTGCATGGCGTACACCAATCACTCTAGCTAAATCAGCTGGAGCACCCCTGGGATATATAAGCACCTGTCCTATACTGAACAATATCTCATATCCTCTGTCCTCCAATGCTGAGACGGATGTGAGGTTCTTCCTCTTCCCTCGCACATAGAGAACTTCTGACACCTTCAAGGGAGGTTTGGGTTCCCTATCACATGTCAATGTCCCCACACTGACTGCTCTAACAACGTTGTCATCTCCGAGTACTACCTCTATATCAGTTCCACTCTCTAAAAGCTCTGAGAAGTACCTACGGACTCTTATCATATGACGTGAAGCCCCACTGTCAACATACCAGATACCTGAAGATGCTCCACTAGTAGAGGGAAATGCACACTCCCTCTCAACCTTCGTGGTAGGTGATACTGCACTAGTGGACTCACAAGAAATGAACCCAAACTCTCGGTCAAAGCTATTTGTAAAGTCCTCTATCTGTGTTGATGCTGCCATGGTCTTTTTCTTCCCCTTCTTCTTCTTCTCTGGACACACAACTGCATAGTGTCCCATCCTTTGACTATACCAACACTTCACTTTGGAATAGTCCTTTTGCTTGTCCACCTGATTACCTTTACCTTTGCCTTTGCCTCCACCATTACTTGTGGAAGCTTGCTTCTTTCCCTTGGCTTTATTTCCTCCTACTAACAATTCTACATACTCATCCTGCTCAACAGGTTTGGTTGCCCCAAGCTGGATCCTCCTGTTTTCAGTCTGTATGCAATAATCCCAAAACCTCTCCCAAGTAGGAAGGGTCTCACATGCATAAACCCCATCAAAAAATTTCAGCCATGAACTGGGAAGGCCATTCACTTTAATCCGCACCAACTCAGTGGGTGGAATGACCTCTCCAACTGTTGCTAACACATCTCTCACATTAGTGATCTTTGTGAGATATCTAGTAGCACTATCAACCTTACCCATCTTAATGGTCTTCAACTTCTCCCTTAGGAACATTTTTCTGTTCTCATTGGTACTCTGGTAGAGATTGGTCAAGGCTGTCCACATATCATGAGCATATCTCTTTCCTCTCACATGAGGAATGACATGGTATTTAATACCATCCAAAATCAGTCTCTTACCCTTGCTATTCTTCTTATTAAACTCTGTCAACTGAACAACATCAGTAGGCACATTAACAAGGTGTTGTTGGGTATGCACCATTATACCCCAGACTTCTGCCCCCTCAAAGGTGCTCTGAATTCTTTCCTTCCACACAATGTAGTTACTATGCCCATCCAACCTATCCTCCACCCTCAAGCCCAAAGACATGTTTCTATCCTAAAAAAATTGAAAATGACACTTGCTATAGTAAAGGTTCTGATTTTTGTGTGTAAAATCAGCTTGCTGTAATTTTTCTTCTTGTTGTCCCAAACTGCACTTTTCAGCAAAATAGCTCTGATACCATGTAAAAATTTATGTTCCCAACCCTGGTTTTCAGTTTCTCATTATTTCTCCCATAAATTTAATTTCCCATTCCCATAGCCATAATTCAACTAGTTGGAAAAATAAATATTTTCTAAAAACACAAATTCTGGAAATTTCACAGTGCTGAAATGCAGAAATAAAACTAAAAAAAAATAAATCAACCACACAGAATTTTGACACGCTGATTTTTGGTCAAGATGACCCTGGAAAAACCCCCTACAACTCTTGGGGAAAACCAATTTGAAATCTTATCTTTATTTCTGATAAATATCTTTTACATTGAGCAGGAAAACATAGTAAAAAATTATAGCAACCTCATAAATGTATTTATCTCGAAAACTGTGCAAAAATCCACCTCGATTTTCTTGCCAACCGAAAACATAAATTTATAGAAAAATGTGCAACATTAAATGCTATATGGACAACATGGCAAACTGTGTTGTATGGTTGTACGACCTCCTCAAAAAAGCACTATATGGCTACCTCAAAATCCATGTTGTACAGTTGTCTTGAAACCACTGTACGAACTCGATTTCTGTGTTGATTCTCTGCTGTATGGAAATTAGAAAACAGTCCCTCAAACTAATGTACGGCCTCCTTGGGAAATGTGCCACTATAGCAGCAATAAATTTCGTTCTCCTCTCCTCAATTTTCATGCCCTCTTGCCTTGAAAACCTTGCTCTGTCCTTGTTGTACATATTTTTTGAATCTCCTTGCTGATGTTCTCCTTCTTCTCACTACTCATAAATTCTCCCTTGCTTTCTCTCCTCCTCTCTCAATCTGCTCATGAAAGAATGAATGATCTTTTCCCTCTTTTTCCTCCTTTAACCTAACCCTAAGTGACTTTTTGAGAATCCCTAAATCCAATGTTTGAGATAGCTTTAGATCTAGGGCTGAGATTAAATGTTCATTTAAATCTCACTTTCTATTTTTTAATTCACCCCACTTTAATAAAGACCCACTTAGTCATTTAATTCCAAAGTCACTTATCGCTTTCTAATTTCACATTGAATTTATTAAAGTCACTTTAAAATTAGACTCAGTAACTTTATAAATTTATAAAGTCACTTTAAGAGAAAAATTAAATTCTTTTGGACACTTTTCCCTAGGCCAAAGATCAAAGCCTTGGGGAACCACCTATCCTCCGGTAACCAAATTTCAACATATCAGAGCATAATCTTGGCTCAGCTTGTGCATTCAAGACATTATGCCATTAGGAGGAGAATATTCTCATAGGAAGAAGTTTTATATAAGAAACAAAGGTATGACTCCATTATTTGGAGAAATGGAGGAAGAGAAGATCTCCCAGCTTCTTTTCCAAACTATGAAAAATATGATGGGTAAATATAAGGAGAGGCGTAAAAAATTTCCAAGAGGTTTTGAAAGGGAAGCAAGCCCTAGATATTCACATGATGGGTGTGGACATTCAGCCACACATGTAGATCCACAACGTAGTTTATTTCCCACATTCATTGCAAGAGAAATGGAGCAAGAATATGGCCCCAAGGAGGAGACCTTGAGTGACTATATTCAAGAGTATGAGTCTCATTCTTGGAGATCCAAAGAGCACTTGGACGTCCAAGGGTTTTGCCAACTCAAGGAAGATAGAAGATCTAACAACCATAGTAGAAACAAGAGAGGTAGAATCTTTCTATCTAAATTTGATGGATCAACAAAGTGCACAGCCAAGGCTTGAGTGAAGTAGCTAGATTCCTATTTTCAGTTACACCAAGTCTTAGAAAAGGAGGCCATTAGAGTAGCAGTGCTGCACCTTAAAGGTATGGCCCATGATTGGTAGTTTATAGTTCTGCTTCATTTCATCATGCAAGTGTAAATACTTATGCAGGTTTCACTAAGGAGATAATGAAAATATTTGATGTTAAACATTGTAAAACATCTTTTGTTGAAACCACAAATTCAAAACCTTTGCATGAGTTGGAGAGATCTATTTTACCCAACCCACTCCATATTTCAGTTCAAGGGGTTAAAAACATTCATAATACCTTTCCAAGGGTAAGATCCCCACTTCTTGAAGAACCCTCTTCTACAGATGCAGACATGGAGATTCCTCCTTCAAGGGAAGACCAAGATCTAGCGTCTCTCATTGATGATGAGGCATTCTAAAATATTGGTGAAGAGGATGAGAAAAGAAGAGCTAACAGCGTTGTACCATCAGGAGAAGGTCCATCACCACATGGAGGTGGAAAGGGAGCCATTTCTTCCATTAGAGGAGCCCTTGTGACTTTTCAAGGAGTTCCAAATGATCTAACATATGGGGACCAAAGCATAATTCCAGAGAAACATGTGTCAGTTTTTGTGGATTGTGAGATGGAAGAAAAGAAGGATCAGCATCAAGGGATGATGAGCATTCACCCTTATATATTTTAGGAGGTTTCTGAACAGAATAAGGATACTGTATTGCATAGTGAAGGGAGGGACAAATCAGTCCAATCATATGTACAATCTGCTTTAGATCTTGATGTCTTACTAAATGGGGGCATTCCACCTGGGAGGCCACTAGATCTAGAGTAGGTGAGAGACATCTTACCATTTGGTTCACCACTCTTAGATCTCGGAGGGGTGGATATTTAAAAGGGGTCTAGTACAACACAGAGATTCTGGGATATACTCAAGGAGGAGGGATACATTCTCCCATTTTCAGCACTACCCACTCTCGCTACATATTCTGCGCTGACAGAAGTTGCTGCAGTGATGGAGGATGGCACCACCATGGTGCAAGGAGACCACTCCATGGATTTGAATAAATAGAGGGTAATTCAATTTAGGAAGGAATCCTCCACATATTGGAGCAGATGGAGGCCACTCATGCTTACATTGGCCAAGATCAGGAGGTTCTTTTTGGATGGTAGATTCTCATGGGAGGCCAACTTCCAAAGGTCACCCCTTCTATTTGAGCATGAGCAATTGCATGATGGGCATGGCAGCACTTTGGAGGATGAATTTGGCATGAGGGATGTCAAAGAAAAGGACAACAACATATGGGGAGCTTCACATTTCAGATCTTCAGCGTTATCTCTTAGGAGGATTGATCCATATTGGACGTCTCAAATTTTGGTAGATTACTCCAAGGATCTTGGTGCTTGCATGATTCTTCATGACCCGAAGGGAGATTATAGATACATTGTGGATGATGGGGTCATATATTCTTATGGTAGAGTCTTCTTGACTAGAGATTCTAAGCTCAAGGAGAAGCTATTACATGCAGCACATGTGGACTTTCTTTCCATGCACCTTAATGCATATCATTCCTTGATGGAGGAGTTCACTTGGGAAGGCATCGAACGGGATATATATTAGCATATGGAGAGATTCATAGCCCGGATGATGATGGAGAGGTTGTCACAACCACTTCCCTACTCATTGAGAGTGAGGGAGAACTTTCAGTTGAGCCATTTCAACTCAATGACTGAGGTACATATTAGAGGATGTACATTTATGCATTATGATTTGTACCCTTTTGCTTTTTATGCGCAGCATATTGTACCAAGGAGGATCATTCCTTCTTGTATATATTGTTGTGATGTACTTGAGGCCATTTGCAGTGTTGATGTTAGCCATTCTTTTGGTGGTTTGTGGGAGATGCCACATGATTCTTGGTGTGCACCATTGGCACCAAATTTTACTTTTATGTTCCCATCTTCTAGGATGATTGTGGCAGCAAAAAAGCGGCTGAAAAGACACTTGTTACACTTTTTTTTGAGGCAAGTAGGGGATGCACTGCGCTGGTTCCACACATGGAACTATGATCCACCTTCTGGTTGTCATATGGCAACTTGTTTTTATTTGTTTTTGCTTCCATCTATTGATGATGTTCTTGTTCTGATGGGAAGCTTTGTTGGGAGGGTGGCACAAAAGTTGGAGGTGCCCATTGGGAGTATGATTCTCCATACTTCATAAGTTGCATGTTTCAGGAGAAACAATGGGCAAACCATGATTGCCACACTACATCTCTTGCCTTCCTGTGGAAGGAGCCATTTGGAGAACTTGAGTTCTTGGGAGAGGCACTTCATGGTTGTTTTGTTTGGTGGGGTAACTTGGGTCATTCTTCGAGGCCATAATATTTTAGCCCAA
This sequence comes from Pinus albicaulis, assembly GCA_034641835.2. Taxonomy (NCBI): domain Eukaryota; kingdom Viridiplantae; phylum Streptophyta; class Pinopsida; order Pinales; family Pinaceae; genus Pinus; species Pinus albicaulis. The sequence continues at coordinate 13,295,343 of CM076577.1, read as the reverse complement.
GATCAGCATCAGCCCCATACATACCATAAATGGAGAGAGAAACAACTTGGGTGGAAAAAACTAATCTCTCCATGCAACCCCAATACATTGCATGAACCGGGGGTTGAGGATTTCTTTGATGAGCTACCTAGAATGGCTCATTTCATTTGGATGATAGAATGGGTATGGGAGTCTCTCATTGGGAATGAGATCCCCTATGATTTTCATCACTCATACCTTGAGGATGCCATTGGATAGCAAGAAGGTTTCCACTTACACCTTCCACTTTCTCCTGATGTGAGACATGTGGGGTTGGATACTTGGGAGGAACCATTAGAGGGCAGATTTATTACAGATTATTTTGAGCAGTGGTGGGGACTATTGATGAGGAGGCCACAAGAGGAGGAGGTGAGGAATTTGGCTCCACCTTTACAGTTGCTTGAGGACAAGCAACATTTTGGAGGGGAGGACTGTAATATTCCAAAAATTTAGCCTTCGTCTAAATGGAATATTATAGTTTGTTTTATCACTAGGTAGGTGAATAAGTGGGTAGGGAGGCCCATAAATCTCCTTAGAAGGAATAATAACACTCCTAATGTGAAAGGAGGAAGAATAAGTAGCTGGATCAAGCACCTTTGGGTGTGAATAGGAGGGGATGCATGTTGAATAGGTCAACTTTAAACAAGTCAACAACGCTGTCATGGAGGAGTGGCATTTATGATAAGACAATGCAGTTTTAGTGGAGGACAACTTGCATGAGCTTGGTGGCATTTGTGGATGGGACCCAATGTGAGAAGGCTCACACACTATAAATGGAGGGGATGGCAGCCATTGTTAGGCATGTTTTAGATTATTATTTTGATATTTGTATATTTAGACTTTGCATCCTTTAGCTATTTAGCGGGGCTTGTTGTGCTGTTTAGCACAAGGGTGTTCCTGATCGAGAATCTCTACCTCATCCTCAAGGAAGGAGAGGTTAATTGGACTGAATTTCCTCATTCCAGAATTCTTGCCAAGCTACCTCCTTCAACTACAGCGCAGTTTCTGTTTAGAGCTGGGTTGTGTTACAGGGTGCAGTAAAGGAGGATCACATAGAGCCAATTCTGGGCTTGTTTTTCAGTGGATAGGTATCCTATCCATTGGAGGATTAGAAAGGAAGGCTCTTGGGAATATTTCTATATTTTTGGCATCAGGCCAACCATCTACCATCCCTCACAATGCAGTTACAACTAGATCTACGTTATTTTTAGAGGAAGTTGCTGGGAGGGTTTATTTCTGAATGGAGGGATCAATCTTCTATTGAGAAATATCAATGGAGGAGGACACTATCATTTCAGATCTATCATAGCCTCATTCTATTTAGTTCCAAGTTGCAGTGACATATCAACCCTAGGGTGATTTGTCACATTGTATATTTTTCTTGGTATTTCTAGCTATCTTTTCTGGGTTGGCTAGAAATCATGTATTAGAGCCCTTATCTTCTTTTCCGGGCATTCATTTTGTATCTATCATCCATATTCTATTAATGTATGTTTACAACATCAACTACACTAATATATATAGCACTATCACTACTTTCTGACATTCTATACAGTAGCAGCAACTCATGTGCTTATTGTTCTGATCATTGGAGGCTTGTTCTTATTGCTCGAGTGGCTTGACCCTCAAGATATTTTTGTATATTGTTGCTGATATATGAATAAAATGATGGTTGCATATTGATCCCTCTTATGAAATGTTCAGAATTGTTGTGTTTTACATTATTATGTCTTGTATTGCTACTATTTCCATTTTGGAATATTACAAAGTTAATCTTCGCCCATGATTATGTTTTAATCTTGGTCGTTGAAGGGTCAACCGAAGAATATAAGGAGGGTGAGGGGCCTATGAAAAACACATTAAGCACATTGAGCATTTGGTATTTTCGAGCTTGTGAGAGAGAAAAAACTTTTTGATCAAGATCGAATCACTAGGGCAGGGTTTGCTAAGTGATTTTGATTCAGTGATCAGTTCTAGAGAGGGGCAGATGTAGTAACTGGTCAGGAGGACTAGGAGTACATTTAAGAGAGAGGAAGCACAGTTTTCTGAAGGGGTGACGTAGTCCCTAAAGGGAATCACGCAGAAGTGACGTAGTTCCTTCCAAAGTCAGTCCAGAGATAGCTAGAGGTTGGGTTTTCTGAGCTAGGAAGGCCAAAACTCAGTCTCAAATCAGCTTGATCAGTTGCGGAAGAGAGGTGATGTATTTCCTCAGCTTGCCCATGCAATCTTACGCTGTTCCAGCATAGGAAATCACGCAGAGGAAGAGAGGGGCTTCACTAGCACTGTTTAGATCAGCCGAGGACTTGCAGAGTGAGGTATATCTCACAATTTCATATGTTTTCTAGATTGTAGAAATTTATGAATCTTATACCTTATGCAGAAATTATCACTGTTAATCAAGTTAAGCTCCTCCTACTTAGATAACTTATCAACTAAATAAATTCAAGTTAACATTGAAGAAAAACACATAATAGATCTCTACCAATTCAGATCTAGAATAAGCACATGCACACATTGACAAAGTGGCATAGTTATTTTGGACAAATAGTCCTCGGAAAAACCCAATGTGGGAAAACCGATCTCTGGCTTCTGGAGGGTTCTATTATTAATAATATTTCTGAATACATAAATCTACGTTCTAGATCTATAAAACCCAATAGAGATAATGTTAGATCTATAGCTCACTCGTTGATCTAGGGCCAAAATAATGACTGTTCCACACCCTAAAATGGGATTTACAGAACTCAGCCAAGATTAGGGCCTAGTAACCCCAATGTTGTCCCTAAAAGGCTCTGCATCAGCCTCTGAAGCCTCTGAAAGGCTCTTTGTCAGCTTTGGAAGCCCTACAAACCCTCAGAGCTACTCCGGAAGGGACTGTGTTACCCCAGACTGGGTGACGCAGTCACTACACTGTCTCTGAAGGGTCTCTGCGTAACCCCTAACGGCTTCTTGTTGAAAATCATGTTGTCCTTGGAGAGACTGCATTGTCCTTGCTGCTGCTGCTGTTGCCTTCCTCTGCGCTATTCTTGAGCTGATCTCTACTTCTTGTGTATTATAGATCTTGGGATTAGATCATCCCCTTGGTCTAAATTCCCCTCTCTGTAGCTAAAACACTTCTGAGTATTCTTAGAAAACCCTGCCCTAGAATCTCATCTTAGCTTCAGTTCTCTGCCTCTGTGTTTCTTTACAAATGACCCCAAGCCTTTCCTTTATACTTTTCTTGTTGACAAATCAATGGCCATGATCAAATCTTGAATCGATGGCTAAGATTAAAATAAAGCTTGATTTGTGTGACAAGTTCCCTAAGTTTTAACTTAGGAAATACATTTAAAATAATTAATTAATTTAATATCTCCTAAACCACATGAAATTTCCCAAATCCATTTCTGGGTCTTGTATATCAGGTGAACTCTAGTCCTTCCACAAAGTTTGGGAGCCAGAGCACAACTGATGCTACCCCAAATACACAAAATTTCAACACTCCCTCTTAGCATCAAGGGTGTGCTCTAGCAATACATCACACTTATGCATTACATGATTTTGGGCACTTGTTTTGTGCTGCTGAAGCTTGGCCTGCTGCCACTCAACTCTACACTATTGCTGCAATTATGTACTGCTGCCCATGACACTGCCACTACCACTGCAACCATTGTACTTTCAGGTCCCTCTCAATATGTTGCATCTGTGTTGCTCATAGACTTCCACTGTTGATCTGCTGCACTGCAACTTCAGTTGTTAAGAGAAACAACTGAATCTTCTACCGAATATTTGGCAAACAAGTCTAATGGGCTGCATCCTCATCACTGAAGCTCCATAGGCTATAGATCTGTGCTGGCATCTAAATAACAATGCACAACTCCAGCTCTGACTGCGTAATCAGACTCCCTCTGCACTACTGAAGTCACATCAGTTCCTTGTGCTAAAATCTATCATGTTGATGCTGCACTACATTGTCCCTCTAAAGCTTTCAGCGCTGCTACAGCTCTGCACTGCTGAAGTCACATCAGCCTCTGCGCTACTACTGCTTCTATGTTGCTGCTGCTTTTCTCTGTGCTACCTCTTCCAGTCTTCCGATCTACTTCTGCTTTTGCTTCATCTATGATCTATGCACCCATTGCTCCACTTTTCCCGGTATTGTCTTAAGGCTATCGTAGCTCTCTTTTGATCCAAGAGATGAGTTTCTCAAGGATCTTGCCTTCTCTTCCATGTAGCTCCTCTACATGTCCATGTCACCCCACCTCTGTGGTTCATGAGCACTCATGGTTGCATCATCTTCTGACCCATCATTTGCCACAACTGCCTTAGAAGAGGATGCTTCCTTGTCCTTTTTATTCTGAGGACAATGGCTGGAAAAATGTCCCATTTCACCACACTGGAAGCACTTGATATTTGAAATATCCTTCTTCTTCTTCGGCTGCTTCTTTTATGCCAAGGCTGCATCTTCCTCATCTTCCTTCTTCACTTTTCTCAATCCTGGGTTGTGCTGCTTCTTAGTGAATCTGCAGCGTTCTTCTTGACGAAGAATTGACCACAAGCTATCCCAATCTGGGAGGTCTGCTCTGCCCAAGATACTTTGGACAAAGGTTTCCCAGTCATTCGTGACTGCATTGAGGACAGTCCTGACTATCACAACATCATCCATCGTTGCCTCCGCTGCAGTCACCTGATCTCTGATTGACTGCAGTCTGAAGAGGAAGTGTTCCATGTCTTCTCGCTTGGTCATCATGAATGACCTCATTTGGGTCTCCAACAAAATTTTTCTTTGGATAGACTTTCCCTCATATAGGGAAGTCAAGGCCTTCCACTTCTCGTTAGATGTCTTCTTCTCAACTACGTGTGGTACAATATGGTCCTTGATACCATCCATTATCAGTCGCTTGGCATGCCCAAAAGATTCCTTTTGCTTCCATAGGAGATCCGCATCTGTCGGTGTGGCCAGAGTCTTCTATGCATGGTCTCTTATATTGTACACATCAAGGACAATCATGATCCTTTCCTTCCAAACCGAAAATTTTGAGAGGCCATCTAGCCTACCTTGATCACGCAGTCCATGAGGAGCCATATGCTCAAAATGTGTCAGAACTTCCTTTTCTCTTTGCTAGAGAAATGGATCTAAGGCTCTTGGTGAAACAGGTGCCTTCTGCTCCCTCTGACACTTTATTTCCCTTCTTATAAATCTACCAAATCAACTATGATTCAACTTCTTCTTTGATCCTCTGATCAAACTATAAGTTTCCTTTGGCAAGAAACTTACTGAGAAGCTGATCTCCTCCCAATCTTTGTCACTTGTACTTAGGCTAAAAATATGAAAAATTCAGAATTTTAACCCCACCAGCTCTTCTGAATTTCTGCAGCTTTTCTGCAATCTTTTCTGGATCTGACAGATTCATATCTGAATCACACTAGCTGGCTTCAGACCAAACTAGCATTGTTTCTCACCTGCCTCTACACAGTAATTGTGTGGGCTTGCTAGGACACTGCGTTGGACAATGCCACCCTTCCCTCTGTGTGAATCTGCTCCTGAAAACTATGTTGTCCCTTCGGATCTGCGTTTCTACTGATTTTCTAGCTACTTTCTACAGCTAGAACCTTCAATCTCTTCACCTGGTGTCCCTCCTAGATCTACAATTGATCTGATACCATGTAGAAATTTCTGAATCTTATACCTTATGCAGAAATTATTACTGTTAATCTGGTTAAGCTCCTCCTACTTAGATAAGTTATCAACTGAATAAATTCAAGTTAACGTCGAAGCAAAACACATAACATATCTCTACCAATTCAGATCTAGAATAAGAACATGCACACATTGACAAAGTGACATAGTTATTTCTAGACAAATAGTCCCTAGAAAAACCCAATGTGGGAAAACTGGTCTCTCGCTACTGGAGGGTTATATTATTAAGGACATTTCTGAATATACAAATCTGGGTTCCAGATCTGGAAAACCCAACAATGATAATGCTAGATCTACAACTCACTGGCTGATCTAGGGCCAAAATAATGACTAATCCACACCCTCAAATGGGATTTACAGAAATAAGCTAAGATTAGGGCCTAGAAACCCCAACGCTGTCCCTGAAAGGCTCTGTGTCAACCTTTGAAGCCTCTGAAATCCTTTGTGTCAGTCTTGGAAGTCCTCCAAACCCTTAGAGTTGGTCCAGAAGGGACTGTGTTACCCCATACTGGGTGACGCAGTCACTACGTTGTCCCTGAAGGGTCGCTGCGTAACCCTTGAGGGTTTCCTGTTGAAAATCATGCTATCCTTGGAGAGACTGCGTTGTCCCTACTGCTACTGCTGCTTCCTTCCTCTACGTTGTCCTTGAGCTGATCTCCGCCTCTTGTGTATTCTAGACCTTGGGATTAGATCATCCCCTTGGTCTAAATTCCCCTCTCTGTAGCTGAAACACTTCTGAGTATTCGTAGCAAACCCTGCCCTAGAATCTCAGCTTAGCTTCAATGCTCTGCCTCTGTGTTTCTTTACAAATGACCCCAAGCCTTTCCTTTATACTTTTTTCATTGACAAATCAATGGCCATGATCAAATCTTGAATCAATGGCTAAGATTAAAAGAAAGCTTGATCCGTGTGACTTAAGACAATTTCGTCACATGTTTAATTAATTTCACTTTAATTATTTAAGTTCCCTAAGTTTTAACTTAGGAAATACATTTAAAACAATTAATTAATTTAATATCTCCTAAACCACATGAAATTTCCAAAATCCATTTCTGGGTCTTGTAGATCAGGTGAAATCTAGTCCCTCCACAAAGTTTGAGAGATAGAGCACAACTGATGCTACCCCAAATACACAAAATCTCAACATATATTTCTCTGAAGGGTGAGCCAAATATTTGAACCCTAGTTGTACTCAGGCTAGCCTACGCACCCAAATGTGCAGACTCTCGTAGACCATCACTCTATGATTTTTGGGGACATTCCACCAGGACAACCACCAGATCAGGGGTTTGAGCACACTATTGAGCTGGAGTCTGACATTCAGGGCATGATCACCACCCCATACAGGCATCCCAAGGCCTAGAGGGATGAGATTGAGATAACGATTCATGAGCTCCTAACATTGGGGCACATTAGGCCCAGCACCAATCCCTTCGCTTCTTCGGTGGTCTTGGTGAAGAAGAAGGACAACACATTGTGGATGTGCATAAACTACAGGGCTCTGAACAAGAAGACCATGAATAACTGCTACCCTCATTCCTAGTATCGATGAGCTAATGGATGAGCAGAGGAGGGCGAAGTTCTTCTCCAAGATTTATATGAGATCGGGGTACCACCAGTTCAAGGTGAGGGACCAGGATGTTCCCAAGACTGCATTCTGATGTCACTATGGCCATTTCAAGTTCTTGGTGATGCCCTTTGGGCTGACCAATGCTCTGGCTACTTTTTAGTCTTGCATGAACCACATTTTTCGTGGCCAATTGAGGAAGTTTTTGATAGTGTTCTTTGACGACATCCTCATATATGGCCACACATGTGAGGAGAATTTGCAGCACATAGAGATGGTATTGCGTATCTTGGAGGAGAAACACTTCTATGCCCAATTGTCTAAATGTGAGTTTGGGTTAACAGAGATGTTGTATTTGGGGCATATCATTGGTGTGGACGGAGTGAGAGTCCACGAGGAGAAGATCAGGGCCATCCGGGATTGGTCAAAGCCGAAGAATGTCACGGAGCTCCGGGGGTTTGTGGGTATTTGTACCTACTACTAGAAGTTCATCAAATGGTTTTCACATCTTGTAGCACCCCTCACATACATCACCAAAAAGGGGGCTTTCAGTTGGACAAAGACTACATAGAGGGCCTTTGATAGACTCAAGGAGGTGATGAGCAGTTATCCGGTATTAGCCCTCCTAGACTTCATGCAGCCTTTCGTGTTGGAGTTTGATGCTTCAGGGGAGGGGGTAGGCATAGTCCTTATGCAAGGGGGACACCCCATAGCTTTCGAGAGCTAGAAGCTACTGCCACATGAGAGATTATACCCCATCTACGACAAGGAGATGTTGGCCATCATGCATGCGTTGGCCAAGTTTTAGTAGTACCTTGTGGGGAACAGGTTTCGGGTTAGGACAAATCATAACAGCCTTAGAGTTTTCCTTGAGCAGAAGCAGTTACAGGAGAGGTAGCAGAAATGGGTTAGCAAGATCCAGGCATATGATTTTGACATTTAGTATGCCAAAGGGAAGAACAACGTAGTGGCTGATGCATTGTCTCGAATACCAATGTCTTTATCCTTGATGAGCATTGACACAGATTGGAGGGCTCAACTACTGGTGGAGTACTCCAAAGACCGGTTTGCATGTGAAATCCTGGATGGGCAGGGGACATATGCGTGGTATAGGATGATGGATGAGGTCATCTACTATCGTGACTGGATCTTTTTGATAGGAAAATCCCAGCTACAGGAGAATTTTATGCATGCAACACATTACTCACTGCTTTCAAGCCACCAGGGATTTACCAAAACATACTGGGCCATCAGAGACAGGTTCTCTTGGAAGGCCCTCAAGGAGGACGTACTCCAACATGTCAGGGAGTGCATAGTATGCCAGAAGTGTGAAAATTTTTGAATGTTACTTATGCATAAATCTACTGTTATATTTGGTTATGCTTCTCCTACTTAATTAAGTTATTAATGTTGAAACTTCATATTAACATCAAAGCAAACACATAACAAAATTTCACCGATTCAGATCTAAAACAAAAAAATTACATGCACACATAGACAAAGTGACAAGGATTTTCTAGACAATAGTCCCCGGAAAACCCGATGTGGGAAAACCGGTCTTCTGGCTGCTGGAGGGTTTTATTATTAAGAGTTTTCTGAATACAACAAATATGAGTTATAGATATGGAAAACCTGACAAAAAAAATATAGATCTATAGCTAACCTATTTTTCTGAAGCCAAAATATTGACTGATACACGCCCTCAAATGGGATTTACAAGATTCAACCAAATCTTGGCCCTAGAAACCCCAGCGCTGCCCATGAAGCCCCTGTGTTAGCCTCTGCTACCTCTGTGTCCCTTTGTGCTATCCTGGGGAGGGCTGCATAACCCCAAAATGGGTGACGCAGACCCTACGCTGCCCTTGAGGGACTTTGCATAACCCCAGAGGGTCTCCTGCTGCCTAACGCTACCCTAGTAGAGACTGCGTAGCTGTAGTTTCCCCTGCATTGCGCAGCTGCTGCCCTCTCTGCTACTGCTTCTCTTACTTCTTTGCGCTGCCTCTGGAAGCTATTCTCTACCTCTTGTTGATTCTAGGCATGGGGATCAGACCATCCCCTTTGCCTAAACTCCCCTCTCTGCAGCTGAAACAGTTCTGGAAATTCATAGCAAACCAAGCCCTGGAATTCCATCTTAGCTTTAGTGCTTTGCTTCTATGTGTCTTCTCCAAATGACCCCAAACCTTTCCTTTATACTTTTCTCATTGGGAAACCAATGGCCATGATCAGAAATTGAATCAAAGGCTAAGATTAAAAGAAATCTTGATCCATGTGACTTAAGACAATTTCATCACATGTTTAATTTAATTAACTTTAATCTTTTAATTTTCCTAAGTTAGACTTAGGGTCCTTAATTAAAAATATTAATTACTTTAATATCTCCCAAACCGGATGAAATTTCCCAAATCCCTTTCTGGGTATTGGAGATCTCATGTACTCTAGTCCCTCCACAAATTGTGGGAGTTAGAGCATATCTGATGCTACCCCATCAAAAAAGAAAACTCAACACTCCTTCTTAGCGAGGAATGTGCTCTAATACGAACTCTACTTCATCCCGAAGCTCTGCACTGAACTCTTTTGTGGGACTCTGCACTAATGTTGGACCTACTTCCCTTCATCACTGTGTTGCTGCTGTCATTTTTTACTGCTGCACATGATGCTACCACCACCACTGCTACATCTTTACTGCAGCTCCCTCTCAATCTGCTGCATCTGTGTTGCCATCTACTGTACTAAATCTTTAGTGGCTGAGAGAAGCAACTGAATCTCTTGCTCAATATTTGATAGACAAGGCAGTTGGGTTGCATCCTCATCACTAAAGCTCCATCGACTATTGATTTGTGTTGTCATCTAGAGGATGATGCATAGCTACAGCTCTACACTACATAAGTAGACTCACTCTGCACCGCTGAAGTGACATCAGCCCCTTGTGCTGAAATATCTCATGCTGCTGCGGCACTTCGTTGTCCTCTTGAAGCCTCTACATTGTTGCAGCTCTGCTCTACGTGGCTAAAGTCACATCAGCCCCTGCATTGTTGCTACCACGTTGTTGTTTCATCTGCACTGCACTGCTCCTTCCAGCCTTCATATCTGCATTGATTCATCCGTGATCTTTGCACCCACTACTCCACTTGTCTCACTACTATCTTAAGGCTCTCGTAGCTTGGATGTGATCCAAGATATGAGTTGCTCAAGGATCCCACCCTCATTCTATAGCTTCTCTACAGATACATGTCGTCCCTTTTTCGTGGTTCATGAGTTCTCATGGCTGCATCATATTCTGACCCATCATCTGCCACAGCTGCCTAGGAAGAAGAGGCTTCCTTCTCCTTTTTCTTCTAAGGAAAATTGTTGGTGAAATCTCCTAATTTGCCGCACTGGAAACACTTGATCTTTGATAGATCCCGCTTCTTCTTTCCTTGATGCCTCTTTGATGCCAATGTTACATCTTCTTCATCTTCCTTCTTCACCTTACTCGATCCCGTGTTGTACTGCTTCTTGGTGAATCTGCAGAGTTCTTCTTGACGCGTGATTGCCCACAAGTTGTACTAGTCGAGAAGGTCCCATCTGCCCAAGATACTTTGGACAAAGGTTTACCACTCATCTATGACTCCATTGAGAGCGATCTTGACCATCACATCATCCTCCACCTTTGCACCCGTGGCAGTCAACTGGTCTCTGATCAACTGTAATCTGAAGAGAAAATGTTCCATTGTTATTAATGACCACATTTGAGTCTCCAGAAGAATCTTCCTCTGGACAAACTTTTCCTCATATAGGGATGTTAAGGCCTTCCACATCTCATTAGCTATTTTCTTCTCATCTATGTGTGGGACAATATGGTCCTTAACTCCATCCATTATGAGTTTCTTGGCATGTGCTGCAGCTTCATTATGTTTCCTCAGGAGATCAGCATTGGTCGCCGTGGCCAGGACTCGTTCTGCATGGTCTCTTAGACATATGCCTCTAGGACTATCAGGATTCTAGCCTTCCAAACTGCAAATTTGGATAGGCCATCCAATCTATCCTCATCACGCAGTCTGTGAGGTTCCATCTGCTCAGAAATCTGTCGAAGCTCCTCTTCTCTGTGCTAGAGATCTGGATCTAAGGTCCTTGGTGAAACATGCACCTTTTGCTCCCTCTGAAAACTGATTTCCCTTCTTGGAAATCTACCAAATCAAACAATGATTCAGCTCTCTTCGATCCTCTAATCGATCTGCAAGTTTCTTTGGCTAGTAACCCTCTCAGAATTTGATCTCCAAACACTCTTTGTCACTAGTACTTAGGCTAAAATTCTGAAAACTTCATAAATTTAACCCCACCAACACCTTCTGAAGTTCTGCAGCTCTACTTCAGGCACTTCTAGATCAAACAGCTTCAGATCTGCGTCACCCTAGCTGGATTCAGACAATCCCAACATTTCCTCTGCACAGTAACTAGGTGGGCCTGCGCGGAGATAGCATAAGACTGCGTCACCCTACCCTTTGCATGATTTTGCTTCCTCTGAAACTGCATTTTCCCTTCAAATCTAGCCTTCTGTTTCTACTGTTTCTCTTCTTGCTGCTTTCTGGAGCAAGATCCTTCAGTATTCTGTTGGTGACCCTGCTATAACCACAATCACTCTAATACCATGTGAAAAATTCTGAATGTTACTTATGTAGAAATCTACTATTAGATCCGGTTATGCTTCTCCTACTTAATTAAGTTATTAATGTTGAAAATTCAGATTAACATTGAAACAAACACATAACAGACTGTCACCAATTCAGATCTAAAATGGAAAAAGTACATGCAGACATAGACAAAGTGACATAAGGATCTTCTGGACAATAGTCTCTAGAAAAACCCAATGCGGGAAAACCGGTCTTCTGGCTGCTGGAGGGTTTTATTATTAAGAGTCTTCTGAATACAGAAAATCTGGGTTCCAGATCTAGAAAACCCAATAGAGAAAATATAGATCTGCAACTAACCTACTATTTTGAATCCAAAATATTTACTGATCTACATCCTCAAATGGGATTTACAAGACTCAGTGAGATCTTAGCCCTAGAAACCCCATAGCTGCCCTTGAAGCCCCTATGTTAGCCTTTGTAGCCTCTGCATCCCTCTGAGCTAGCCTTGAGAGGGCCACGTAACCCCAGAATGGGTGACACAGACCCTAAGCTTCCCTTGAGGGACTCTGTGCAACCCGAGAGGGTCTCCTACTGCCTGATGGTGCCCTGGGAGAGACTGCGTAGCACCTGCATAGTTGTAGCTGCCCCTGCATTGTGCAACTGCTGCCCTCTCTACTGTTGCTGCTCTTACTTCTCTGCACTACCTCTGGAAGCTGCTCTCTACCTCTCACTGATTCTAGGCACTGGGATTATACCATCCCCTTTGCCTAAACTCCCATCTCTGTAACTGAAAGACTTCTAGAAATTCTTAGCAAACCACGCCCTAGAATTCCATCTTAGCTTCAGTGCTCTGCCTCTGTGTGTCTTCTCCAAATGACCCCAAGCCTTTCCCTTATACTTTTCTTGTTGGGAAACCAACATCCATGATCAGATCTTGAATCAATGGCTAATATTAAAAGAAAGCTTGATCCGTGTGACTTAAGACAACTTCATCGCATGCTTAATTTAATTAACTTTAATCTTTTAATTTTCCTAAGTTGGACTTAGGGTCCTTAATTAAAAATATTAATTAATTTAATATCTCCTAAATCAGATGAAATTTCCCAAATCCCTTTTTCAGTATTGGAGATCTCATGTACTCTATTTCCTCCACAAATTTTGGGAGCTAGAGCACATCCGATGCTACCCCATCACACAAGAAAACTCAACAAGAAGAACAAGGGGGAGTTGAACCATCCGGCAGGGTTGTTGCAACTGCTTCCCATTCCTGAGGGGAGATGGGAAAGCATTGCTATGGACTTCATCATTGGGTTGCCCATGGTATAAGGCAAATATTGCATCTTCGTGGTGGTTGACCGGTTGAAAAAATATGCCCATTTCTTTTCCATTTCAGCTCGGTTCATTGCTTCACAAGTGGCTAAGCTATTTTTTAGGGACATCTTCAAACTCCATGGTCTTCCAAAGACCATAGTCAATGACAGGGACAACTAGTTCATGGGAGGATTTTGGCAGGATTTGTTCTGTTTGGTAGTCATAGAGTTGACACCCAGCACTAGCTACCACCCACAGACAGATGGGCAGACTGAGATAGTTAACAAGTGGCTGGAGGGATGCTTGAGGAACCATGTCACAGGGCAGCAGGAGGCTTGGCTACACTGGCTTCACTTTGGGGAATACTGCTACAACACAAAATTCCACATGTCTATCGGTATGTCTCCATTTTATGCTTTTTATTTTTATAATGCACTAAATTTTGTTGATGTGATGTTTGGAGCTAGCAAGGCCCCTAGGGCCAAGACTAGATCCAAGAGAGCCAAGACATACTCCGAGCTCTCAAGGATAATTTAGCCATAGCCCAAAACCAACAGAGGATGTATGCATATAGAGACTATGTGGAGAGGCAGTTTGAGGTGGATGACTTAGTGTATCTTTGACTTCAACCATACAAGCAATCCACGCTGAAGTAGAAGGGAGTTGAGAAGCTCAAGCCACATTTTTATGGGCCATACAGGGTGATCCGCATGGGTTGGAGAGGTGTCATATAAGCTAGAGTTGCCACAGGGTAGCCGGATTCACAACATTTTTTATGTCTCATGCCTGAAGAAGGCTTTGGGACAACAGGTGACTGCAACAACAGAGCTCCTACCTACCAATGATGAGGGGCATTTGGTGCTATAGTCAGAGGCCATTCTTGATACCAGGGAGAGACACTTGAGGAGTAGAGTGGTCAAGGAGTATCTGATCAGGTGGAGAAACCTTCCAGATGATGATGCCACTTGGGAAGGGTAGAAGATTATGCAACACCCATATTTTCATATGCTTGAGGACAAGCAACATTTTGGCCGGGAGGACTGTAATATTCCAAATTAGCAATCAGCTAATTGGAATATTAAATTTTGTTGATTTTTTCCTTTTCTAATGTTTAGCGGGAACTAAAATGGGCAAGGAGGGACATATTAATAAACCATAGGATTAATTCACTTTCCTATAGTCACTTAGACAAATATTAGAGCTAAAGTGGGGCCCATGAGGCCAGCCACTCAAATGGGACAGCATGTTAAGTGGCAGCGCAAGAGAGGCAGTGCAGTAGACTGCGTAGTGGCAGTGCAGGGACAAACTAACAGAGGGGCAGCGCAGCATAGGTGGGCCTAAGGGAATTCTGGAGGCTCACTTGGATAAATAAGGGGTGAGATAAACTCTTTCCTTATGCATTCAATTACTGATTTTTTATCTGATAGATTGTAGCATGCTCGAGTTGTTTAACTAAGTCTACAAGTGTTGTTTAGCACAAATATTTCTGAGAGGAGATCTCAACCTATACCTTGGGGGAATTTGAGTGCCTGATCAAGAGAGGAGATTCCACCCAGTTTGGAGAGAGGATTCACAGGAGCACATTCAGGCATACGTAGTCCCTCTAGGACAACGCAAAGGCCACACAGGTAGCAGAGGGAATACACAGTCTAGTTGAGGAGCAGCGTTGGGAGAGTGGGAGAGAGAGAAAATTTCAGTATGGAGTTTGGAGGTGAGTTTAGCCACCTCCTACTAGGGTTTTTGGGAAGATTTCCAGTAGCATATTCCAGCAGTTCAGCCACAGAACCAAATTACCCAGCCGAGCAGTGTTCGAAGCCGAAGGGGGCGAATTTCCAGGGTCAGAATTTTTGAGAACCCTTCGCGGGTTTTTCTGGGTTCATTAAGGAGAGTCCAGTGTCTAATTCTCAGAATTTTCTAAGCAGAAGAGCAACCTTAACACGCAGTCCATTTATATCCAGCAACAATAGTTCCAGTAGAATAGCGCAGAGGAGGAGCCACACAGAGCAGCAGAACAGGAGGGTTTTTGTTTGGGTTTGAGGAGTTATTTCGGCCTGTCTTGTGCAGGTCAAGGTGCCATCTTCTTGAGCACCTCATTGTATCTTTTTCCCCTCAATAAAACGGCTCAGATTCTTTTGGATCATTCATGGTGTTTTTAATAGTTATTTTTGTTTTACTGTAGTTTTATTCTTGCGTGCTTTATATTATTTTTTGCTCCCAATTTGGGACATTACATACTTTCACCAAGATACACAGTTACTTAACAATTAATAAGTAGCAGAATAACACAAGAGATAAAAACACATGCACACAAAATTGACATGCTTGTTTTACCTAGGAAACCCAAAAGGGAAAACTTGTTTTCTTTGTTGTGGTATTTTATTGATTGTTCTTTGAGAAAATGGATTTATTACAATTCACGCTACTATTGCAGCCAACAATTTTTCTCTGAGAAAGTGCTAGGATTCTCCTCACTATTCTTAGCTCTCGATCTCAGCCTTGCACTTGATCTCTGTTGAGGATAGTCTCAACCTGACCCAAGAATCGTGATCCCTTGCTCCAAAATCCTTGCACACTTGTGCCCCCCAAATCCTTGCGCACTTGATCCTCAATTCTGCGCACTCCACAATAAAAATTTATCTATGATATTGTGCCTTCGTCCTTCTCTTTATAGATATAAATCAATGCATGCATGAGGCCTAGTCAAATTTCAGTTCACACTAGTGTCACAAGTTTCATTTGCTAGTTAACTGGAGTAAGTCCTAGTTACACCTGGACTAGCTCTCAGTTAACTAGCTCGAGTTCTTCCTTGATTTACTCTAGTTGTGATTACAATTTAACTGAGAACTAAACTTGTTCTATCTCCAATCAACACTGAAGTCTTAACTCGTTCAAATTAAAATTGTCACTGTCACCTCATCATGTAGTCTAATAGAAGAAGACTCCAATGAATTGAAGCTCCAACACTACACATGCAAACTTGATGACCATTCCAGTAAATTGGAAATCAACTCATCATAGCTAAATTCTATCTCATGAATTCACACTCATGCTAGAGAAAGACTAATTCGAGGTATTCACTAGCTGGGGCACAAGCTAGAAGACCTTCCATCGCTATATTTTCAACAAATTTTTTGAAAACCATGGTTTCAAAATTTAAACAATGTCTGGGTGAGACTCCCAAATCTAGCCCTGAAATTTATGGAAGAGGAGGTAATGAAATAAATCAACCAATATTGGGTAAATTTCTCTTTTCAACAAAAGAATAAGTTTTCTATACAGATTTGGCTGAGATGGGCCTAGATTTTAGTGCAACATTAATCCACATGTCAGTGCAATCTTGGGTCCATAACTATTGGGATCACGACAAGGAATCATCAATCCCACTGTCCATCCCTTGGCTTGTCCAAAAGGAGGATTTCTTACAGAAATGTCAAACGGCCTTCCTTTGGTGCAATGTTCTTTAAGATAGAGAAGCATCAAAGAGTTTAAAATAAGGGGTTTGATATGCAAATTGGATGGCATATGGCCAAGTCCTTCAACACTCATTGATTGAGTAACGGAGAAATCCATCCATTTTTCATATCAAACCCCTCTTTAACACTCTTTCATGTTGCTTCTAACTATTTTAAAATGCTCAAAAGTGTTGGAAATACTGAGAAGGGGGTGAATCAATATTTCTTTTCAATTTTTAATTTTACCAGTTAGATCACTTATATTTAGAATACAAAATGAACAATAAGAATAAATGCTTTTATTAATTTCTTCTTTACAATCTATCAAGTACAATATATGTAGGGCTCCAACCCTAGATGAAGACACCAATCTTTAATCTACCAGGCTCCAACCTATATTTTCCAAGCACCGACTTGGACTTCCAAGGCTCCAACCTTGTCAATTCTGAGGCACCAACCTAAAGGGCTCCAACCCTATATCTGGTACAGGCTCCAACCTGGTCTCTTGAGGACTCCTATCCTCTAGGACTCCAACCCTATCTTCTAAGGCAACGACCTTGTCTCTATGAGGCTCCAACCTCTTGGGCTCCAACCCACAACTTCACTTCCTAAAAATATGTTTGGTTATTCTTCACGGATCCCAATGTCTTCTTCAACGAGCCCTGTCACACTTAGTCTCCACGTTGCATCATCAATCACCACCTTTTCTTCTTAAAAGGTGTCACCATTGCTCTTCATTGTACCCAACCAAATTCTCCAAGTCACCTCATGATGACATCAACAATGCATCATGATATCCAATAATATCTCCAAGTCCAGCTTCTATAATTCTTCCAAATATCTTCAAGTATCCTTCAAGGTGTATTCAATAGGCAGCCCAAATTCTTCACTTGCTCTAGGCCTCTACGAGGGCTTCTTCAATGGATCTTCAACAATGCATAATAATGTCGTCAAGAATGTATCTAGGTTTGTTTCCCTAGATCAAGTCTTCAATACCTCTTCAAGGGTTCAAGGGCTACTTTACAATGATCATTTTCAAGAAAAAAATTGTTAAGGTTCCAATGAACAATGCCCAGTGAACTGATTCTCAAAAGATACCCAAAACTCCCAATCAAGTGTCATAGATCCAAAACACTATAATTCTTCTCACAAGTCTATTTCAACAAGGGTATACAACAAGTCTTTTAAGCACTCAACAAGGTCTTCCAACTTCTTCTCCAAAAATATTGAATGCAATTCCAAACAATGCTTTTTCAAGAACTACTTCAATAAAGCTTCAAACAATGGTCACTGAGATTAATGATATCTCCAAATTGTTCCAACTCTATGTCAAAGGGACTTCTTTTAAAAGATTCGAATTTGGTGTCTTTTTTTTGTAGATTGGGTTGACTGGTTAGGGAAATATGACTGTCCACATCATCATACTTAAACTCCTCCAAACTACCTCCTAACTGTTGCAATTGGCTTCCATGTTAGTGTTGCTCCTATGTGCTTAAGTTCTTGACTATTTTTAGTTCTCGAAACAGACCTTTGAATCCTCAAAAATGTGACTAGGACTATAGCTCTCCTCAAAATATATGCTCAGTGGAAAATCAACAACCAAATATGATCCAAAACAGAGGTCCAAACTGTGATATATTACAGTCCTCCAGCAAACTATCTAACCACCCTTTCATGTCACAAATTTGGAACAGAAGTTGTATTACCACAGTTACGGTTGTTTTCTTCAAGTTTGACTTTGAAGAAAAGCATAAATATACTTTCCCAAATATATCCTTAACTATCCTCAAGACGTTCTAATCCTAAAACATAAGTCTTTTTAGCCCAAACAATGATTTAAAAAAACCTCCTCGGCCTCCTTTATCCTTTTGTACTTGTTCTATGAAATCTTGACTGAATTCATGGTTGAAATGAGGTGTTTGACATCATATTTATATAGGAATTCGACCTTTAATAAAGGGACACATCTCTTGGAGGGAGGCCGACATGAATGTCTAACTGTGGGTTAGTTAGCCTTAAAAAATATTACTTTTAAACTTAAAAATTCATTTTCTCACAAACCGCTAGGAGTTTTGGGGCAAGTAAAAGCTCATTGGAAAGACAAAATTATGCTCTAAAAGATGGCATTTGTATCAAATTGAGAGGTTGCCTCTAAGATACTAAAAAACCTTTTTTAATGTGACTGGTCATTAGTTAGTGCAGAATTTGAGGTAGGGCAGATAGGCTTCTTCATGGTTTTGGTTTCTTCATTGTTTAACACCTTCATCATAGGATCATGGTAGGACATTAGCAATGAGTGTATTATATAGTGGCGCAGTGATATGTTATAGGAAGTATCATTAGGAAGGTATCTTTCAATCATCAATCATGTCATTTCTCAGTCTTCCAATCTTCATCAAAAACCATCATTAAGTGTGGTCATATAAGAGTATAGCATCGTCACAAGTATGGCTTCATTAAGTATAGTTCTTCACATCATGGAATTGTACTTAGGGACTAGATCACTAATCAAACATTTGGCAACTTCTTAGGGCAATACACCATCATATAGAACTAGGCATCTCAAGAATATTGACATCTCAATCAAATCCATGTTGCCATCAATGACAACCTTGATTAAAAAAAGGATGTCTCAGTAATTTTCTATGCAAAGGGTTTTCTAGTAAATTATTTTGAGAAGCCCAAGGAGAAGAAACAAAACTTAAAAGGTAGACCATCAACCATGGCCTTTAATGCAATGTCATTTTAATATAGTTAGAAGTGACATCAAAGAGTTTAAAAAGAGGGGTCTTGATATGCATACTAGATGGCATATGGCCAAGTTTTTCAACATTCATGGATTGGTTAATTGAGAAATGGTCAACAAAAGGATGTCTTAGTAAGTTTCTATGCAAAGGGTTTTTTGGTAGATAATTTTGAGAAACCCAAAGAGAAGAAACAAAATGTGAAGGCATACGATGGCATTGGGGAAGGGCCCAAATTTTCCTAAAACCATGGTTTCAAAGTTTCGCCCATCTAGGTAGGATTCACAAATTTTCCCTTGCATTTTGGGGAAGAGGAGGTAATGGAAGAAATCAACTGTTATTTTGGTAAATTTAACATTTTGACAGAAAAATCAGTTTGTTGTTGAATCTTGGTAGACTTGGCTGAGTTGGGCTTCACTTCTAGAGAAATATTAATCCATGTGTTAGTGCACCCCTTGGGTCCATAACAAGTGATGAAGCCCACTTTCCATCCCTAGGCCCATACATAAAAGGAATCTTTCTTATCGAAATATCAGAAGACGTGCCTTAGTGCAAAGTTCTTTTAAGAAAGTTAGGAGTGGTCTCACATCATATGACCAAGATTTTCAACACTCGTGCATTGGGTAACTGAGAAATAGTCAAAAGGATGTCTCAGTAAGTTTATTTTGGAAAAAAAACCCCAGAGATCAAGCATTCTCCAAGGAGAACAAACGAAACGTGAAAGATAGGAAATGGCCCTGGGGAAGGACCAAAATTTTCCTAAATCCACTAATTCAAAGTTTAACTTGTCTGGATGAGAGTCATGAGACTCTCAAATTTTCCCTTTCATTTTAGGGAACAGGTAATGGAAGAAATGAACTATTACTGGGGTAAATTTCTGTTTTTAACAAAAAGGAAAGCTTAGAAAAGTTATTATCACTTACACAGGGATTTGTGCTTACGCAAAGGATTGTCATGCATGATGATCATTGATTGCAGAAGAGCTAATTAGAAAAAACCTCTAGACTATAAAGCCATAGCCTTTAGATGTAGCATCTACCAAGAGACATGCCCCCTTGGAAACCTGTAGAAATAAGCAACAAATTGAAGAGGAATAAAAGGCACATTTATTCCCCCCAAAGACTGACCAAGATAGATATCAAATGTGAATAGAAGACAGAAGGAAGCACAAAAGGATGTGATGTTATCTAGGAGAAAGGGAGTCATGACTTAGAAGAGAATTCAACAATAACATCTAAGGATAAAATCCAGACATTGTCAACAAGTATTCAATGGGTTGATGAAAGAAGGTAGCTAATATATCCCAACCAAGGTTCAAGACCTGCCAAGTGACATTCTCATGTTTGTAGATGCATGTCAACACACACAAACTCAGTTGGGGCCAGGTAGAAGTCTTTGGAAACTTAGGTAGAATAGATATCCCCCACTAGTGGCTTCTAAGCCAAAGGTGACTGAACTGAAAGGTGCTAATGGTTCCCTGTAATGCCAAATCAAGGCAAGTTATCCTCTTCATGATAAGAGGAAGCTAGTTCAAAACAAAATAAAGGCCAGAAGTAAGAATGTCCTCAGGTGCAAAATCTTAGTACAGTGAAGCAACAGGATGCAGAATAAGAAACCCAACCAAGGTAAACTATCAGATGTAAGTTTCAATATGAGAAGAAACAGTTTGAGGAAAATTATCAGCTGAATACTCTTGGATAATGTTAATTTTTTCTGTTTTGTTTTGATTCAGCCAAGTAGACACTTGTAAGTGATCCTCTTTTCAGTAGTAATTATCATATTACATTCAAGATGGCTTTGTTTCTCATTTTCTACACAGATGTACCTTGCAATCTTAGTTACAAATATGTGTATTAATTTAAAAAATCACTCTACAAACAACATAAGCACTATTTTCTTGGGGAAGTATCTAAGGAAAAAATTAAATATCACTGCAATCTATAAAATGCAACCTTTTCTTGAAAAGTGTGTCTTAGGGAACATGATTACTTGTCTAGAATTTCCATTAATTGTTGTCGACAAGAGAAATATATGCCTCTTATCCATTCATCTGCACCTCCAAAAAACTAATGATTAATTGTTGTTCTTTATAGCCTTTTGAAGGAAACTTCAGAATTTTGTGAAGTGTATGCCATCTTCTCTATACTCCGGAAAACATTTTGAGAGTTATAGTGGAAATTTATAAAAAAAAATTCCATTCTATACTCCATGCCATAATAATCCTAACTTGAAAGAACAGATAAAAGCAATAAGCCATCATAATTCTGACTTGAAAGAATAGGTAAAAAGGCACAAAATTTGTAAAAGAATTGGATTACCATGCCAAATGCCCCACAGTGAACACCAAGGAATGCATCCAAGTCTCTCTTTGCCTGATGATTGATCATGTTGCTTTCTATGATAGACAAGTACATCAAAACACTCCTACAATTGGAAATTCAACCCCGTTTATCAATTCATCAGATCTCATCCCCACTACCTACATGGAAAAGAAAAAGGCATGGTTGGATGAAGGAAATGGTATTGAATGTAAAAGAGAAAGGAAACTTGTATTGTTTATGTATATGATCACTAGCATTTGAAAGAACTGTTAAATTTTGGGTACCAGAGGACAAGTGGTTCCCCATGGCTTTGATCTTTTGCCTAGGGAAAAGTGTCCACTCTATTGTACTTATTCTCCTAAAAGTGACTTTATCAGTGGTAAAGTCAGTCTAATATTAAAGTGACTTTATAAGTGATAAAGTTATGTTCTAATTTAAAGGTGACTTTATTAAAGTCAATGAAGAATTAGAAAGTGGAAAAGTGACTATGGAAATAAAAGGCTAAGTGGGTCTTTATTTAAGTGGGCGAGTGATTAAATAGATAAATTGAAAATAATGTACATCTATTTTTAGCCCTTGATCTAAAGCTATCTCAGCCATTGGATATAGGGATCACTAAAAAATCAATTAGGTTAGGGTAAAAGGAGAGAAGAAGAGAAAATATAATATTCTTCTTTTAATGAACACATGAGAGAAAGTAAGAGATTGCAAATGAGAAATTTCTGAGCAGGGAGGAGGTGATGGAGAGCAGCAAATATTTGGCATGCATCCCAAGGAGGGCATTTACAATAGATTCATACAACAAATATTTGGCATGCATTCCAAGGAGGGATGACATAGATTTCGAGGCAAAAAGGTAGCAGGCTGAAGGCACGAAAATAAAGGTAGAGCTAGGCACAATTTTCGAGGAGAAAGAATATTTTACTTTTCCGTACAATCCATATAGGTCTGTACAGGTTGTACACAGCATTCTAGGCACATTTCCAGAGGCAAGCCGTACAACATTTATTGTTGTAATTTCTTTGTGTGAACAGTTTTTTTTTGGCACGGTTTTCAAGGTGGAGATTATGCACGGAAATCAAGATAAGTATGTATTTTGTAAATGCTGAAATATTTCCCATGTATTTCATTTTCTCTGTAAAAGATTTTCAAAAATAAATAAAATCTCTCAAACTGGTTTTGCCCCAAGAGTTGTAGGGGGTTTTTCCAGGGTCACATTGACCAAAAATCACTGTGTTATTTTCTGTGTGTGGCTATTATAATTTTTATGTGCATTTTCTAGAAGTTGTAAAATCTCCAAATTTGTATTTTCAAAAATAAATGTTATTTCTAGATTTTAGTGTTTTTTATCATTCTTGGATTTAACATTAAATGAATCGAGTGATAAGGGAAAACTGATAATCGAAGTGGGGACTGAAATTTTTACATGGTATCAAAGCTTAGTTGGATGGAAATTGTTATTTGGGACAGTAGTGTGTAAATTACAACAGTCTAATTTTTACACAGAAAACAGAAAACCTTTACCCAGATTTGAAATTTCAGTTTTATAGGACAGTGAATCATGTCGTTGGGATTGAGGGTTGAAGACAAATTAGATGTGTAGAGTAACTATAATGCATGGAGGTAAAGAATCCGAAGTATCTTTGAAGAAGCAGAGGTCTGGGGCATTATGGTACATACCACCCAACAACCAGTAGCAGTTCCTACTGATCCAGCACAATTAGTAGAGTTCACTAAAAAGAATTTTAAGGCAAAAAGACTGATTTTGGATGGAGTCAAAGATCATGTCGTTCCTCATGTGAGAGGAAGGACTTATGCACATGAAATGTGGACTGCCTTGACCGGGCTTTACCAAAGCTCAAA
Source organism: Pinus albicaulis (assembly GCA_034641835.2). Taxonomy (NCBI): domain Eukaryota; kingdom Viridiplantae; phylum Streptophyta; class Pinopsida; order Pinales; family Pinaceae; genus Pinus; species Pinus albicaulis. Next base: position 13,271,780 of record CM076577.1, on the reverse strand, counting down.
TGAAAACCGTGAGATGGTCCTAAAGGAGAAAATAAAGGCCATAAGAATGGCTAAAACTGACAGTGCTAAAACATACCTCACCAAGATCACTTTGGTGAGAGATGAGTTGGTAGCCATAGGAGAGACCATTGCGCCCACTGAGTTGGTGAGCACTGAGGATAGATTTTCATGGTCTTCCCAAGACTTGGGAGAGTTTTGTAGATGGTATTTTCGCATGAGAGAACATTCCCAGATGGGAAATGTTGTGGGATGATTGCATTCAGAATGAGATCAGGAATAACCATCTAGGGGAAGCCAAACAGGGGGATTAGGGTGACAATGTGGCATTTTTGTCAAGAGGGAAGAAAGGCAAATCAAAGAAGGGAGCTTCCACCATTGGAGACAAAGGAAAAGGTAAAGGAAAATAGAAGAGAAAAGAAAAGGACTATTCCAAAGCCAAATGTTGGAATTTTCAAAAGATGGGACACTATGATGTTGTGTGTCTAGAGAAGAAAACTAAGAAAGGGAAATAGAAAACCATGGCAGCGTCTGCAGAGATAGAGGGCTTCTCAGAGAGCTTCGATCAAGAGTTTGGATTCATAGATTTTGAGGCCTCTAGTGCAGTATCACCTGCCATATAGGTTCAGAGGGAGTGTGCACTCACCTCTACTAGCAGAGCATCTTCTAGTGTGTGGTATGTTGACAATGGCGCTTCTCGCCATATGATAGGAGTCAGGGAGTACTTCTCAAATCTATCAGAGATTGATACTAAGATGGAGGTAGTACTTGGTAATGACAACATTGTTAGAGTAGTCGGTGTTGGAACATTAACATTTGATAGGGAACCCAAACCTCCCTTGAAAGTGTAAGGTGTTCTATATGTGCCTGTAATGAAGAAGAACTTGATATCCATTTCAACACTTGAGGACAGAGGGTATGAGGTGTTGTTCAGGAATGGAAAAGTGCTCATATATCCTAAGGGAACTCCAGTTGCTTGAGCTAGAGTGATTGGAGTGCATCATGCTAAGGTGTACAAGTTCTCATTCCAGCCCCTGATGGCATTGAGCAGCAGTACCTGGGACAAGACCAACAACAGTTGTAGCAGTTCAGAGTTGTGTGAGATATGGCATAGCAGGATGGGTCACATGTATCATGGGGCCTTGAGGACATTGCGGGAGATCACTATTGGTGTGCCAGATTTCAGTTTTTATCACCTTGATGTATGAAGAGGATGTGCTATGGGGAAGTTTGTAAAATATCCTTTTCCCAGCAATGACAACAGGACGAAAAGGATCCTTGACTTGATTCATTCCGATGTGAGTGGTCGGATGTCTCATGTGTCCTTGAGTGGCTTTGAGTATTATGTCTTACTCATTGATGACCACTCCAGGAATACCTGGATCTATTTCCTAAAGACCAAGAGTGAGGTCTTCATTCAGTTTCAAGAGTTCAAAGCTCTTGTGGAAAACCAGACAGGCAGGAAGATCAAGGTACTCAGGTCGGACAATGGAGGTGAGTATACTCTTATTGAGTTTGTAGATTTTTGTGCCGAGGTAGGCATTAAGAGGGAGTTCACTGTTTCTTAAAACGCCCAGCAGAATGGGGTGTCAGAGAGGAAGAACAGATCCATTGTAGGGGTTGTCAAAGCCATGCTTCACGATCAAGGGTTACCTTTATTTTTGTGGGTAGATGCCTGTGGAATTTTCTTAATCTTTACACTTTATGCAGAAATTATTTATTGTTAATATGGTTATGCTCCTCCTACTTAGACAAGTTATTAACTGAATAAATTCAAGTTAAAATCGAAGCAAAGCACATAACAGATCTCCACCAATCCAGATATAGAACAAGTTCATGCACACATAGACAAAGTGACACAGTAATTTCTGGAAAAATAGTCCCCGGAAAAACCCAATGTGGAAAAAATCAGTCTTCTAGCTGCTGGAGGGTTTTATTATTAAGAATTTTCTGAATACAACAATCCTGGGTTACAGATCTGGAAAACCCGACAGAGAAATAATAGATCTACAACTCACTAGCTGATCTAGGGCCAAAATAATGACTGATCCACACCCTCAAATGAGATTTACAGAACTCAAGAAAAATTAGGGCCTAGAAACCCCAGTGCTGCCCCTGAAGCCTCTATGTCAGCCTCTGAAGCCCCTCTGACCCTCAGCACTGCTCCAGAAAGGGTTGTGTTACCCCAAACTGGGTGACGTAGTCCCTATGTTGCCTCTTAGGGTCTTTGCACAACCCTTGAGGATTTCATTCAGAAAATTACGCTGTCTTTGAGGGACTGCACAGAAAACTTGCTGCCCTTCCTGCTGCTGCCTTCCTACTTCTTTGCGCTGCCTCTCTAATCTGATCTCTGCCTCTTACTAATTCTAGACCCTGGGATCATATCATCCCCTTGGCCTAAATTCCCCTCTCTATATCTGAAACACTTCTGATAATTCTTAGCAAACCCGCCCTAGAATCTCAGCTTAGCTTCAGTGCTTTGCCTCTGTGTGTGTTTAAAAATGCCCCCAAGCCTTTCCTTTATTCTTTTCTCATTGGAAAACCAATGGCCATGATCAAATCTTGAATCAATGGCTAAGATTAAAAGAAAGCTTGATCTGTGTGACTTAAGACAATTTCATCACATGTTTAATTAAATTCACTTTAATTATTTAAGTTCCCTAAGCTTTAACTTAGGAAATACATTAAAATAAATAATTAATTTAATATCTCCTAAACCAGATGAAAGTTTCCAAATCAATTTCTGGGTCTTGTAGGTCAAGTGTACTCTAGTCCCTCCACAAAATTTGGGAGCTATAACACAATTGGTGCTACCCCAAATACACAAAATCTCAACAATTCTTGCATCACTGATGTTTACTTACAGAACAAGAGTCCACATCGTGCCTTGTGGAATGTGACTTCTGAGGAGGCTTTCATACGAAAAAGGCCTGATGTTGGGAACTTTTGTATCTTTGGGTGCCTTACATACTCTTATGTCCCCGAGGGGAACAGGACCAAGCTAGAACCTACTACAGGCAAGGGAATCTTTGTGGGTTATAGCGAGAGCTTGAAAGCCTACCGGATTAACATTCCTGCAAAGAGGAAAGTGGTTGTCATGAGGGATGTAAAGTTCGAGGAGGAGAGAGCTTTCAGGAGGTCACGAGAGTTGCATTATATAGAGTCACGAGACACTCAACAGCAGTTGAGTCAATCATAGGGATCTAGTGCATAGGGTGCAAGAGGTCAGGGATCAGGGGGTACATCTATTATAGTTTCAAGTCCATCGGTGAGCAGTGGCTCTCAGAGTCAGGTGAGGGGATGTTCGGGCAGCATGCAGGGCAGTCCGCAGATAAGTTCACAGGATAGTCCACTGATGGATAGCTCGCATCCTACATCAGGTTCTCTAGGCACAAGTACAGGTATGCGGTCAGTTGGCATCCATTCAGGAGTTTAGGCTTCTGATGATGATGAGGATTCTTTCACTCCGGTGGAAGAAGTAGGTTCAGGGAAGAGGAAGCCAAAGTGGCTTCAAGACACCCTACGCGAGGCCACATTATTTGTTGGTCCAAAGAGACGGGTCAGAGAGAGTAGACCACTTGAGCGGTTCCGTAGTTACATGGAATTGGTAACAAGCATTGTTGACACCGAGCCTTCTATTTATGAGGAGGCAGCCAGCCAGCAGGTCTGGAGAGAGGCCATGATGGAGGAGTATTCTTCTATTATGAATAATGATGTTTGGGAGGTATTTCCTAGGCCTGAAGGTAAATAAATTGTTACTTCTAGATGGCTCTACAAGATAAAGCATGTTGCAGATGGCAACATAGAGAAGTTCAAGGCTTGGTTTGTGGTGAGAGGGTTCTCACAGGTAGAGGGAGTTGACTATGAGGAGACCCTCACTCTTGTGGCTCGGTATACATCTAGTCACTCCATTATATCAATTGTAGCATAAATAGGTTGGGAGATCCACCAGATGGATGTGAAGACCGCCTTTCTCAATGGCTTCATTCAGGAGGAAGTTTATATTGAGCAGTCGTAGGGCTTTGAGTTTCATGGGCAGGAGACCCATGAATGGAGGTTGAAAAAGGAACTCTATGTCCTGAAGCAAGCTATGAGAGCTTGATATTCGAGTATTGATACTTACTTGTAGGATTTTGATTTCACTAAGAGTGAAGTTGATCTAAACCTATACTTCATTGTGGTAGGTGAGGAGCCTCTCATTTTGGTGTTGTATGTTGATGACTTGGTCATCACTGGAGTAGAGAGACTCAATGAGGGCTACAAGAGAGATCTTGATTTAGAGTTTGAGATGAAAGATATTGGCTTGATGCATTATTTTTTGGGATTGGAGGTGTGGTAGGAGGAGGGGCATATATTCCTGGGACAGGGGAAGCACATAGTGGATATTCTTAGCAGATTTCACATGGAGGACTGCAAACCCATTTCTACACCTATGATCACTAACTAGAAGAATCTTCAAGCTTCCAATTTCAAGTTGGTGGATCCTACACTATATAGGAAACTGATTAGATCATTGATGTATTTGGTCAACACTCGACCGGATATATGTTTTGCAGTTAACACTATGAGCCAGTTCATGTGTGAGCCCAGGGCAGTGCACTGGGTGGCTGCAAGACACATTATTCGTTACTTGCAGGAAACTGTGTATTATGGTATGGACTATAGACATGGTGATGGAGTGAGACTGGCAGGGTACACAGATTTAGATTGTGCAGGATGTGCTTCAGACAGGAAGAGTACTTTAGGGTGTTGTTTTGGGTTGGGTTCGGCAGTTGTGTCGTGGTTTAGTCGGAAACAACAGTCAGTTGCATTGAGATCAGCTGAGGTAGAGTATATGGCTGCTAGTTTGGCTAGTTGTGAGGCCATATGGCTTCGCAAGATGTTGTTTGGTCTATTTGGTCAATAATTGAGACCTTTTGTGATTTACTACGATAAACAGAGTTGCATAAAACTCACGGAGAATCCAGTTTTTCATGATAGGTCAAAACATATTGGCATCAGCTATCACTTCATTTAAGACTATGTCCAAAAGGGAGCAGTCAAGCTTGAGTACATGTCCACAAATGAGCAGGTAGTAGACATCTTCACCAAAGCCTTACCATGGGGAAAACATGTCTACTTTAGAGACAAGATGGGAGTGGTGAGGAACACTTTCCTCGAGAAGAGGGAGTGTTAAATTTTGGGTACCAGAGGAAAAGTGGTTCCCCATGGCATTGATCTTTTGCCTAGGGAAAAGTGTCCACTCTATTGTACTTCTTCTCCTAAAAGTGACTTTATAAGTGGTAAAGTCGGTTTAATATTAAAGTGACTTTATAAGTGATAAAGTTACATTCTAATTTAAAAGTGACTTTATTAAAGTCAATGAAGAATTATAAAGTAGAAAAGTGACTATAGAAATAAAAGGCTAAGTAGGTCTTTATTTAAGTGGGTGAGTGATTAAATAGAAAAAGTGAAAATAATGTGCATTTATTTTCAGCCCTTGATCTAGATTTATCTCAGCCATTGGATCTAGGGATCGCTCAAAATTCACTTAGGTTAGGGTAAAAGGAGATAAGAAGAGAAAAGATCATATTATTCTTTCATGAGCATTTGAGAGAAAGTAAGAGAGAGCAAATGAGAAATTTCTGAACAAGGAGGAGGTGAAGGAGAGCAGCAAATATTTGGCACGTGTCCCAAGGAAGATAGTTATAGAATATCCATATAACATCTATTTGGCATGCATTCCAAGGAGGGATGACACAGATTTAGAGGGAAAAAGGAAACAGGTTTAAGGCACGAAAATGGAGGCAGAGCTGGGAACAATTTTTAGGGAGAAATACTGTTGTAATTTTCTGTACAGTCTGTATAGGTTCGTACATGTTGTACACATCATTCTGGGCACATTTCCCAAGGCAAGTCATAAAAAATTTATTGCTGTAATTTTTCTGTGTGAAAAATTTTCTGTGGCATGATTTTCGAGGTGGAGTTTATGCTCTGAAATCAAGATAGGTCTATATTTTGTAAATGCTGAAATATATTTTGTGTATTTCATTTTCTATGTATAAGATTTTCAAAAATAAAGAAGAGCTCTCAAATTGGTTTTCCCCAAGAGTTGTAAGGGTTTTTCCAAGGTCACACTGACCAAAAATCACTGTGTTATTTTATGTGTGTGGCTATTATTATTTTTCTGTACATTTTCCAGCAGTAGTAAAATCTCCAAATTTTTATTTTCTGAAATAAATGTCATTTCCAGATTTTAGTGTTTTTATCATGCTTGGATTTAACATTAAATGAATGGAGTGATAAGGGAAAATCAATAATCGAAGTGGGGATTGAAAATTTTACAAGAACAAGAAACCCTAAATTCCAAACCTAGGATAGATCTAAAGCTCCCATGGATTAATTTAGAGCTTCTTGTTTCTAGAATTCCCTGTTTTTATAATTGCAGAACATTGTGAAGGACTTTGAATGTTTCACAGAGCAGAAAACGAAACAAAATTTTAGCGACTCAATATGTGTTCAAGTATCAGGAAGTGTTATATAGTTACTATCAATTTTGGGGTAAACTTTCTATGAAACTCAGAATTATATATAATGTCTTGCAAAGAATGGAAAACATAATGAATTCACCATAAAAAATGTGTCAAAGCACACAAAAAATAAGCCCCTTGAGTCAATTCCATGACAATTTGACAGAATGGCCATATCCAAAAGTGGTTAATTTCTTTAACCCAATGTGAAAATTCCTATATTTGGAATCCTACTATAGCACTAACGAGAACTCTTCTATTTGTTAATTCCTTGAAAAAATTATTTACGGTGTTCTACTGTAAATATCGAAAACTCATACACTACGGCCTTCACAAATTAACTGCGGAAAAATATTAGTGCGGAAACAAAATCTGAGCAAGGATAAATCATAGACACATGACATCTTTGTTTTTGGACCAATGTTCCCAGAAAAATGCAATTCGGGAAAACCAGTGCAGCAGCCCAAACTAGCATGCCCTCCACTACCTCTGTGAAGTATATGTGTTTCTCTGCGTGGGGACTGCTTCACTACTATTGGGTGGCTCTTATGCTGGCTGGATCTAACCCTGTGGCCTCGCTCGATCTCAAACCCCGACTCTTCGACACTAGATCTGACTCATCCTAGGCTGAATCATATACTTCCTCAAGGCTACTGTGCTACCTCTATTAGCTTTCCGTATTTTCTACGCTACCCCTCTGTGTATTGCTCTATGTCTTCTCTGTCGTGTATTCCTCGGCTCAAGAAAAACTCCAACCGAAAATTATCTTTGCCCCTCTCTACAAAAAATTTCTCGATCGATTTTCTCTCTAAGCACTGCTCACTAAAGAATTTTGATCTCTAGATTTTTTCTCCTAATGTATTTTCCAAATGATCTATCAAGTCCTTATAATCTTCTTATTGAGATTCAACAACCGATATTAAATCATTAATCAACGACTAAGATTAAATTTTGACTTAATATTTGTCTTCTCTAGAATATTCACTCTATTTTTTTAATACCCTTTAATTATTTTATTTTCCTAAGTTTTGTTAGAAAATTATATATTATAGAGCAATGAAACACATAAAATATGCGGAAAAAACAAGCACACAAAAAACATAAAACCAGAGAGACACAAATATACATGGTTCACCCAGTTTGGGCTACGTCCACCCCGAACAGCCAGTCCTTCCTTTCTATTATCCAGCAAAATGAAGAGACACAACCTATAGCAGATCCACTGTAATATCCTATATTCTCTCTCACAGTCTCCCTATGTGTTTCTTGCTTTGAGAATACACATACAATACACAGTCGAAATACAATTCCCTCATACAAGAGAGGGGTTTCCTTTTAGGGAAAAAAAATCTAAACTAAACATAACTTCTACCGTCAGATCATCCGCCTAATGAACAGCCCAAATTGACTAGAAATTATTATACTTTTACAAGGCAATTTTACATCTATTTTTAGCTTTGGGAGCATTGCCCCGGAAACCTCCCACTAGGGGGGGCTCCATAAAGTCGCAACCACCCCCCCTGGACCCCCTAGGCAGCGTTTAATTATGAGCGGCATGCTGCCCCATTAAGGTACATGGCTCCAACACTGTGATAAGAAATAAACAAGATAATCAGGCTCCACACCCAACAATCTCCCACTTGGAGACTGATTGTAGCAACTCCACCGTTTCTTCATTTTCTGGTCAAGGACTCCTCTTTGGACCTAGTTGTTTCTCATCTTCATCGTCATCCTTGAAGTCCAATTGAAACTGAGCATAATCTCAATTTCTCCCTTGTTACAACTTTTGTTAGCATATCTGCAGGATTCTGGCTAGTGTGTATCTTTTCCAGCTTCAACTGTCCATCTTCCAATACTAACCATATGAAATGGTACTTGAGCTATATGTGTTTAGTCCTGGAATGAAATGATGAGTTATTTGCAAGATGAATGGCACTTTGGCTATCACTGTATAACGTTCCCATATCATGCTTCTTACCCAATTCATCAATAAACGTTTGTAACCAAATAATTTCTTTACTAGCCTCTGTAGTAGCAAAATACTCTGCTTTTGTTGTTGAAAGTGCAACAACAATTTGAATTTTTTAAACCCAACTAACAATTGTTCCACCTACAGTAAATACATATCCTATAGTGCTCCTCCTATTATCTCTGTCACCTGCCATATCCGCATCAACATATCCCTGTAGAGCAATGTTTGAACCACCAAAGAATAATGCTTGATTTGTGGTACCTCTCAAATATCTGAGAATCCATTTCACTGCCATCCAATGTTCTTCTCCTGGATTGTTCATGTACCTGCTTACAACTCCCACTGCATGTGCAATATCAGGCCTTGTGCAGACCATTGCATACATTAAGCTTCCAATTGCGGATGCATATGGAACTTTAGACATATATTCCATTTCTTCTTGGGTCTTGGGGCACATCTCCTTGCTAAGTTTGAAATGGCTAGCAAAAGTTGTACTAACTGGTTTTACATTCTGCATATTAAATCTTTTCAACACCTTTTGTATGTACTCATATTGAGACAGTGTTAATTTGTGATTTTTCCTATCTCTAATTATTCTCATACCAAGGATTTGTTTTGCGGCTCCCAAATCCTTCATTGAAAATGAATTTGCCAATTTCCTTTTGAGCACATTTATTTCCTTCATTTTAGACCCTGCAACAAGCATGTCATCTACATACAATAACAATATAATATAGCTTCCATCATTTTTCTTTTTCAGATAAACACAATGATTAGAGTGACATCTAGTATAACCTTGTTCAGACATAAACTTGTCAAATTTTAGATACCACTGCCTTGGAGCCTGCTTTAAGCCATACAAGCTCTTCTTTAGCCTACACACTAATTTTTCCTTCCCTTTGACCTCATAGCCTTCTTGTTGCTCCATATATATCTCTTCCTCCAAATCTCCATGGAGAAATGTTGTCTTTACATATAATTGTTCAAGATGTAAATCTTCCGCTGCTACAAGACTTAAAATAGTTCTGATTGAAGTCATCTTAACAACAAGAGAAAATATTTCATCAAAATCAATACCTTTCTTCTGTGCAAACTCCTTCACCACAAGTCTAGCTTTGTACCTCTGTTTTCCTCGATCTTCTTCCTTCAACCTGTAAACCTATTTATTCTGCAATGTAGTTTTACCTGCAGGCAACCTGACTAAGTCCCAAGTCTAGTTATGCATTAAAGAGTCCATCTCTTCTTCCATGGCTAGCTCCCACTTCTTCTTGGTTTCATCCTGCATTGCTTCTTCATAACATTCAAGTTCACCAGAATCAGTCAACGATAAATAATATAATGAAGGAGAGTATCATTCAAGGGGTCTACTTATCCTGGTAGATATTTTAACACCACTTTTAGGTGTTTGAGGTGCCTGTTGCTGTTGTTTTGGTTGTCATTGTTGTGGCTGATGATTATTATTATTTTTAGGCACCTTTACATTTTTGTGATCTCATCAAGAACTGTGTATTCTTTGTTTTCTTTTTCCTGTTTCTTTTCCTACAACTGATTCTTATATAAGACCTTTTCATTGAATATTACATCTCTGCTCCTAATGATTTTGTGATTTTCATTATCATATAAGCGATAACCAAAATCATTAACATCATATCCAATAAAGGTACATTTATTTGATTTTTCCTCAAGCTTTGTTCTATTTTCTTTATTAATATAGACAAAGGCCTCACAGCCAAAAGGCTAGTTTACCTTTTTACTTGTCCATGCTTCCTCTGGAATACCACCATCCAAGGAACTTGAAGGCCCTCTATTTATTAGATAAACAACAGTATCTACAACATCTACCCAAAATTGTAAAGGCAATCATGCATGCAATCTCATGCACCTTTCACGCTCCATGATTGTTCTGTTCATCCTTTCTAACACACCATTTTCTTGTGGTGTTCTTGGAACTATCTTCTCTCTACGAATTCCATGCTCTGAAAATTACCTATCAAACTCTTTGCTGCAATATTCACCTCCATTGTCTGATCTGAGACACTTCAACTTCTTTCCTGTCTCAATCTCAACCAAATATTTCCATTTTTTGAAAGTATCAAATACATCAAATTTATTCTCAATACAAAAAATCCAAGTTTTTCTAGTTGCATCGTCAACAAAAGTAACATAATAACGAGAGCCGCCGAGAGATAATACCTGCGTAGGTCCCCGTACATCTGTATGCACAAGCTCTAATTTTTCTCTCTTCTTTTCTTTCCCAACTCGGAGAAATTTGACTCTCTTATGTTTTCCATAAATGAAATTTTCACAGAAATCCAAATCAACATTCTTCAAACCCGGCAACAAATTTCTTGAGTGAAGAATCTTCATCCCCTTCTCACTCATGTGCCCAATTCTATGATGCCATAATGCTGGATCTTCTCCTTTGGAAGCTAAGGCATTAACAGAGTTAGAAATACCATTGCATAAATACAATGTACCAACCTTATCACCTTTTGCTATTACCAGGGCTCCTTTGGTGAACTTCCAAGTTTTATCTGTGAAATTTGTCACACAACCTTCACCGCCTAACTGCCCTGTTGAAATCAGATTTTTCTTCAGATCTGGAACATGCCTTACCTCCTTTAATAGCCATTGGTTTCCACTCTGATGTTTTACAAGAACCTTTCCCATTCCAATAATTTTATAGGGTTTATTCATCACCTAAACGGACTTGTCCAAAATCTCCTTGAACATAGTCATGAAAATATTTTTTATCAGGTGTGGCATGGAATGAGGCCCCTGAATCTACCACCCAAGAATTAGTAACATTTTCAAAAGAAAGAATCAAAGCATCTTGTAACACATCACTTGTCACATTTTCTTCATGATTGTTTACTTATTGTGCATCTCCTTCTTTTCCCTTCTGAGATCTACATTATTTCTTTAGGTGTCCTTTCTTTCCGCATTTCCAGCACACTATCCACGATATGGACTTGGATCTGCCTTACATTGATTTACTTCGATATCCTAAGCTCTTTCCTCTTTCCATTATTCTTCCCCTAGACTCTCACCGGAGCTTTTTCGTCGCATTTCCTCGCTATGGATAGCATCGACAACATCATCAAACTTTAAAGTACTAGATCCAGAGATAGAGTTACTAATGGCCATAACTAAACCATTCCAGCTTTCTGGCAATGAGCATAGAAATTAAAGAGCCCTAACTTCATCATCAAATTTTACCCCTACAGAACTTAATTGATTGGTAACTATATTAAAATCATTTAAATGGTATGCAACAGATCCACCTTCCGACATTTTCATATTAAATAAACATTTCATAAGAAATACCTTCTTTGAGGCCGAGGGTTTTTCATATAGTTTCTCCATTGCCTTAATCAAACCCTCTGTTGTTGTTTCCTTCGAAATATTGAAGGCTACCGGTGCCATGAGGCACAGCCATACTGTTCCAAGTGCCTTTCTATCAAGAATCTCCCATTCTGCGTCTGTCATAGCCGTCGGCTTCTTTGTTTTTCTGCTCAATGGTAGGTACAGATCTTTCTGATATAGATAATATTCCATCTGCATCTTCCATAGTGGGAAGTTTTGGCCATTAAATTTCTCAACCGTAAATTTACCATCTTCCGCCATTTCTCCCACTCGAACCAGGAACCCTTCTTTCCTGTGAATTTATCAGCCAAATAGACCTTTGGCTCTGATACCAGTTGTTAGAATACTATATATTACAGAGCAATGAAACACATAAAATATGTGGAAAACATAAGCAAACAAAACAAATAAAACCAAAGAGACACAGATATACGTGGTTCACCCAGTTTCGGATACGTCCACCCTGAACAGCCAGTCCTTCCTTTCTATTATCCAGCAAAATGAAGACACACAACCTACAACAGATCCGTTGTAATATCCTCTGTTCTCTCTCACAGTCTCCCTATCTGTTTCTCGCTCTGAGAATACACATACAATACACAACCGAAATACAATTCCCTCATACAAGCGAGGGGTTTCCTTCTAGGTCAAAAAACTCTAAACTAAACATAACTTCTACCTTCAGATCATCTGCCTAATGAACGGCCCAGATTGACTAGAAATTACTATACTTTTACAAGGCAATTTTACATCTGTTTTTAGCTTTAGGGGAACTGCCCCCGAAACCCCCCGCCAGGGGAGGGCTCCATAAAGTCATAGCCGCCCCACATAGACCCCCCAAGCAGTGTTTAATTACGGCCGGCGTTGCCGCCCCATTAAGGTATAGGGGTCCAACGCTGTGATACAAAATAAACAAGATAATCAGGCTCCACACCTAATAAGTTTAGACTTAGGGTCCCTTTAAAAATAATTAAATATTTTAATAAAACACACTCTGAGTGGAATTTTCAAAAACTATTTTTGGGTTATTTGGAATACATGTGTCTAAGCCTCCCTGCAAATTTTGAGACTTAGAGCACATCTGATGCTACCACAAATCAACACTCCCTCTTAGCGAGGAATGTTCTCTAGCAATACATCTAGCTAAAGTAATGCTATGATTCTGCAACATCTCCCTCTGCATTGTTGATGTATGACATTGCTTCCCACCAACACTACACTATTGCTTCCATGTTGCTGTTGACCCTGCATACTGCTGCCAAATGCCACTACACTACAGCAGAAAAAAATCCAAAACTGAAAAGTGTTCAGTACGATACATCTCGTGTTGAAGATATGACTGTTTATAATCTTTGTGTTGTCCCTCTGAAGCCTCTGTGCTGATGCTGACTCTGCACTGTGCCTTCCTGCACCGCTACCATTCTTGCTCCGCACTACTTAGTCTCTAGCGCTTCTAGCCACTATGTTGTCACTTTTGCACTCCTCTGCAACAATTGAAACTTGTCCATCTAGCTACCTCTGATTTGGGCTTCCGTAGGAAGGTGATGATCCAAGAGGTGGACTCCTTAAGGATCCTGCCCAATCTGCAGTTCTATTGAACTACAGCTCCAGATCACCCCAACACTCCCCTGGAAATATATGGGAAATCATGGCGAATTCCTCCTCCTCTATCTTCGTAGCTGCAGCCTGCGGATCATGCTTCTCATATTTTTCCTTCTTCTTTAGAGGAAATTGTGTGGCATAATGTCCCATCTCACCACATCGGAAGCACTTGATCTTGAATATGTCTTTTCGTCTTCGTTGTTCCTACTGCCCCTTTGATTCAAGGGTTGCATTTTCCTCCTCCTCCTTGGGCTTTGACCCACTGTTGTTGTTGCCATCAAGTTTTCACTTGAGTATATCTCTCCTCATCTCCTCTTACTGAAGAGCTGCCCACATTGCTTCCCAGTACGATAACTTCTCTCTGCCCAGGATGCTCTGGACAAAGACTTGATAATCTTCGAACACTGAATTGAGGGCCAGACTGACCATCTTTATCGCCTGAGGAGTTGATCCCATAGCTACCAGCTGATCTCTGTTCTCCTGAAGTCTAGATAGGAATGGATCAATGCTCTCTCCCTTCTGCATCCTGGTATTCCGCATATTCTCCTCCAAAAACATCTTCATGTGCTTGGAAGACCCCTAATATAGTGTGGCCAACACATCCCACATTTCCTTGGTTGTCCCTTTGTCAGAAATGTGTGAAACAATATGATCCTTCACTCCGTCAAGGATCAACCGTTTGGCTTTAGCCACATTCTTCTCGAAGGCTCTCAATGGTGTGGCATCTACCGGTTCAGTCTGTGCACTGTCAATAAAGTGCTTGAGGTCATGTTCATCTAGAAGCAGATCCTTGCCTTCCAAATTACGTAGTTGGAGGCACCCTCCAACCTATTGATTTTTTAGGCACCCTCCAACAAGGGTGAAGCCGAAGATAAGTCACCTCAGGATTTTTGGAAGCATGGGATATTGTCATATTATAGGAGAGAAACGGAGCAAACTACATAATACTGCTAAGAAAGGGTATCTCGTAGGATATAACAAGACACCCAAAGCATACAGAGTCTACATTCTAGGGAACAAGAAAGTGGTAGGAAGGAGAGATGTGGAATTCATGGAGGATCGAGCCTTCAAAAGATCCCGTGAAATTCCTACCGAAGAAAAATCTGAGGATATGCTTCTTGTCTAGTGGCAGCTAGGAGAGGATCCATCAGATGGATAGTCATTAAGATCTAGAACTATGACCAGTACTAGTATTTCTTCAAGAGAAGAAAATCTGGATAGCTTGCAGTAGATGGGACAATAGGAAGAGGAGATGATTTAGCCTCCTACCACCAGTGGCCTGATCAATAGAGAGGTACGATAGACACTAAGGGACGCAAAGGAGTTTGTTGGTGCTCCTAGAACTGGAAAACAACAACGTAGACAGCCAGAAAATTACTGAGCATTAGTAGCTCAGGTTGAGGAACCAAATAGCTTTCAAGAGGCCATACAACATCAAGTTTGGGTGGATACCATGGTGGAGGAATACTGCTCTATAATGATTAATGATGTTTGGGAAGTAGTACCTAGACCTTAGGACAAATCAGCGATAGGTACAAGATGGATCTACAAGATTAAGTATGCAGAAAATGGCAGCATAGAAAAGTACAAGCCATGTTCATGGCTAAGGGGTATGCTCAGAAAAAATGAATCGACTATGAAGAGACCCTGTATCCAGGTATACTTCTATCAGATCCGTAATATCCCTTCCAGCGCAGATGGGATGGGAGATTCACGAGATGGAATTCAAGATTGCTTTCTTGAATGGGATGATAGAAGAAGAGGTATACATTGAACAACCAGAGGGATTTGAGGCACATGAGAAGAAAACTCATGTATGTAGGCTGAAGAAAGCCTTGTATGGTTTAAGAAAACACCTAGAGCTTGGTATGGTCGGATTGATGGTTACTTGTAGAATATGGGATTTTTCAAGAGTGATTCAGATCCCAATCTCTACTATCTGACAGTAGAGAATGAGGCTATAATTCTGGTATTATATGTAGATGACTTATTTTTGACTGGGTCATCTAGGCTCATTAAGGACAGCAAGAAGAACCCGACATAAAAATTCGACATGAAGGATTTGGGGCTGATGCATTATTTCCTGGGGTTGGAAGTTTGGCAGAAGAAGGGTGAAATCTTCCTTGGACAAAGGAGATATGCTATAGAAATTCT
Organism: Pinus albicaulis; assembly: GCA_034641835.2. Lineage (NCBI taxonomy): Eukaryota > Viridiplantae > Streptophyta > Pinopsida > Pinales > Pinaceae > Pinus > Pinus albicaulis. Next base: position 13,256,180 of record CM076577.1, on the reverse strand, counting down.
GAAGAGATTTAGGATGCAATATTGTAGACCCATGGCTACTCCAATGATTACCAACTGAAAAAATATTGATGCATCTAACAACAAAGAAGTAGACCCCACCTTGTACATACAGTCCATAGGATCACTTATGTATCTGTTCAACACTAGGCCAGACATCTGCTATGCAGTCAACACCCTCAGACAGTTCATGGTGGAACAAAAGAGGGCACACTGGGCAGCAGCCAAGCACATTCTCAGATATATAAGGGGAATAGTTGAGCATGGGTTAAAGTACATTCAAGGCAATGACATCAAACTAAGTAGATTACTGACACAGATTAGGTAGGGAGTTCAATAGATCGAAAAAGTACCACAGGGTATTGTTTCAGTATTAGATCAGGAATGACCTCCTAGTGTAGCAGGAAACAGAAGTCCATAGCATTAAGCTCAGCCAAAGCCGAATATATGGCAGCAAGCACGAAATCATTTGAAGCCATATGGCTTACAAAGATGCTTGTGAATCTATTCAGGAGAAAGATGGAAGCTACCAGTATTCTGTATGATAATCAGAGTTACATCAAGCTCTCTGAGAATCCGGTTTTTCATGATTGGTCGAAGAACATTGACATCAGGTGTCACTTTATCAGAGACTATGTCCAGTGGGGAGCAGTACAATTGTAGTACACTCCTACAGGAGAACATGTGGCAAAAATTCTCACCAAGGCCCTAGGAAGAACAAATTTTGTTTATTTCAGGGAGAAGATGGGATGGTTGAGAATATGTTTCAGTAGAAGCGGATAATGCAACACTTGAGAGGGATTTGTAGTACAAATGCAGCAATGGCAGTGGAAAAGTCATGGGCAGCAGTACAATGGCACCAACAACGCAGTGTTGGTAGACAACATCAGTAGCACAGAGGATAATTCAGGGTCAAAGTAGTATGCAACAGGCATTATTTCTAGAGCACTTTCCTCGCTAAGAGGGAGTGTTGATTTTTGTAGCATCAGAAAGTGCTCTAAGTATCAAATTTGGTGTAGAGGCTTCGACACTAGTATTCCAAAGAACCTAGAAAGTGTTTTTGGAAATTCCACTATGATTTTGTTTTATTTGAAAAATTAATTATTTTAATGGGTACCCTAAGTCTAAAATTAGGGAAGTTAAATAATTAATGGGTATTAATAAAACATAGTGTGAATATTCTAGAGAACATAGATCAAATCAAATTATGATCATAGTCGTTGATTAGAGATCTAATCTAGGCCTTTGATTTCTCAACGAGAAGACAATAAATGAAGGCTTGTAGGTCATTTGGAAAACACACCAGTGCGGATACTCAATTTCCCAAGTAAATCGATTTTCTCAGTGGTCAAAGTTTGGTAAGAGAAGATCGACTCAGAGGGAGAGTTGCAGGTGGAGGAGAAGCATAGAGGTTTAAAAAACAATCTGAGGTGCAGGAGCAGGTGACGCAGTGCCAAGAAGAGACAACGCATATGCTGGGAGGGAACAACACATAAGGGTGATGCAGTTCTGCGCGCAATACCCACACAAAGCCAGCACATTGGTGACGCAGGGGGCTTAGGAGGGTCATTTCTCATCTCTTTATCTTGTGAGGATTTTCTTTAGTGTTATCATAATTTCTCTTCATCAATACTGACTGTAAATTGTACAAGAATATTCTGTTGAATAATAGAAACCTTCATATGCTACACTAGTTTTCCCGCATTAGGTTTTTCTGGGAAAATTGTCCAAAATATCTGTCATCTATGTGCTAGTATTTTCCTTATTGTTCTGCTCATTAATTATATGGTGAAGTCTGCATTTGAATTTATTTTAATATTTACTGAAGAAATTTCTGCAAATAACTTATTACTAAATAATAAGTAGAAGAAATAACATCAGATAATGCAATAGGATTTCAAGTTGAAATTTTCACACAACCGGTCCTAGTCATGCATCCCATTAGCTGCCATCTCACCCAATCAATTTCAATTTGCTGCCTCTAACCCTCTGTGCAGTTGGCTCTACGCACTCCCTGCTGGAGCAAGCCAAATAAAACAAGATCTCTGTTGTTTTTGCACTGGAAATTAGAGTTTCCTGAGCAAGAAAGTCTCTGAGGTCAGAAATCCCCAAATGTGTCTTCTTCTCTCTCTTTTGACACTTTCTACACTAGCAACTGCTGCTACAAGAATTGTCCCACTATCTACTGAACTACCACATTGCTCATTCTTCCTCAGACAAACTGCAAACTAGACAATCCTTCCTCTCTTTTGGCTCACTTAGAGAGAGATTTCCTTGTAGATCTAGCCCTCCTGGCTTGGACTGTGCAATCACTGGGGAGATCGATTTGCTGTGTATGCATCTCTTTGATCCCTGACTTCTTCTTCAACGCTGAATCTACTAGATCTCTCTTGATCCTCCTACACTGTTAAATAATCTTTGATACCATGTGAAAATTCCTATATCTGGAATCCTACTGCAACATTGACGATAATTATTCTATTTTTTAATTCCTTGAACAAATTATTTACTGTGTTCTACTATAGATATCAAAAACTCATACACTACAACCTTCAAAAATTAACTACAGGAAAATATAAGTCTAGAAACAAAATCTGAGCAAGGATAAATCATAGACACATGACACCGTTGTTTTTGGACCAATGTCCCTGGAAAAACCCAATGTAGGTAAACCGGTGCAGCAGTTGAGGGTTTGTTTATTATACAGTAATTTTCTAAATACAATCTGAGATGCCTTGTTTTCTATCCTCACAGGGAATTTGACTGACAAAGAGCTAGTGATATTACCTCACACACTGACACTGGAAGCCCAAACTGTCCAAACCCCGAACTGACAAGCCCTCCACTACCTCGGTGCAGGTCTACATCACTATGCGTGGGGACTGCTTCACTATTATTGGGTGGCTCTTCTGCTGGCTGGATTTGACCCTTTAGCCTCTCCTAGTATCACACCCAGGCTCTTTGGCACTAGATATGATTGATCCTTGGTTGAATCATGCACTTCCTCAAGGCTACTATGTTTCCTCTGCTGGCTCTACGTACTGCTCTTTGTCTTCTCTGTATTGTATTCCTCTGCTCTTTGATCTTTGGCCTAGGGAAAAGTGTCCAAATGTATTTAACTTTTTCTCCTAAAGTGACTTTATAAGTGGTAAAGTCAAATATAATTTAAAAGTGACTTTATAAGTAATAAATTTACTAAGTCTAATTTTAAAATGACTTTAATAAAGTCAATGTGAAATTAGAAAGTGAAAAGTGACTTTGGAAATAAATGACTGACAGGGTCTTTATTAAAGTGGGGTGAATTAAAAAATAGAAAGTGAGATTTAAATGCATATTTAATCTCAGCCCTCGATCTAAAGCTATCTCAGCCATTGGATTTAGGGATTCCCCAAAAGTCACTTAGGTTTAGGTTAAAGGAAGAAAAGAAGGAAAAGATCATTCAGTCTTTCATGAGCAGATTGAGAGAGGAGAGAAAGCAAGGAGACATTTCTGAGCAGTGAGAAGAAAGAGAGCAGCAGCAAGGAGATTCAGCAAATCCGTACAACAAGCTGCAACACGAAGTTCAAGGCAAGTGACATTAATTTCAAAGGTGGAAAAACAACATTTATTGAAGCACATTTTTCGAGGTCTTTACAATAGCAAGGAGGAATGAAAATTGAGGTCAGTACAACAGAGAAAGAGAGTTTTTTTTTTTTTTTTTTTTTTTTTTGGAATCCGCCTGAAGGTAGCGGCAGAGAAACAAGGTAATTCTAACCTGAAACATCGAACATAAAGTGGCATAGTTTTAGGGAGGTCGTACGGTTATTTGTGACAGCTGTTTTTGGTGTTTTCCATACAACATTTAAGGTTATACTACTGTACAATTATTTTCTATTTGTATTCGGCGAAAATCAAGGCATAGTTCTGTGCAGATTTCGAGATAAGTAAAAATGCGGTGCCTGAATTTTTTATTATATTTCAGTCTCTTGTAAAAGTATTCGGAATAAATAAAAGAGCTTCTGAAATTTGGTTTTCCCGAGGAGTTGTAGGGGGATTTTCAAGTTATATTGTTAAAAATCAACGTGTGTCATTTTACGTATTATTAAATTTGAAAAATATTTACTTATTGTTTTATTTGCATTTCCCGGCACTTTGAAGTTCCCGAAATTTTGTGTTTTCAGAAATATTTATTATTTCCAGCTTATTGAATGTATGTTTATGGGAATGGGAATTTAACTACATGGGAGTAATAAGGAGAAACTGATAACCGGGGTTGGGTCAAAATTTCTACAATCGACTAATAAAGCCTAGTGGGTCTGCCTCCTGCCCGACACCCTAAGCCCAAGCTGTCCAAAACCAACGGCCCGACAAGCCCTCGATACCTCTGCAGTCTCTCGCGTCCCTAACACGTGAGGTCCCCACTTCCTCTTCTTGGTGGCTCTTACGCTAGCTAGTTGACCCATTAGCCTCTACGGTCTCACCATGGCTCTCGACCTTGGATATGATTGATCCTTAGTTGAATCATGGACTTCCTCAAGGCTATTACGTAGCTACTACACTGCCCCTCTGCGTACTGCTCTCTGTATTCTTTGAATTGTATTCCTCGGCTCAGGAAAATATCCAACCGATAATTATCTTTGGCCCTCTCTTCAAAAATATTCTCGATCGATTTTCTCTTTGAGCACTGCTCACTAAATAATTTTGATCTCTAGATTTTCTCTCACGATGTATCTTCCAAATGATCTATCAAGTCCTTCTTATAATCTTCTCGTTGAGACTTCAATGGCCAAGATTAAATCGTTAATCAACGGCTAATATTAACTTTTGACTTGATCTTTCTCTTCTCTAGAAGATTCACACTCTATTTTATTAGTACCCTTCAATTATTTTATTTTCCTAAGTTTAGACTTAGGGTCCCTTTAAAAATAATTAATTATTTAATAAAACACTCTCTCAGTGGAATTGTCAAAAACAATTTCTCGGTTGTCTGGAATACATGTTTCTAAGCCTCCTTGCAAATTTTGACACTTAGAGCACATCCAATGCGACCACAAATCGACACCCAAGCCCTAAACTTCCACAATGCATGAGCATAAAATCAAATACCAATCAAAAAACCATGAAACCACCGCTAAACACTGTCCATGTAGCCGTTCATGAATTCTGTGAGTTTCAGCTTGACAACCTGTCACAAAACGTGGAACACCGTTGCTCAAAATGTCTATGGAGAAGGTATAGTGGATCGGAAAAGGCTCCCATGCTTTGTTCCCCTACTCTTTTTCTAGGATACTAATATAGATGCAAGATCATCTCACATGTTTTTGATTGAAGGTTCTGGAAATTATCCACCCGATTAGTCCCCCAAGAATAACAGTGATTATTGGTTTAAAATACAAAGAAATGAAAGGGTGTGAATTGGGGGCTAGACATTCAAGAAACAACCCCATTGCGTCGACGAGGGCCTCCAATACAAACAATGCAAGTGAAGGCATATAGCCAGGATGATAGCAGAGTTTTCTTTTCTGCTCTATTATTTTTCCTATGAACTAGTTCAGGGATATAAATTAAATGGTTGGTAAATGCTTATAGCCAAAAATCCTTCTTTTATGTTGTAATCTAATAAGGCATAGTTTTTCCCAGAAAACAATGGAATTTTTGGCACAATTTTGATAAAATTCTATGGATTTTTTTTTAAAGTTGGGTTACAACTATCAAGCTTCAATATTTTGAGTGCCCTAGGGTTCCTGATGGTGTTAAATCAGTTTAAATTTGGTTACTGGAGGATAGGTGGTTCCCTAAGGCTTTGATCTTTGGCCTAGGGAAAAGTGTCCAAAAGAATTTAATTTTTCTCCTAAAGTGACTTTATAAAGTTATAAAGTCAAATATAATTTAAAAGTGACTTTAAGTGATAAAGTTACTAAAGTCTAATTTTAAAGTGGCTTTAATAAAGTCAATGTGAAATTAGAAAGGAAAAGTGACTTTGGAAATAAATGACTAAGTGGGTCTTTATTAAAGTGGAGTGAATTAAAAAATAGAAAGTTAGATTTAAATGAGCATTTAATCTCAACCCTAGATCTAAAGCTATCTCAACCATTGGATTTAGGGATTCCCCAAAAGTCACTTAGGGTTAGTTTAAAGGAGGAAAAAGAGGGAAAAGGTCATTCATTCTTTAATGAGCAGATTGAGAGAGGAGGAGAGAAAGCAAGGGAGAATTTCTGAGCAGTGAGAAGAAGGAGAGCAACAGAACTTATATTCAGAAAATCCATACAGCAAGGACAGAGCACGAAGTTCAAGGCAAGTGGACACAAATTTCGAGTGAGGAAAATCAACATTTATTGTAGCACGTTTTTCGAGGTCCATACAGCAACAAGGAGGTACATAAATCGAGGTCCATATAACAGAGAGAGAAATCTAGTTTTCTAGTTTCCGTACAGCAGCAAACAACACACAAAACAAGGTTCATACAATAGCTATATAGCACGAAAATCGAGGTAGCATTTGTACAGATTTCGAAGGAGGCCGTACAGCTGTTTCGACACTATTTTCGGTCATGTCCAGATAGCATTTAAGGTTGTATTTTCTACTGATATTTTCTATTTGTATTTGGCATGAAAATCGAGGCAAAGTTTTGCATAGTTTTCGAGATAAGTACATTTATGAGGTTGCTGTGATTTTTTGTTGTGTAATTTATGTCTCACTATAAAAGCATTTATCAAAAATAAGGAGCTTTCGAACTGGTTTTCCCTAAGAGTTGTAAGGGGTTTTTCTAGGGTCACATTAACCAAAAATCAGTGTGTCAAAATTCTATGTGTGGCTGATTTATTTTTCTGAGATTTTATTTTTGCATTTCAGCATTGTGAAATTTCCAGAATTAGTGTTTTCAGAAAATATTTATTTTCCCAGCTTGTTGATTGTATGGCTATGGGAATGGGCATTTAAATTTATGGGAGAAATAAGGAGAAACCTAAAACCGAGGTTGGGTTATCAAATTTCTACATGGTATCAGAGCTATTTTGCTAAAAGTGCAGTTTGGGACAGCAAGAAGAAAAATCACAGCAAGCTGATTTTTCACACAGAAAACGGTACCTTTACTACAGAAGTGTTATTTTCAGTTTATTTAGGAAAACAAGCATGTCTTTGGGCTTGAGGATGGAGGATAGGTTGGATGGGCATAGCAACTACAGTGTATGGAAGGATAGAATGCAAAGCATCTTTGAGGAGGCAGAAGTCTCGGATATCATGGTGCATACCGCACAGAACCCTGTTAATGTGCCTACTGATGCTCTTCAGTTGGCAGCCTTTAATAAAAAGAATAACAAGGGTAAGAGACTGATTCTATATGGACCAATCTCTACCAGAGTACCAATGAGAACAGGAAAATGTTCCTAAAGGAGAAGCTGAAGACCATTAAGATGGGTAAGACTAATAGTGCAACTGGATATCTCACAAAGATTACTAATGTGAGAGATGCATTGGTAGTAGTTGGAGAGGTCATTCCACCCACTGAGTTGGTGCGGATTGTAGTGAATGGCCTTCCCAGTTCATGGCTAAACTTTGTTGATGGGGTTTGTGCACGTGAGACCCTTCCCTCTTGGGAGATGTTCTGGGATGATTGCATACAAACAGAAATCAGAAAGAGCCATCTTAGGGCAGCCAAACTAGTTGAGCAGGATGAGGATGTAGCACTGTTGGCAGGAGGCAAGAAAGGCAAGGGAAAGAAGCAAGCTTCCACAAGTGTTGGTGGGGGCAAAGGAAAAGGTAAAGGTAAACAGGGGAACACGCAGAAGAACTATTCCAAGGTGAAGTGTTGGAATTGTCAAAAGATGGGACACTATGCAGTTGTGTGCCCAGAGAAGAAGAATAAGGGGAAGAACCAGGGCATGGCAGCTTATTAGTGATAGACAGCTTTACAGATAGATTTGACCAAGAGTTTGGGTTCATTGCTTGTGAGTTCACTAGTGCAGGATCACCTGCCATGGAGGTTGAGAGGGAGTGTGAATTTCCCTCCACTAGCAGAGCATCTTCAGGTATCTAGTATGTTGACACTGGGGCTTCACGTCATATGACTGGAGTCTATGAGTACTTCTCAAAGCTTTTAGAGAGTGGCACTGATATAGAGGTAGTACTCGGAGATGACAGCGTTGTTAGAGCAGTCAGTGTGGGGAAATTGAAATTTGATAGGGAACCCAAACCTCCCTTGAAGTTGTCAGATGTTCTATATGTGCCAGGGATGAGGAAGAACCTCATATCCCTCTCAGCATTGGAGAACAGAGGATATAAAATATTTTTCAAGAGAGGAAAGGTGTTGATATATCCCAGGGGCGCTCTAGCTGATTTAGCTAGAGTGATAGGTATACACCATGCAAAGGTGTACAAGTTTTTATTTCAGCCCCTTTTGGCATTGAGTAGTAGTACTGGCAGCAGAGCTAGCAGTTCAGAGCTATGTGAGATTTGGCAGTGCTGGATGGGGCACATGTATCATGGATCATTGAGGACATTGCGAGAGATCACTACAGGTGTGCCAGATTTCAGTACTGATCAATTTGATACATGCAGAGGATGTGCGATGGGCAAGTTTGCCAAATCCCCTTTTCCCAGCAGTGACAGTAGATTGACTGGCATACTTGATTTGATTCATTCCGATGTGAGCGGTCGGATGTCTCATGTTTCCTTGAGTGCATATGAGTATTATGTTTTATTCATTGATGATCACTCTAGGAGGACCTGGATTTATTTCTTGAAGACCAAGAGTGAGGTCTTCAAGTGGTTTCAGGAGTTCAGAGCTCCTGTGGAGACTCAGTCAGGTCGGAAGATCAAGTCCCTAAGGTTGGACAATGAAGGAGAGTACACCCTTGGTGAGTTTTTTGATTATTGTGTGGAGGCAGGCATTAGGAGGAAGTTCATAGTTCCTTACAACCCCCAACAGAATAGGGTTGCTGAGAGGAAGAACATATACATCAAAGGGGCTGCCAAATCCATGCTACATGATTAGGGGTTACCATTGTTTTTGTGGGTAGAGGCCTACAACACTGTTGTATATTTGCAAAACAGGAGCCTGCATCGTGCCTTGGGGAATGTGACTCCAGAGGAGGCTTTTTCTGGGAAGAAGCTTGATATTGGTCATCTTCGTATCTTTGGGTGTATTGCATACTCCTACGTAACCAACGAGAAGAGGACCAAAATAGAGCCCACCGTAGAGAAAGGTGTCTTTGTGGGCTAGAGTGAGACCTCGAAGGCCTTTCGGATTTATATTCCTGCACAGAGGAGAGTTCTTTTCAGGTATGATGTGAAGTTCGAGGAGGACAGGGCTTTCAGGAGGTCATGGCAGTTAGAGTATCTGGATCAGCCAGACCCTCAGGAGCAGCTGAGTCAGTCACAAGGATCCAGTGGGCAGGGATCAAGAGGATCCGGAGGTACATAAATTACGATGTTAGGTCCATCAGTGAGCAGTGGCTCATAGAGTCAGAGGGGTGGTGATTTAGGCAGCATGCAGCGCAGTCCGTAGAGAAATTCAGTAAGAATTCCACTGATGGACATTTCACACAGTACTTCGGTGTCTACAAGTTTAATTTCAGGTAGGAGGACAATATACAGACAGTCAAGAGTTCAGGCTCCTGATGATGAGGAGGAGGAGTTTCATTCTCCAGTGGGAGAAGTGTGCTCAGGGAAGAGGAAGCCCAAGTGGCTTCAGGATACCTTGAGAGAGGCCACATTTGTTGTTGGGCCTAAGAGGCCAGTCAGAGAGAGCATACCACGTAATAGGTTTTGTAGCTATATGGCGATGGTTTCCAACATCGCTGACTCTGAGCCTTCTAGCTATGAGGAGGCAGCTAGCCAGTAGGTCTGGAGAGAGGCCATGCAGGAGGAGTATTCTTCTATCATAAAGAATGATGTTTGGGAGGTGGTGCCAAGACATGAGGGCAAATTCGTGGTTACTTCTAGATGAATTTACAAGGTAAAGCATGTTGCAGATGGAAGCTTTGAGAAATTAAAAGCATGGTTTGTGGCTAGAGGGTTCTCCCAGGTAGAGGTAGTTTATTATGAGGATACCTTCGCTCCCGTGGCTCGATATTCTTCAATTCACTCCATCATATCAATAGCAGTAGAGATGGGTTGGAAGATCCACTAGATGGATGTGAAGACTGCATTTCTCAATGGATTCATACAGGAGGAGGTGTACATTGAGAAGCCATAGGGATTTGAGGTGCATGGGAAGGAGTCCCATGTGTGCAGACTAAAGAAGGCCCTTTATGGCCTGAAGCAAGCTCCCAGAGCTTGGTACTCCAAGATAGATACATACTTTCAGGAGATGGGTTTCATAAAGAGTGATGCAGATCCAAACCTATACTTCATTGTGATAGGTGAGGAGCCTCTCATTCTAGTGTTGTATGTGGATGACTTGGTCATTACGAGTGTAGAGAGACTCATAGAGCGTTGCAAGAGAGATCTTGCGTCGGAGTTTGAGATTAAGGACATTGGCTTGATGCATTACTTTTTGGGTTTGTAGGTGTGGCAAGAGGAGGGGCATTTCTTCCTGGGGCAGGGGCAGTATATTGTGGAAATCCTTGGTAGATTCCACATGGAGGATTGTAGACCCATGTTGACATTGATGATCACCAAATGGAAGAAGCTTCATGCTTCAGATTTCGCGTTGGTGGACCCCACATTGTATATATAGTTGATTTGTTCCTTGATGTATTTGGCCAACACTAGACTAGATATATGTTTTACAGTCAACACGATGAGCCAGCTCATGTGTGAGCCTAGAAGGGTGCATTGGGTTGCTGCAAAACACATTTTGCGGTACTTGTAGGGGACAATGGATTATGCTATGGATTATAGGAAAGGGGATGGAGTGAGATTGGCAGGTTACACTAATTTTGATTGGGCAGGTTGTGCTTCTAAAAGGAAGAGCACTTCAGGGTGTTGTTTTGGGTTGGGTTCGGTAGTGGTCTCTTGGTTCAGCCCGAAGCAATAGTCAGTAACATTGAGTTCAGCGAAAGCAGAGTACATGGCAGCTAGTATAGCTAGTTATGAGGCCATCTGGCTTCACAAGATGTTGTTTGGCTTATTCTCTCAGCCATTAAGACCATCAGTGATTTACTGTGATAATCAAAGTTGCATTAAACTCATGGAGAATCCAGTATTTCATGACAGGTCAAAGCATATCGGGATCAAATATCATTTCATCATAGACTATGTTCAGAAGGGAGCTGTGAATCTTGAGTATATTCCCACTGATGAGCAGGTTGTAGATATTATTACCAAAGCCTTACCATGGGGCAACCATGTCTACTTCACAAACAAGATGGGTGTGGTGAGGAACACCTTCCTCGGTAAGAGGGAGTGTTGAAATTTGGTAAACGGAGGATAGGTGGTTCTCTAAGGGTTTGATCTTTGGCCTAGGGAAAAGTGTCCAAAAGAATTTAATTTTTCTCCTAAAGTGACTTTATAAAGTTATAAAGTAAAATCTAATTTAAAAGTGACTTTAAGTGATAAAGTTACCAAAGTCTAATTTTAAAGTGACTTTAATAAAGTCAATGTGAAATTAGAAGGGAAAAGTGACTTTGGAAATAAATGACTAAGTGGGTCTTTATTAAAGTGGGGTGAATTAAAAAATATAAAGATGAGAAATTAAACTTAGCCCTAGATCTAAAGCTATCTCAGCCTTGGATTTAGGGATTCCCTAAAAGTCACTTAGGGTTAGGTTAAAGGAGGAAAAGGAGGGAAAAGGTCATTCATTCTTTCATGAGCAGATTGAGAGAGGAGGAGAGAAAGCAAAGGAGAATTTCTAAGCAGTGAGAAGAAGGAGGGCAGCAGCACTTATATTCAGCAAATCCGTACAGCAAGGACAGAGCACAAAGTTCAAGGAAAGTGGACATGAATTTCGAGGGAGGAAAATCAGCATTTATTGCAGCATGCTTTTCGAAGTCCGTATAGCAGCAAGGAGGTACCAAAATCGAGGTTCGTACAACAGAGAGAGAAATTTGGTTTTCTAGATTCCATATAGCAGCAAAAAACATGCAAAAAGAGGTTTGTACAACACATAAATCAAGGAAGCATTTGCACAAATTTCGAAGGAGGTCGTACAACTATTCTGGCACTGTTTTTTGTGATGTCTGTACAACATTTAAGGCTGTACTTTCTGCTGATATTTTCTGTTTTTATTTGACACGAAAATTAAGGCAGAGTTTTGCACAGTTTTCGAGATAAGTACATTTATGAGGTTGCTATAATTTTTTGCTGTGTAGTTTCTATCTCACTGTAAAATCATTTATCAGAAATAAGGAAGTTTTGAACTGGTCTTCCCCAAGAGTTGTAGGGGGTTTTTCTAGGGTCACATTCACCAAAAATCAACATGTCAAAATTCTATGTGGCTGATTTGTTTTCTGAGTTTTTATTTCTGCATTTCAACATTGTGAAATTTCCATAATTAGTGTTTTCAGAAAATATTTATTTTTCCAGCTTGTTGAATGTATGGCTATGAGAATGGGCATTTAACTTTATGGGAGAAATAAGGAGAAACTGAAAACTGGGGTTGGGTTATCAAATTTCTACAAAATCCATTTCTACCATCAAAAACATGATTCAAGCACTCCTACTGTCATATTTTTTGAGAAAAAAAATGGTTGGATTCCAATTATTTTTGTCCGTTCGGGAAAAATTGATGCCTCCATAGACAATGCCTTCTTTTATGAGGATTTTCCTAACGACACTATTGAGGATTCGTCATCCTCAACAGGTGTCACATTTATCTTTATCCACGTCGCAATAATCTCTATCCCGCAACTACCTATGGTTATAAAATATGCCACATGTTTTCTCATTTATTCCAATGGTGGTCTATTTATTGTAGTGGATTTTTAGCACGACTGGCTAGTAAGTCAACTGTTAAAATTGGACAACTAGGTCCAAACTCCATGTTGTGATGCTTAGATGAAGATATGTAAATTTATGTATATGTTCTATGCTTGATGCAAATTTACTTTTCACCACAACAATCACATAAACAATCAAGTAAAATGTTGATAGAACATACCAGTGGATCTACAGAAGACAAACTAGAAAAAGAAAAATTTGGTGGTGCATTATGACGGTCAACAGGATGCTTCAACCAGCAAAGTCTCCTTGGTCAGCCAACCCAGCATGTGTCACAACAGCCCTCAAAACAACCACACTGTCAACTCAAAGTCAACCCCAGAAAAGTCAACGTTGCCCCAACAGCAGCAACGACAACAACAACAGCAGCAACGGAAACAACAATGGTAGATACAATGGTAGCAACAATGGCAGCAACGACAACAAAAATGGCAGCAACGTTAACAACAAAGACAACAAAAATGGCATTAACAACGGCAACAACAACGGTAATAACTTCCTCTTCGTCCTTCTTTCCCACGTGTGAACTGAAACTGCCTCCAAGGAGCTCGAACCAATCAGAAGAGAAGAGATGATGTGTGAGGATGAGATGAGTGAAATTTCCTCCAACGTTGACTCTATTTATATCAATCACTAAGGTGTGTAACACATTTTTTGGGGATGTAAAACCTTAAGGCCAACCTGCACATATTTGAAATTATTAAAAATAAATTCAAAATAAATGTTCTGCTCATCGGATTAAGATCAATTTTAGATCAATCTTACACCTCTCCGAAAGAGAAACCCAATAAAAATATTGGTATCTTCATCTGAGCATCACAACATGGATTTTGGACCTACTTGTCCAATTTTAACACTCCTCAACTAGGGATAACTCCATCCACCTGTGCAATCAAACATTGTGCGTCATCCCACTGTAACTTGCTTTGCTGGCCTCTTTATTTCAGAACAGTAATGGGTCAGTCACAAAGACATAATTCACGGTTGATAGATTCAACCCAGAGGTCCGAAACCTCTATAGGACTCACAAAGAGTCTCATACCAACCCAAAGTTCGTTTATCTGACCCGAAATTAGTAGGAGGTCTGAAACCTCACTTGGAATTAGGAGAGTCATATATACTAACCTGAAGTTAGTCTCATTGACCCGAAGTCAGTTGGAGGTCCGAAACCTCACATGGACTCAAAGAGTCACATACCAACCTAGATGTGGTTCATCTAACCCAAAGTCAGTAGGAGGTCTAAAACCTCACTAGACTTGATCCTAGATCAAGTGGTTGGACATGTGCCATCCTAGATAGAGAGTATGGCAATATCTGATGCGTCCATCAGTATTTGCTACTAATCTCTAGCTTTTCCCACCTCATTGGCCAAATGAGAGGTACTTCCCATGAGTCTGAAACTTAGTGGGTAGGATGCATATGGGGCACAGATCATGAGAGGTGAACCTACTCAAATATCATAAAGGTGGGGAAGAAGCACCACAAGGTTGGGTAATCCTAGCCCAATGTGTGCTTATAGCTTCGAGGAACTATCCCCAAGCCCCCCCCCCCCCCCCCCAAGAGCTCCCAGAGCTCGTTGTCCAACAAGACCCTTAGAATAGGGTCGTTCTACGATTCCAATATTCTCACGGAGGGTTAGGAACATGACCTTCCCCAAGGGAATTGTGAGAATATCTGCGACCTACTTATCAATTCCTATATGATCAAGCCTTACGACACCTCACTGTACCATATCCTGGATAAAGTGGTACCAACCATCAACATGTTTGGATCGTTTGTGGAACACAAGATTCTATGACAAACGAATCCCCCTCAGGTTATCGCAAAGGATAAAGGTGACATCTAGCACATGCTCGAACAACTCATTGAATAGATTTCACAACCAAGTGACTTCACAATAGGTCATACATGCTGCAATGTATTCGACCTCAGTGGTGTTCAAGGCTACCGACTTTCGTTTCCTGCCCAAAGCAGATCTATGTGTGAAGCAACATCTAGATGTGCTCTTGCGATCCACCACACTACCAGCCTAATCGACATCAGTATATCCAAGGCGTTTCATGCTCCCAACAGTGTATCTCATCCCATGGTCTATCGTGCCCTAGAGATATCTCAAGAGTTTCTTGGCACCAACCCATTGAATGTTATGATCAACCATGTGTTGAATCAAAGTGTTCACTGCACAACATACATCTGGATGAGTGTTCACTAAGAACATTAGGGCCCCTACAAGTTGAAGATACTCAGTAGGATTTTATAGCATGGGCCCAGCAGCGCTGCCACTCAACTTATTAAAGTTGAGCTCCATTGGTGTCGACCCAGACTTACAGTCCACCATACTAAATCTTTCCAGAAGCTTCACAATGTATTTTACTTGAGAAAGGAAAATATTTCCAGGTCTCTGCCAGACCTCCAGGCCTAGGAAATAGTGCATCAGTCCTAGGTCGTTCATCTTGAACTCAGCAGTGAGCTCCCTCTTGCATTGATGAATGAGAGGGTCAATAGCTTCCAAGAAGAGGTCATCCACATATAGCACCAGAATGAGAGGCTTCCCTTTGAAAACCTAGAAGTAAAGGTTCGGATCAACATTACTTTGAGTGAAGCCCAACTTCATCAAGTAGCTATCTATCCTCTCGTACCAAGCTCTGGGTGCTTGCTTTAGCCCATAGAGGGCTTTCTTCAACCTGCAGACATGGATGTCCCGATCTCGGACTTCGAACCCCAGAGGTTTCTCCACATATACCTCTTCCTTTATCGCACCATGCAGAAATGCGGTCTTCACATCCATCTGAAGAAGATTGCATCCTTGTGTAGCAGCAATGGCTATAATAGATTGAATGGTGGTGTATCAGGCCACAGGTGCAAATATATCATCATAATCTATGCCTTACTTTTGAGAGAAGCCACGGGTAACGAATCTTGCCTTGAATTTTTCAGCAGTTCCATCAGATCCATGCTTGATCTTGTAGAGCCATTTTGAGGTGACAAATGCTTTGTCCTTCAGTCTTGGAACCACATCCTAGACATCATTCTTCATAATGGACTCATACTTTTCATGCATAGCATCCTTCCAGACTTGATGCTTTACAGCTTCTTCAAAGAATCCAAGCTCGGATTGTACAATAGTACTCATGGCTGCTAGATACCCCTGGTATCTACTCGGCTTCTTGCTTTCATGGAATGTCCCCCTTTTTGGGCTGCATGTCCCTCAACATCCTCGAGAGTGTCCCTGATCCATGATGGTCTCTTTTCTAGTGAAGTATGTGGATCAATCGGGTCCATCGGTCCTTCAACATCAGACATTGTTTCATCCTCCGGTTCTTCTTAATTTATAGGCCTTGCTTCATGATCTTCCTCAGATCTTGGAAGATTGACTACTTTCCTCAAGGAAGTATCTTCATCAAAGGTGACATCGTGGCATATCTCCACTTCCCTTTGACCAGGCACATATAATCTATAGGCCTTCGAAGTTTCACTGTAGCCCACAAACATTTTGGTCTCCCTCTTGATGTTGGCTCCTCTACAAAAGTTCTTGAACTTGTTCGTGTCATATTCAGTGCCATTATCGGTCTATCAGATAGCATCTCATGTCATTGATCCTAGTGGAATTCCTCCAACCTGGTAGAGTGTATCAATTCTAGACCCAAACGTGATAGCTTCCTTGACGCTCTTCTTCCACATGTGCACCTTTCCATCAGTGAATTCCACATTGAAACCTTTGTCTTCCATGAACGATATAGACACAAGGTTCTCCTTCTAATTAGGTACATAGAGTACATCCTAAAAGCAGAGGACTTGACCTTGAGATAAGTGGAGGGTCACAGTCCCTATCCCTTCACGGGATATGTGGCATTATCTCCAAGAATAATTTCCAGATTGGTATCCTTCTCAACCATATCAGAGAGTGCTTCCTTGAAGCCAGTGATGTGCCTTGAGGCACCATTATCTATCAACCAGACATCCATAGTGTCGGGTGGAGAGAGGGCAGATACAAGAATTAATTCATTTCTTTTATCAACAACATTTGATTCCTCATACCTATAATTTCTTGACCTTTTGAAAGGTTGATCATTTCCGCTGGAGGGAGCCTTCCTCTTTCCCTTGAACCTGTTCTTCCTTTTATTGTCATTCCTCTGGTTTTTGTTGTTGTCATCACCATCGGGAGAATCCTCCTTGAAAGGATATTCTCTAGCATAGTGACCTGGCCTATGACAAAAGTAACACTTGCCCTTCTTTCCTTGTGCCCCTGCTCTTGCTTTGATCTCTGGACTGCCAAAGTTCTTCTTTCTAGAATGAGCAGTGTAGGAAACATTCCCTTCATTTTCATACTCCTTCATTATTGTCTCTTATTGAATGCATATCGACAGTACCTCGTCAAAGTCAGGTATCACATTATTATTGAGAATGGTAGTGTTGAACACATGCCATTCAGATGAGAGACATCCAAGTGCAGTGAGAACCATCTCTCGATCAACTATTGTCTCCTCAATAGCCAGCAGATTATTCTTGATCACGATCAACTTCAGAAAGTATGATTGAACAGACTCATCCCTACCTTTCTTCAGATTCTTCAATTGATTCTTGAAGAATAGGAATTGATTCGCATTGTTTGCTTTGAACATGTTGACCAACTTATCATACATCTCCTTGGATGTGCCCAGCTTAGAGATGTAGGCAACCAGACTCTTATGAATTGAGTCCCTGATCATCATCTTTGCTTTGATTTCTCCCTTCTTGTACTTTGTTTTGGTAGCAGCAGTAGCAGTGGATGGAGGTTCTTGGATTTTCCCATGCACATAGTCCATGACATCTTGGTCTTCCAATTTGAGATCCAATATCATCTTCCAAGCATGGAAGTCATCCTTTCCAGTCAATTTGTCATCCTCCTTGAAGCCATAGTTGGTGGAACCCATTTTCTTCTTCGGTGATTGCTATAAATTAGGGATTTTCTTCACCTCAGCTCCGATACCATGTAAATTTATGTATATGTTCTATGCTTGATGCAACTTTACTTTTCACCACAACAATCACATAAACAATCAATTAAAATGATGATAGAACATACTAGTGGATCTATAGAAGACAAACCAGAAATAGAAAAATGTGGTGGTGCGTTACGACGGTCAACAGGATGCTTCAACCAACAAAGTCTCCTTGGTTAGCCAACCCATCATGTGTCACAACAGCCCTCAAAACAGTCACATGGTCAAATCAAAGTCAACCCTAGAAAATTCAACGATGCCCCAACAACAGATTTGACAACAACGGCAACAACAACGGCAGCAACAACAGTAGCAACGACAACAACAACGGCAGCAACAATGGCAGCAACGACAACAACAATGGCAGCAATGACAAAAACAATGGAAGAAACAATGGCAGCAACAACAGCAGCAACGACAACATCAACGGTAGAAACTTCCTCTTCATCCTTCTTTCCCACGTGTGAAGTGAAACTGCCTCCAAGGATCTTGAACCAATCAGAAGAGGAGAGATGATGTGTGAGGATGAGATGAGTGAAATGTCCTCCAACGTTGACTCTATTTATATCAATCACTAAGGTGTATGACACATTTGTTGGGGGTGTAAAACCTTAAGGTCGACCTGCACATATTTGAAATTATTAAAAATAAATTCAAAATAAATGTTCTGCTCATCGGATTAAGATTAATTTTAGATCGATCTTACACCTCTCCGAAAGAGGAACCCAATAAAAATATTGGTATCTTTAACTGAGTATCAAAACATTGAGTTTGGACCTAGTTGTCCAATTTTAACAACATACCAATTTTTTTATTGGGTTCCTCTTTCGGATAGGTGTAAGATCGATCTAAAATTGATCTTAATCCGATGAGAAAGACATTTATTTTGAATTTATTTTTAATAATTTCAAATATGTCCAGGTCAGCCCTAAGGTTTTACACCCCCAGCAGATGTGTCACACACCTCAGTTATTGATATAAATAGAGTGAACGTTGGAGGAATTTTTCACTCATCTCATCCTCACACATCATCTCCTCCTCTGATTTAATAAGAGCACCTTGGAAGCAATTTTGGTTCACACGTGGGAAAGAAGGATGAATTTACTATAGCTAGGGTTTTCACTTTGGTAAATGCATGGTCCAAAGAGGCTGAATTTTTGTGGAGACTTCGATTTTGGAGGTCGTACATATTATCACAAGAACCGAGGTCAAAAGGTTGACCAAAGACCAAGATGTGTTGGCTTTCTTGCTACTGTCATGCATTGACTTTTCTGGATAGCGTTGAATTTTCTGGGGTTGAATTTGGGTTGACCGTGTGGCTATTTTGAGAACTGTTGTGACACATGCTGGGTTGGCTGGCCAAGGATACTTTGCTGGTTGAAGCATCCTGTTGACCATCGTAATGCACCCCCATATTTTTCTATTTCTGGTTTGTCTTCTGTAGATCCACTGGTATGTTCTATCAAAATTTTACTTGATTTTTTATGTGATTGCTGTAGTGAAAAGTAAATTTGCATCAAGCATAGAACATTTGCATAAATTTACATGGTATCAGATCTGAGGTGAAGACAAGCCCTATTTGTAGAAATCACCAAAGAAGGAAATGGGTTCCACAAAATATGGCTTCAAGGAGGATGACAAATTGAATGGGAAGGATGAATTCCATGCTTGGAAGATGATATTGAATCTCAAATTGGAAGACCAAGATGTCGTGGACTATGTGCAGGGTAAAATCCAAGAACCTCCATACACTGCTACTGCTGCTGCCAAAACAAAGTACAAGAAGGGGGAGATCAAAGAAAATCTGATGATCAGGGAATCCATTCATAAGATTTTGGTGGCCTACATCTCTGAGCTAGGCACATCCAAAGAGATGTATGATAAAATGATTCTTATGTTTAAGGCCAACAATGCAAATCAATTGCTATTCTTCAAGAATCAATTGAAGAATCTGAAGAAAGGCAGGGATGAGTCTGTCCAATCATACTTTCTGAAGCTGAACGAGATCAGGAACAATCTGTTGGCTATTAGGGAGACAATAGCTGATCGAGAGATGGTACTCACCGCACTTATAGGGCTCCCATCTTAATGGCATGTGTTCAACACTACCATTCTCAATAATAATGTGATACCTGACTTTGACGAGGTACTGTCGAGATGCGTTCAATAAGAGACAAGAATGAAGGAGTATGAAAATGAAGGGAATGCTGCCTACACTGCTCATTCTAGAAAGAAGAAATTTGGTGGTCCAAAGAACAAAGTAAGAGCAGGGGCACAAGGAAAGAAGGGTAAGTGTTACACTTGTCATAGGCCAAGTCACTATGCTAGAGAATGCCCTTTCAAGAAGGATTCTCCTGATGGTGATGACAACAACAGCAATCGGAGGGATGGAAATCAAAGGAACAACAAGTTCCAGGGAAAGAAGAAGGCTCCCTCCGACGGAAATGATCAACCTTTTAAAAGGTCAAGAGATTCCAGGTATGAGGAATCAAATGTTGTTGATAAAATAAATGAATTCATTCTTGTATTTTCCCTCTCTGCTGCATCTCCACCTGGCACTATGGATGTCTAGTTGATAGATAGTGGTGCCTTAAGTCACATCACTGGGTTCAAGGAAGCACTCTCTGATATGGTTGAGAAGGATACTAATCTAGAAATTATCCTTGGAGATAATGCCACATATCCCTTGAAAGGGATAGGGACTGTGACCCTCCACTTGTCTCAAGGTCAAGTCCTCCGCTTATAGGATGTACTCTATGTACCTAATTTGAAGAAGAACCTTGTGTCTATATCGGTGATGGAAGATAAAGGTTTTAATGTGGCATTCACTGATGGAAAGGTGCGCATGTGGAAGAATAAATTCAAGAAAGCTATCACATTTGGATCTAGAATTGATACACTCTACCAGGTTGGAGGAAGTCCACTGGGAGAAATTACATGAGATGCTATCTAACAGACTAATAATGGCACCGCATATGAGTCGAACGAGTTCAAGAACTTTTTTAGAGGAGCTAGCATCAAGAGGGAGACCAAAATGTTTGTGGGCTACAATGAAACTTTGAAGGCCTATAGATTCTATGTGCCCGGTCAAAGGGAAGTGGAGACATGCCACGATTTCACCTTTGATGAAGATGCTTCCCTGAGGAAAGTAGTCAATCTTTTGAGATCTAAGGAAGATCATGAAGCAAGGCCTGGAAATCAAGAGGAACGGAAGGATGAATGATGCCTGATGTTGAAGGATCGATGGACCTGATTGATCCACCTCCTTCACTGGGAAAGAGACCATCATGGCTCAGGGACACTCTCGAGGATGCTGAGGGACATATGACCCCAAGGGGGACATTCTGTGAAAGCAAGAAGCCGAGTAGATACCAAGGTTATCTAGCAGCCATGTGTACTCTTGAACAATCCAAGCCTGGATCTTTTGAGGAAGTCGTAAAGCATCAAGACTAGAAGGATGCCATGCACAAAGAGTATGAGTCCATAATGAAGAATTATGTTTGGGATGTGGTTCCAAGACCAGAGGACAAATAATTTGTCACCTCGAAATGGCTCTACAAGATCAAATATGGATCTGATGAAAGTGTTGAAAAGTTCAAGGCAAGATTCGTTGCCCATGGCTTCTCTCTAAAAGAAGGCATAGACTATGATGACATATTTGCACCAGTGACCACCATTTGATCTATCATAGCTCTTGTTGCTACACAAGGATGGAATCTTCATAAGATGGATGTAAATACCACATTTCTGCATGGTGCGATAAAGGAAGAGGTGTATGTAGAGCAACCTTTGGGGTTCGAAGTCTAGGATCGGGACACCCTTGTCTGCAGGTTGAAGAAAGCCCTTTGTTGGTTGAAGCAAGCACCCAAAGCTTGGTACGAGAGGATAGATAGCTACCTGATGAAGTTGGGCTTCATTCGTAGTAATGTTGATCCAAACCTTTACTTCAAGGTTGATAGAGAGAAGCCTCTCATTCTGGTGTTGTATGTGGACGACCTCTTCCTGACAGGTGTTGACCCTCTCGTTAATTAGTGCAAGAGCGAGCTCGCTACTGAGTTTGAGATGAATGACCTAGGACTATTGCACTATTTCCTAGGCCTGGAGTTCTAACAAACACCTGGTGATATTTTCCTTTCTCAAGGAAAATACATTTTGAAGCTTTTGGAAAGATTTGGTATGGTGGACTGCAAGTCCTTGTCGACACCAATGGAGCTCAACTTTAAGAAGTTGAGTGGTAGCGCTGTTGGGCCTGTGTCCTACTGAGTATTTTCAACTTGTAGGGGCCGTGATGTTCTTAGTGAACACCCTTCCGGATGTATGTTGTGCAGTGAACACTTTGATTCAACACATTCACTGGGTTGGTGCCAAGAAAATCTTGAGATATCTTTGTGGCACGTTAGACCATGGGCTGAGATACACTGTCAGGAGTATGACACTCCATGTGCATCCTGATGCCGATTGGGCTGGTAGTGTGGTTTATCGCAAGAGCACATCTATATGTTGCTTCACACATAGATATGCTTCGGGTAGGAAACTGAAGTCGGCAGCGTTGAGCACCACTGAGGCCGAATAAATTATAATATGTATGGCCTGTTGTGAAGTCACTTGGTTACGAAAGCTCTTCAGTGAGTTGTTCGAGCATGTGCTAGATGCCACCATTATCCTTTGTGATAACTTGAGGAGGATTCGTTTGTCATAGAATCCTATGTTCCAAAAACGATCCAAGTATGTTGATGGTTGGTACCACTTTATCCGGGATATGGTACAACGAGGCACCGTAAGGCTCGATCATATAGGAACTAATGAGCAGGTCGCAAATATTCTCACAATGCACTTGGGGAAGGTCATGTTCCTAACCTTCTGTGAGAATATTGGAATCATGGAATGACCCTATTCTGAGGGTATTGTTGGACGATGAGCTCTGGGAGCTCTGAGGGGGCCTTGGGGATAGTTCCTCAGATCTATAAGCACACACGGGGCTAGGCTTGCCAAATCTTGTGGTTCTTCTTCCCCACCATTATGATCATTGATTTGGTTCGCCTCTCATGATCTATGCCCTGTATGAATCCTAACCATTTAAGTTTCAGACTCATGGGAAGTACCTCTCATTTTGCCAATGATGTGGGAAAATATAGAGACTAGTAGCAAAGACTGATGGACATATTAGAGATTAATGTACTCTCTATCTAGGATGGCATGGTCCAACCACTTGATCTGGGATCAAGTCTAGAGAGGTTTCGAACCTCCAACCAACTTTGGGTCAGTGAAACTAACTTCAGGTTAGTATATGACTCTCTTGAGTCCTAGTGAGGTTTCAAACCTCCAACTGACTTCGGGTCAGTGAAACTAAATTCGGGTTAGTATATGACTCTCTTGAATCCTAGTGAGGTTTCGTACCTCCTACTGACTTTGGGTCAAATAAACCAACTTTGAGTTGGTATGAGACTCTTTGTGAGTTCTATAGAGGTTTCAGACCTCTGGGCTAAATTTTTCAGCCCGGAATGATGTCTTTGTGACTAACCCACTTCTGTTCTGAAATAAAGAGGCCAAAAAATCAAGTTACGGTGGGATAATGTACGATGTTTGATTGCACAGGTGGATGGAGTTCTCCCTAGTTGAGAGGAGTGTTAAAATTGGACAACTAGGTCCAAACTCCATTTTGTGATGCTTAGATGAAGATACCAATATTTTTATTGGGTTCCTCTTTTGGAGAGGTGTAAGATCGATCTAAAATTGATCTTAATCCAATGAGAAAAACATTTATTTTGAATTTATTTTTAATAGTTTCAAATATGTTCAGGTCGGCCTTAAGGTTTTACACCCCCAGGAAATGTGTCACACACCTCAGTGATTGATATAAATATAGTCAATGTTGGAGGAATTTTTCACTCTTCTCATCCTCACAAATCATCTCCTCCTCTAATTTAGTTCGAGCACCTTGGAATTAGTTTCGGCTCACACGTGGGAAAGAAGGATGAATTCACTGTAGCTAGGGTTTCCACGCAAGTTTGACTAACGTTGACTTTGGTCAATGCATGGTCCAAAGAGGCTGAATTTTGGTGGAGACTTCGATTTTGGAAGGTCGTACATATTGGCACAAGAACCAAGGTCAAAAGGTTGATCGAAGACTGAGATGCGTTGACTTTCTTACTATTATCATGTGTTGATTTTTCTAGACAACATTGACTTTTTTGGGGTTGACTTTGGGTTGACTGTGTGGTTGTTTTGAGGATTGTTGTGAAACATGCTGGGTTGGTTGACCAAGGAGACTTTGCTGGTTGAAGCATCCTGTTGACCACCATAACGCACCACCACATTTCTCTGTTTCTGGTTTGTCTTCTGTATATCCACTAGTATGTTCTATCAGCATTTAACTTGATTCTTGTAGTGATTGTTGTAGTGAAAAGTAAAGTTGCATCAAGCATAGAACATCTACATAAATTTACATCAAATTATCAAGTCACGCCGATAAGTCAACTTCAACTTCCACCGGCATATGGTTTGTGTGTTAGCCCACTAGCTGGACCTATGACCCCGCCACGTGGTGTTATACCGTGGTTACAACTCATTACTATCACATCGTGATCATGTGTTCCTTACGATGGTATGGTCAAGATTAATTTTAGAGATCCAACGGCTTTAATTGGATTGGTTTTTGGAATAGGGTATCTACACCTATTTATTTCATTTCATTTCATTTGGTTTAGTCTCTCAGCGATCTGGTCTGTGGCAGAAGAACTATGGCATTCAGCCATGGCTTCCATACATCTGCCCCTCTAAGGCCCTCTAGCCTCTTTGCACATTATTCCTCTAGCATAACATGTCATTAGAATTGGGTTTGGACGGCAGCTTCGACAGAAACTTTGTTAAGTTTCTTATTATGGGTTTTGACTTCAATTCTTTGTTACAATTTTGGTGATCATTGGTTAAATTTCTGCCATGACTATTTGGCAGTTTGGATGCCCAACAGTAGCTTCCCAACCATCAAGGGTTTTAGGAAAATATATTTCAGTTTTTTGTCACTTTTTGTCTATAATCTCTCTTGGGCAAGGTGGATACTTCATACACCCTGCATAGGTAATGAAATCATCCACCCTCTTTGGTTTTATGGTTTAAACTTTAAATTTTGTGGCTATTGTTAGTTTTTGTAGCATCAGATCTATTCTAGCCTCTAGATTTGGCAGAGAGGTTAGAATACATGTATTCTCCAATACCTAGAAAACGTTTCTGGAAATTCCACCTAGAAATGACTTAATTAGATTATTAATTGTTGAAATTTGATTACCGAAGGACAAGTGGTTCCCTAAGGCTTTGATCTTTGGCCTAGGGAAAAGTGTCCAAATGTATTTCAATTTTTCTCCTAATGTGACTTTATAAGCTATGAAGTCAAATCTAATTTAAAAGTGACTTTAAGTGATAAAGTTACTAAGTCTAATTTTAAACTGACTTTAATAAAGTCAATGTGAAATTAGAAAGTGAAAAGTGACTTTGAAAATAAATGAATAAGAGGGTATTTATTAAAGTAGGGTGAATTAAAAAATATAAAGTGAGATTTAAATGCACATTTAATTTCAGCCCTAGATCTAAAGCTATCTCAACCATTGGATTTAAGGATTCCCCAAAAGTCACTTAGGGTTAGGTTAAAGGAGGAAAAGAGGAAAAATATCATTCATTCTATCATGAGAAGATTGAGAGGAGGAGAAGAGAGATGGAGAAATTTTTGGGTTTTGAGAAAGTGAAGGAGAGGATCAGTTCAACAAATCCGTACAGCAGAGAGAGGTTGCACGCATTTCGAGGCAGCGGTCCGTACAACATTAATTAGCATGCATTTTGAGGCAATTGTCTGTACATCATTAATTAGCATGCATTTCGAGGCAGATTTCCATACAGCAGCTTGAGGCATAGTTTTCAAGGAGAGGGATAGCACATAAATCGAGGAGAAGGTACAACAAGCTAAAGGCACGATTTCTGAGATTGTTGGGCACAGTTTTCGAGACAACAGACACGATTTTCGAGGAGGCACTGTTGTAATTTTTAGTACAATTCATACAATCTGTATGCCCATACAACTAAGTATTGGGCACGAGTTTCAAGTTCACTACTGTAATAAATTTTTGTTTTGATTGTTTTGCTGATTTGGCACATTTTCCAAGGTGGAGGCAAGCACGGAAAATGAGATAAGTTTGTACATTGTTTGCTGGAATATTTCCTGTATATTTCACTTCTCTATAAAATCATTTTCTAGAAATAAATAAGAGTTTTCGAACTGGTTTTCCCCAAGAGTTGTAGGGGGTTTTTCTAGGGTCATATTGACCAAAAATCAGCGTGTCAATTTTCTGTGTGGCTGATTTATTTTCTGAGTTTTTATTTCTGCATTTTCAACATTGTGAAATTTCCAGAGTTTTTGTTTTCAGAAAATATTTATTTTTCTAGCTTGTTGAATGTATGGTTATGGGAATGGAAATTTAACTTTATGGGAGAAATAAGGAGAAACTGAAAATCGGAGTGGATTATTAAAATTTCTACATGGTATCGGAGCTATATTGCTAAAAAGTGCAGTTTAGGATAGCAAAGAGAAAAATTACAATAGGTTGATTTTTCACACTGAAAACAGAACCTTTACCACAACAGTGTCATTTTAAATTTATGAGGACATCAAGCATGTCTTTGGGCTTTAGGGTGGAGGATAGGTTGGATGGGCACAAAAAATACAGTGTATGGAAGGAAATAATGTAGAGCATGTTTTAGGAGGCAGAAGTCTAGGGTATAATGGTGAGTACCCAAAAATGCCCTATTAATATGCCTACTGACCCTGTTTAGTTGGCAGACTTTAACAAGAAGAATAACAAGGGTAAGAGACTGATTATGGATGGTGTTAAATACCATTTCGTTCCTCATGTGAGAGTAAAGAGACTTGCTCATGAGATGTGGACAACCTTGACCAATCTCTACCAGAGTACCAATGAGAACAGAAAAATGATCCTAAGGGAGAAGCTGAAAGCCATTAAGATGGAAAAAACTGATAGTGCTATTGCATACCTCACAAATATCACTAATGTGAGAGATGAGTTGGTAGAAGTTGGAGAGGTCATTCCACCCACTGAGTTGGTGTGGATTGTAGTGAATAACCTTCCCAGTTCAGGGTTGAGCTTTGCTAATGGGATTGTTGCACGTGAGACCTTTCCCACTTGGGAGAGGTTGTGGGATGATTGCATATAGAATGAAATCAGAAAGAACCAGCTTGGGGAAGCCAAACCTGTTGACGAGGATGAGGATGCAGCACTGGTAGCAAGGGGCAAGAAAGGAAAAAGAAAGAAGCAAGCTTCCACAAGTGGTGGTGGGGGAAAAGGCAAAGGTAAAGGGAAGCAACAACTGAACAACGAGATGGACTATTCCAAGGTGAAGTGTTGGAATTGTCAGAGGATGAGACACTATGCAGTTGTGTGTTCGGAGAAGAAGAATAAGGGGAAGAAAAATACCATGGCAACATCAGTAGAGACAGAGGGCTTTTCGGAGAGCTTTGACTGTGAGTTTAGGTTCATTGGTTGTGATTCCACTAGTGCAGGATCACCTACCATGGAGGTTGAGAGGGAGTTTGCATTTCCCTCAACTAGCGAAGCATCTTCAGGTATTTGGTATGTTGACAGTGGGGCTTCACGTCATATGACAGGAGTCTGTGAGTACTTCTTAGAGCTTTCAAAGAGTGGCACTGATATAGAGGTAGTACTCGGAGATGACAACATTGTTAGAGCAGTCGATGTGGGGACATTGAAATTTGATAGGGAACCCAAACCTCCCTTTAAGGTGTCATATGTTCTATATGTGCCAGGGATGAAGAAGAACCTTATATCCATCTCAGCATTGGAGGACAGAGGGTATGAGGTATTTTTCAGGAGAGGACAGGTGCTTATATATCCCAGGGGCGCTCCAGCTGATTTAGATAGAGTGATTGGTGTATGCCATGCAAAGGTGTACAAGTTTGCGCTTCAACCC
Source organism: Pinus albicaulis (assembly GCA_034641835.2). Taxonomy (NCBI): domain Eukaryota; kingdom Viridiplantae; phylum Streptophyta; class Pinopsida; order Pinales; family Pinaceae; genus Pinus; species Pinus albicaulis. The sequence goes on along the minus strand of CM076577.1, from coordinate 13,228,350 downwards.
ATTTTGGCATTGAGCAGTAGTACCAGCAACAGAGCTAGCAGTTCAGAGCTGTGTGAGATTTGGCACCGAAGGATGGGGCACATGTATCATGGAGCCTTGAGGACATTGCAGGAGATCACTACAGGTGTGCCAGATTTCAGTTTTGATCACCTAGATACATGCAGAGGATGTGTTATTGGCAAGTTTTCCAAATCCCCTTTTCCCAGTAGTGACAGTAGATCGACTGGGATAGTTGATCTGATTCATACCGATGTGAGTGGTTGGATGTCTCATGTTTCCTTGAGTGGATATGAGTAATATGTTGTATTCATTTATGATCACTCTAGGAGGACCTATATTTATTTCTTGAAGACCAAGGAGTGAGGTCTTCAAGCGTTTTTAGGAGCTCAGAGCCCAAAGTGCCTCCAATGCACTTTAAATTTCTCTATTTCTTGATTTTTAAGCATGATTTGTTTCTGCTACAATATGAATTGTGGCTTTGGCTGGAACTCTCCCTTTGGTTCCACCTACAATAAAAACCAATCAATCACATGATCGACATCTTGTACATATCTCTTAAGAAATGAAACATGTAAAACATCATGGGCTTTCACTGATGGTGGTAGTGCAAGTCTATAGGCCACTGGTCCAATCCTCTCACGCATCTCAAAAGGCCCATAATACCGAGGTGCCAACTTGGAACATGACCTAATCCTCAAGGAGCTCCTCTTGGGCTTGATGTGAAAGTACACATGTTACCCAATATGAAACTCCTTGAATGCTCTATGTTGATCTGCATAACTCTTCTACATGTCCTATGCTGCCTTCAAATTCCTTTTAATAACGTGCATCTCCTGCTCCATTTGTGCTAGGATATTTGGTCCAATCAACACCTTGTTCATGGATCACTCCAGCTGATAGGAGTATTAAAAATTTGCTTGTAGAGAGCCTCAAATGGACTCATATTCAAGAATTATTGATGCACATTATTAGAAGAAAACTCCACCAGTGGAAGATAATCTTCCCACTTCCTCTACCTATACATGACATACATCCTCAATATATCCTTAAGAATCTTGTTAACCATCTATGTCTGTCCATCTATCTGTGAATGATAAGTTGTGCTAAAGGATAAATTTTTCCCAAACATTCAAACAAATCCTTCCAAAACCTGGAAGTAAACTTGGCATCTCTATCTGATATAATCTTCTTCAGAACTCCATGCAACCTCACTATCTCCCTGATGAAGATTTGAGCTACCTCACTAGCTAAATTAATAGACTTCACTGCAATATATTGAGCTACCTTGCTCAACCTGTTAACATAACCATGATGGAAACATGCTACCTTGAGGTCCTAGGAAATTCTGTAATGAATTCCATGGAAATGACCCCCCATTTCCATTTTGGAATTAGAATAGGTTGTAACAAACCAGCTAGGTGATTGCATTCATTTTGCACATGTTGTCACTCCAAGCACCTAGAAACAAACTCAGCTAAATCTTTCTTCAAATTCAACCAATAGTAGAACTTCTTCATGGTTTTCAAATTCTATTGCTATCTGGGGTGGCCTGAATATGGCTTGACATGAAACTCTCTCAATATAAGTGTCTTCAACTAGCTACTATCCAACACATAAATCTTGCTCTTGAATCTAACCAAGCCATGTTGTGAGGTGATACTCCTCATCCTTATCATCTTCACCTAGTTTTTGTAACCTCTACTTCATTTTTTGGTACTTCTCATAATGTTTCCCTGCATGTAATATCCGCTCATATAAATCTGTCCCATAAAAGCTCATAGCTGAAATACGATTCACCTACACTCTCTGACTGAGAGCATCCGCAACCCGGTTCTCCTTTCCTTTAGTGTATCAAATATCAAAATCAAACTCACCAAGAGTAGCTAAACATCTAGCTTGCCTTGCATTTATATTAGGTTGTTCAAACAAGTACTTCAATCCATTGTGATCACTCATCAAGACGAATATCCTTCCAAGAAGATAATGTATCCACATCTTCAATGCATGAATTATGGATGCCAACTCAATATCATGAGTCACATAGTTCTGCTCGTGCTCATTTATCTTCCTTAATTCATAGAAAACCACTTGTCCTTCTTGTACCCGGACTCCACCAAGTCCTTCCTTGCAAGAATTTGTACAAACCACAAACTCCTTATCAAGATCTTCAATTTTCAAAACTGGAGCATTTGTAAGCAAATGCTTCAACTGGTCAAAGCTAGTTGCACACTCCTTATTCCATTCAAACTTCTTCCCTTTATATGTAAATATGTTATAGGACAACCAAACTCAGAGAAGTTCTTGGTGAACCTCTTGTAATACCTTGTTATTCCCATGAATGATATGACTTCATCCACATTTTTCAGGGTTGGCCACTGCATGATAGACTTAATGTTTTGTGGATCCAATACTATCACTTCCTTGGAAATAACATGTCCCAAGTAATTAATTTGAGAATGAAACTGCATTTGTTGAGCTTGGAATACAACTTATTCTCTCTCAAAAATCTCAACAATACTACCAGATACTCTACATCCTCCTTCTGTTTCTTTGAATATACCAATATGTCATCAATGAAGACTATCACAAACTTATCCAGGTAAGGGTGCAACACATTATTCATCAAACACATGAAGGTGGTTGGATCATTGGTAAGACCAAAAGGAACCACCATAAAATCATAGTGCCCATAACTTGTACAAAATATAGCCTTGTAGATGTCTTCTTCTTTGATGAGCACCTTATGATATCCTAATCTCAGATAAATCTTTGAAAATACTTCTACTCCCTTCAGTTGATCAAACAAGTCATCAATCCACAGAAATGGATACCTGTTCTTGATAGTCACCTTGTTCAACTTCCTCTAATGAATGCATAATTTGAGATTATCTTCCTTCTTCCTTAAAAACAACACTGGTGCTCCCCAAGGAGACACACTTGGCCTTATGTATCCCTTATCAATCATATCTCTAGGTTTCAACTTCAACTCCACCAACTTTGCATGCTCATCCTGTAAGGTGCCTTAGATGTTGGTGTTGCTCCCGACATCAACTCAATAGATAAATCTACCTCCCTATGAGGCGACAACTTTGGAATATTTAAAGGAAATACATCCTAGAATTGTTGCAAAATAGGGTACTTCCTCAAGACTTAATCCTCCTCGTCTTCCTTCCCTTTATCATTGTAAACATGTACTGCAAACAACAAATGTCCTTTCTGGCGACAGTGCTTAGCTTGCATAATTGTGGGCTTGTTCTTTCCCCGTGGGACTCTCTTTTCTCCATCATCATCCAGACACGCAATGAACTTGTCATAAAAATTCACCTTAGTCCTGTGAATGAACAACCAGTCCATGCCCAAAAGCATGTTATATGAACCCAAAGGAAGCACATTTTGATGCATTGATGTAGGCATGCCATTAAGCTCAAATGCACAAGATCTTACTTAGTGATGAACTCTTATCTTAGTCCTTGTAGCCAACTGCAACAACCAAGATTATACATGCACTTCCTTATTAAACCGACACCAATCCACTAGGTCAGGACTAATATAGCTATAATTTGATCCAGGATCAATTAAAATAGAAACAACTTGATCAAAAATCTTACCTTCCATATCGATAATAGATGCCTGATGATCTACCTTCTTGTTATCCAATACTACATAAATATGGGGAATGCTTTGACCAATGTTACACATCATTTTGTCACCATCCCTCCAATCCCTCGTTATGTATATTGGAGGACTATTCCTGTGACCTGTGAATAGTAAAATGACTTGAAACCACCTTCATGGCATCCTCTTTCATAAGGAAAAACATTCCCCTGAAGAAAATTTCCTCTGAAAAACCCTAAAAACAGATGTCTTAGCCTTGGCGCGACTAGTCAGTTCAGCCCTCACGCCAATGGGGGAAATCCACACTAGAGGGCACTCCAACTGGCGCTCTGTCCCTGTTTTTCACTCGCGCCAAGCTTAATAAGGGATGTTTTTTAAAAATAAATGGAGGAATTTTGATTCAAACAAACTCCTAAATGAATCATCAAAAGGAGTGGAGTGGTTTGGCTCCGAATCTCCATGTATAAGAGGTGGTTTTCCACCTATCATGGAACATTCCTTAGATATAGGGCCTATCCCATGATTATAGGGATCCCAACTTCCTTTCCTCCATCTATAAAAGCTTGCCTTCTCCAATAGCAAGCTAGCTAAACTTGTAGGAAGGAAACTATAGCCGGGCAACTATTGAGAGCCAAGCCGAAGAGAGAGAGAGCTTTGTCTAGATTCCCGACAGACTTTGTTGAGACACGCTCTGTTGTCAGCCCCGCCGAAGGAAGATCATAGTGTCAGAGCATTTGGTTGTAATCTCCCTTTTGTTATTCCATTTTGGTTCCATTTTGGTTCCATTCATATGTTTAATTCTTTATGCAATTAATTATGTCCTCTCTGACTCTGATTTTGGTTACATGCTTTAGATTTTACATTGTATGTCGTTGTTTCCTTGCATGTGTACAGGTGTTTGGACGCGTCGAACGGAAGGACCGTGATCTGTCAAGTGAGGAATGGGAAGCGTCATCTTTTCTTCAACGACAACTGCGTGAGATTTGAGGTAGGCACTCATCGTGATATTTGTCTTTTTGTAACTAGGAACCAACGTCATTGCGTGACTTGATTGTTGCTAGACCCGATCTGGGCTAGTGGGATCGCCTCTGTCCGCAGAGGGGATTTACCTCTTCAAAAAACTGGCGAATCCACTAGGGAATAAATTGGAGTTAGTCTTTTCTCTTTTGGTTGTTTTTTGATTTTGATTGATTGATTTTCTATTCTGGTTTGCCTCCTTTGGTGTCAAACCCCTATTCAGCCCCCAGAAGACCTGATCCAGTCTCTATTTGTCCTTTTTTCATCTTTTCCCATAGTAAACTCGATTGGCACAGTTTACCTCTTGACAGTCGTACCAGCTGGCACTATTTGCTAGTTAGGCCCCCGCGCCAACATTGTTTTGGCGCAGATTACAGCCAAAAAGGCGCGCCAACTCTGTTTGGTGTTAGGGTTTACTTGCTTTTGCGCTCTATGAGCTTGATTTTTGGTCCTGCTATCATTTTTCTGATTGATTGAGTGCCTTGAAGTCTTTTTTGACTGTGTTTGGCCCTTTTCCTCCAGTTGTTTGCCCTTTACTATCAGTTTTGCATTATATCCCTAGGGCTTCTAGGTGCTGAGGTGTGTTGAGCCTCCCGTGGGAGTTTTTGGTCCTTGCTTTCCTGGTCGACTTCATTTTCACTTCTTTTCATTCGTTTTCCTAGATTCTATTGTGTCATTGCATTGGTTGAGTGATTATTCTCTCTTCCATTCAAGTTTCGCTATGTCTCATTCCAAGCCTAGATTACACAGTTTGTGCGAGTCTTTTTCGAGATTCTTCTTCGATTTGAGGGATTTCTTCATCAGTGTGGGTCTTGATTGTGTGCATTTGTATTGAGTGAACTTTTTTTTTCAACTCTCTCACTGTCATTTCTCGAATTGATTTCTTCATTAGTTTTTTCATTCATTTAGTGCATTTGCTCTAAAACATTGAAAAATAAAAAAAACAAATTTCTTTGCATTTTGAACAGTTTGGTGAAAATTGAAAGCTCTTTCATATTATTAGTGTTATATAACTCTAAGAGAGAAGTTTTATAGTTTCATTAGCTTTCATTAGAGACAGTAGTGGATGTTTTTGCGCTAATTTTGTTGTTATTTGAAAAGCTCTCAACCCTCCTGTAGATAGCTCTTCATTGAACAAAGTGATATTTTGTGGCATGTAGTGTGCATTTAGAGGATTTTTTGAGATCAAACATTCGATAGGGCCTGAAATTGAAACATAAATTGAAGATAAACTCTAAAATTTACTAAATTAACATAACACAACGTTGAAACATTAACAGAATATCTAGAGGTCTAGGCTAGAGATGTGTTCCGACGTCATTAAACCTAGTAGCTGTCGTTCGCCATCTGGATTTAGATAGTGCTGGTACAGACTTTTTCTCCCCATACCATCGCGTATATAAAGGGAGACCCCATTAGGTTGCTATCCTTTATCCATAGGAAGCCAAGTCTGCTTCCTTTTACCCGTGATACACCGGAAACAACATTCGGGGAGATTACTTGCACGTACGTCAAGTCCCTTGTTGATTTCTCTTTCATTTTTTAACCAAGGTGTATATGGCAGTTCACGAATATCTGGTACACCCATTTGCCTAGATTACCATAGCAATAATTTTGATCTTTACTGACTCATTAAATTTGAAAATATCATCAATCGCTTGTCCTTTCATGCTTGTTTCCAAATTGAAAGTGATAGAGTCATCTTTTACTTGTTTCTAGACTCTTAAAACATGAAACAGTAAAATTTCCAGTTTCAATGTGGTAAAATTAATCACCTACGATCACACGCCCATTTAGAGATTGATTTTTTTTGGCCTGATTTTGTTTGCCTTGGTTTTTTCCTGTGTGTCTTTGTTTTTATCTATTCCTCTTTCCATTACAATCACAGTGGCGGAACCTTCAGTTTCATCTACTAGTAGTCCTTACACAAACAATTCATCAGAGGTCTCTCAGTCCTCTACTGAGTATCAGCAGCCCATTGTATCTGAGTTTCCCGACGAGGGACCGGTTATATCTGAACTTCCTTTTGGAAGACTAGTTGACTTCAATTCGCCCTTATCCAATGCTTGGTTTGGATTTGGAGTAGGGGAACACTTCCCTCCTCTTACATCGGGATCGCCTTTCTTGGCTGTTGTTATACCTCCTAGTCCGCGTCGTCTTTTAGAAGATATCGCGGCAGGGTTAGATATGGACTCATCCAGTCCTTCTTCTAGTGAGGGAATCCCTACTTCTGGTGAAGATTACCAGTGTTTTCCCCAAGACATCCCCGAACCCTCTATTATGTCTTCACCTGGTCCTTCACTCCTAGCTAGATATAGATCTTTAAGTCAGGTCATGGCCGCTGTTGCCTCTATGGGAATATCGACTCCGTCCATGAGGCCGACTATTCATTCATTAGGGATGTTGCCATCGACACCTCTCACGACATCTCCTTTCGTCACATCAGTACCTGTTAGACCTACTGTCTGCGTGGCTGCGTCTATGCCTGTTGTCACTACTCAGTCAACTAGGACCTCGTTAGTTCCTGAAGACATTTACATAGCTTATGCTATTCTTGAGAATATTTCTCCTGATGAGTATCGGTTATCTTTATAGCCGTCAAACTCCGAGGTTGGTGCATCCTCTCAAGACCTCAATCGTCCTTAATTTTCACATTATGGACCGGATGGTGCCCTAATTTACGTATTTCCATATCAGTATGATGAGCAGGGAGACCCCCTTTGTTTTCCTACTCCTGAGGCTTATCAGTATATTAATGGCTTTCTATTTGCCCAGGCTGGGCACCCTTCTAACCCACAAGGACAACCCTTCCAGGGAAAACCTTCGGCCCAACCTAGTTATCTATACAACTCGCAATGACAACCCTTGCAAGGACAACGTTCGAGCCAACAGGGATTGTTGTACAGTCCGCAAGGGCAGTCTTACAACCCTCAAGGTCAACCTCTGCAGCCTCACCCTGTGGTCCAACTAGGGCAACCTCAAGGTCCCACAGGGAAACCGGGCTATCAACCTGGACCATTGTATGGTCCTGGGGGACAAACCCATCCTTCTCAACCGTTGGTGCAACCTCAAAAACCTCATTTTCCAATTGTTCCAAATGTTGCACAACCACGGCCATATTATGGTCCTGTCAAAAGTCAACCTGGTTATCAGACATGACTTGGCCCTCTCCCGCCATCAGGCCAACCTACTCAGCCAGGGCAGCCTAGTGTCCTTCATCAAATAGGTCAACCTGTTCAACCAGGACAACCTGTTCAGCCAGGACAACCTGTTCAACCAGGGCAACCTGCACAGCCAGGTCAACCTATTCAACCAGGACAACTAGCACAACCAGTTAACCCTGCTTAGTAGCCGATCTATTCTATGCTTCAGCTGAACCCACCTGTGTGCCCAACTTATTAGGCTCAGTAGGGTCCCACTTACCAGCAACCCATTCGACCCCAAGGCAGATATTACCTTCAAGGTCAGTCTCGACCTGTTTATAACCTACCCCAACATTCTAGTTATTACCTTCAACAACCAGGCTACACTTATACTCTGCAGTCAAACCCGTACACTGCTCAAACGGGGCCCACATATAATCAAGGTCATTATCCTTGTTATCAACCCCCACATTTTTGTTTTTAGCAACCGTATCAACCCAATTATACAGCTTATACCCCCTATGGTCAGAATTCTCCAAGACAGAACCAATGGGGGCAGAGTTATGCTCAACCAGGATGGAGTACAGGTATAGGTCCTTATCAGGGACCTGGCATGCCTTTTAATCATCAGTTACCTTTTCTCACCACATTGGAATTACTGGATGTGTCCAAGTTGACCAATGACCTGATTCTTCATAATCCATATTGGCCTCCAGTTCTAACGAAGGTACCTCGTGTCTGTCCCAAATTTGAAGGCAAATCTGTAGAAGACCCCCAAGCACATGTCATGACCTACCATCTGTGGTGTTCTTCAAACTCTTGGATAGATGAATCGATTCGTCTACGTCTTTTCTAGCGCACTCTTACCGGCGCTGTTGTTAAATGGTACATAGAGCAACCCCGTGGTATTTTTCAAGACTTTAATACTCTAGCTATGGCACTCCTGACACATTTCCAGGTACTGGTTCGTTATGAAGCCGGTACGCATCTCCTGACGTCTCTGAAACAGGACAAAGCCACTCATATTTCATATCATATTCATGAGTGAGACGTCCTCTTCTTCTGATCAAGTTTGACATTCCTGATTAGCTTCTAACCCACTATTTCACTACCTCCTTTGTCAACAAGATTGCATAGGACATTGCTATGGGGGCATGTGTAACCGAGGAACAAGCCATTGCTCGTGCCCAGTACCTTGATTTAGTGTACTCTCAGTCCAACACGTTATATGATATCTTGACTGATGCCCCATGGCCTGGGACCTCTAAAGCACCAGTTAACCCATCGGTTAACGGTGTTATTGGTTTCGTTTCTCAAACTTCTCGTAAGTCTTCTAATGGGAAGAAAAAATCGAATTCTTCCAACAATTCTACTACTCCCACTACTCCAGATTCTGGTAAGACTATGGAGGTCAATGCCGTTCAGTCCAATCCTGCGGACAAGACTTCCAAAGGGAAGAAGAAAGGCAAAGGCAAGGCCAAATCTGATGCCTCGAAACCAAAATCCTCCAAACCACATGCTGATGATGGTTCGCAATGAAAAACGAAGTACCCTTTGCCTGATCTGTGATGAAGACCACTACACGAAAGATTGTCCCTGACGATTAGATATTATTCAACTCCTTAAAGGCTCTAAAGGAACTCCACCAGTTCTTAAGGAACCTTTTCCATCTCAGAAAACCTAGATGGTCGAGCAACCTTCACCATCTGCACCGTTTGGGTCTCAGGTGTTCATGATGAATGGTGTTGCACCTGTTTCTATTGCCACTCGATCGAAGGATTATCTCAGATCACGCCAGGTGGCTGGGAAGGAAGTCGTTGATGGCTCGCCTCCCCCACCTACCTCTGGTCCTTTAAAAATTGAGAAGCCCAATGCTGAACCCATTGTACGGCCACCTTCCAAAGGTGTTCTTTGAAAGTATTCCTATAATCCAAATGCCCGTGCCGCTCAGCATTACAACATTTTTGAGGATTTGGCACAAGCACCCTTTGCAATGTCTACGTTGTAAGTGCTTCAAAGTTTCCCATCTCAATGGAAAGCTCTGTTATCTGCAATCGGCAGAATTGATCCTGCCAATTCTAGTCTTCTAACCTTCGATCTAGAGAATTTCATCCCTTGAATTCCGCATCAGATTTCCCTTGTTATACAAGTCGGCATCAACGACCTCAAAATTCATAGAGATTTGTTGGACAAAGGTGCCTCTACTTGCGTTATTTCATATGCTTGCTGGAAAGCCATCGACTCTCCAGCCCTCACTTCATCTACCAATGCCCTCGAGGCATTCGATGGAAGGGAATCAAAACCCTTAGGTGTTCTCGCGAGTCTATTGATCACATTAAAAGGTAAGACAGTCAACGTTCAAGTGGAAGTGGTTGATGTAAAGCTCAACTACAATCTTCTACTCAGTTGCAGTTGGACCCACGCCATGTTATGCGTTCCATCCACCCTCTTTCGACTTTTTAAGTTTCCACATGAGGGAAATATTATTACTAATGATCAGTTGTCTTTCTTTACCTCATCCTCTGAGAACAACATTCCATACGTGGATCAAATTCCTAATCGCCCTAACAGTGTAGGACTCGGTATTTTCAAGGACCCCGTTTTCATGGGTATTTTTCCCATTCCACCACCAAACACCATTCATGTCAACATGATCTCTAGGTCGGATGCCCCGTGGATCATCCCTTCTCCTGAACAGGTTGCCTCTTTTTGAGAATCGATGCCTCTGACCCCATTTGAAATCAATTATTGCGAGATCATTTCCGCATCAGATCCTCCTCCTGCTGAAAATTCTCCTTTGAGCATGGCTCTTGATGTTTACTCTCAATCCCCTTGGCTCGACGATGCAGATTTGCCCGATCCTTTAAGATAAGTCTTTCCATCTGATGAAGCTATCGTGGAGGCTATGTCTCTCGAAGACATGCCATGGAGCGATGGATATCATCGTTCCTCGTTAATGCCCAGCCTAGGGGAAATTTATAATTGTCTCGAGCGTTTTGCATCTCAAGTTCCCTCTCCGCCTCTCCAAATGCAAATATTGACTCATGAAGTACTTTCGAAAGGAAATCTGAGTAATGTTACCCAAAAAATTCCTATCGACATCTCCGTTAAACTGGGGATCGTCGAGATCATTCACGTGGGAGTCACTTGTTCTCCCGAAGAGATTCAAGTGTACACTAGCCTTTTCCGTGAATTCTGAGATGTTTTCGCATGGTCTTATGAAGAGATTCCTAGGATCGATCCCAGTATCATCATACACGAAATTCCCACCTATCCGGGTGCAAAGCCTGTGCGCCAGCGTCTGTGCCCAGTGCATCCTCGAAAAGTCGCTGCTATAAAAGCAAAAGTTGAGAAAATTCTCAAAGCAGGCTTCATATATCCAATCCCCCTGACAGAATGGGTTTCCAATATTGTCCCTGTAGATAAGAATCTGAGCACAATTCGGGTCTGTGTTGACTACCGAGACATCAATCGAGCTTACCCTAAGGACAACTATCCCACTCCCTTTATAGATCAGATCATTGATGATTGTGCGGGGAGTGAGACCTATTCCCTTATGGATGGATTTTCGGGTTATAATCAAATTAATATCCTTCCATCCGATCAACATAAGACCGCATTCACCTGTCTGTGGGACACATTCGCCTATAAGAAGTTCCCATTCGGCTTAAAAAATGTTAGGGCTACCTTCCAGCGTGCTATGTCCTACACCTTTCGTGACATACGTAACATTGTTCAGCCATATCTGGATGACCTGTTGGCTCATTCAGCTCGGCGCGAAGACCATACCGAACATCTCCACTAGATTTTTCTCCTCTGCAGACGTTACAACATCAGGCTTAATCCTCACAAGTGTGTATTTTGCGTTGAATCTGGTCTGCTTTTAGGATTTATTTTCTCTAAGGATGGAATTCACCTTGACCCTCTCAACGTCGAGGCTATTGTTAATCTCCCATCCCCATCCTTATTGCATCAACTTCAGAGTCTTCAGGGGAAAGCGAATTTCTTACATTGCTTTATCCTGAACTACACAGAGGTGGCCTAAGGGTTCACGCGATTTCTAAAACTGGACGTTCCCTTCCATTGGGACGAGATTGCTCAGTAATCTTTCGATAACCTCAAGATGTTTCTTGTCAATGCTCCATTAATACGTCCTCCCAACTATCATCACAACTTTACCCTCTATTTGGCTACCACATTTAACACAATTGCCATGGTTTTGGTACAAGATGATGATGATGGAAACGAACACGTAGTTTATTATCTATCTCAGAATCTCCTTGACACCGAAACACGTTATACTCATGTCGAGAAGTTGGCACTTGCCGTGGTCCAAGCCGTTCAGTGGTTTCGCCATTACATCCTGTTGCGCACGGTAACCGTGATTTCTGATTGCAACCCCATGAATTACATTTTGTCTCAAAAACTGTTGGGGGGGAAGTACTCCAAATGGATTATGATCCTTTAAGAGTTCAATTTGGAGTTCACTACTGCCAAATAGAATAAGTCACTGGTTTTTTTTTATCCTATCTGCTCTCTTCCTACCGACTCTGTTCCGTCTCAATCTGAGGATCATATCCCAAATGAAAATATCTTTCTAATTAGCACTCTCGATCCATGGTACGGTGACATCATCGTGTACCTTCATACATCTACCTCCCGGTCTGAGTTGACGAAGCATGCTCGATGTCACTTTCGGCATCAATCGCAAACATATCGCATTGTCGGAGATACCTTATATCATGTCAGAGTTGATTCTGTGCTCTGACGATGTTTGACCTTGGAAGAGGTTGAGAAAGTTTTGAATGACTATCACAGTGGCGCCTGTGGCGGTCACATGTCTGGTTATGCTACCACCTAGAAAATTCTGCGTGCAGGTTACTTTTGGTCGTCTATATTTAAAGACTATATTGTTGCAATAAGAAAGTGTCATGCTTGCCAGATCTTCCAATGCAAGATGCATGGGCCACCCCTCCCTTTACATCTTGTCATTACCGTAGGCCCTTTTGCCAAATGGGGCATTGATTTTATGACATGTAACCCTCACTCGGTCGGGAGGCATGCTTACATCATCGTTGCTGTAGATTACTTCACCAAGTGGGCCGAAGTGATGTCTACATTAGCGGCCGATGGTAAGACAGCTGCTCAATTCATTTTCAACCATGTGATCACGCATTTTGGCGTTCCTCAAGCCATCGTAACCGATCATGGCACTCATTTTCGAGACTACATGATGGCAGAGCTGACATCGAAGTTAGGCTTGCATCACGACAGCTCGACGCCATACTACCCTCAGGTAAATGGCCAGGTTGAAGCAGTGAACAAGGTGCTTGTCACGATGCTTCAACAAACAATTGGTATACACAAATCCAATTGACATCTCCAATTGTTCTCAGCTCTTTGGGCCTACCGAACGTCAGTGAAGAGCACAACCAGATTCACATCTTTCTAGTTGGTGTATGGTCTGGAATTTATTCTTCCGGTTGAATGTGAGATCCCTTCGCTGAGGTTGGTTGTGGAATTACTGCCCGACACTTCCCCGGAGGAAGAACATCTTCTATATTTGGAAATACTGGACGAAACTCACCGCTTGGATGCTTTGGTTATCGAGGCACAGAAAAAGAGGGTTAAAGCTCATTTCGATCGAATGGTTTCTCCACGCTCTTTTATCGAAGGGGACCTCGTCCTCTTGTATGATCAAGCACATGATAATCTTGGGGCAGGAAAATTCAAGCCTATGTGGCATGGGCACTATATCGTTAAACGTGTATTAAAAAATGGGGCCTATGAGTTGAATGATTATGAAGGTCTTACTTTAGTGCAGCCTAGAAATGGGATGTACCTAAAGAACTATTACGCTTGAATCATTCTTGTGTAGTGTGTGTACATAGGTGATTTTTTCATTTTTGTGCATGTGTGGTGTGGTGTGATTTGTAAGCATCTTTCTGCTAATTGGGTCTTCCTGATTGTGCAGATGTCTATTACTCCTTATGTCGATTTCGCAGATGGTGCCTCCTGCAGTACCAAGAATCTTCCTTCAGCAGCCTAGGTAATCTACAATCCTGCTGGTGAGTTAGTTAATTTACAAGGTGTTTGTCCAGGGCCTGCTACAAATAATGTCGCGGAATATAGTGTCATTTTGGAATTATGAAACGAGGCCATTAGCCTTGGTATTCATTCATTACTTGTATATTTGGACTCACAGCTTGTTGTGTTAACCCTCAATGGTCATTATTCAGTTAGGAACCCATCCATTTTAAGACTGTATCTACGTATTCGTTTACTGGAAAGAAATTTTGATTACATCACATATCAGCATATACCCAACTGAGTGAATACATTAACAGACGCAGTAGCTAGCATGGTCTTAGATAGACATTTACTCAACTTGTAAAAAACATCATCACATGTGAAAAAGATCCATGCAGAAATAGAGATATATATATATATGTCGAATGTTTGCAGTGTGTGCATCATATAAAATCCCAAAAATATGCGTGCTTGTTTTAATTACATCTGGAGACGACATGTCTCTCAAAAATATGCAAATGAAAGACTAGGTGACTAATCAGCATGGTGCTCATGGTAGCATGTTACTGCCCACACCAATTGCCTCAGTAAGCGATGAAGGCGACTAGGCACCCCTACGGTGTGCCTCTAATAAGCCATAGGGACATCATCTAGGAGCATAATCAGGAATCCCACGGGCGATTCCCTCTAAGTTTTGAACTAGCTCATTCTCCTCGCCCCCCTCAACTTGAGGGTCATAGGCGAGAGGAGTCCTTCGCACAATCGGTGACATCCTGGCGAGCCTCTCTGGGCCGACATCTGCATACATATAGGAGTAGTTGTTAGAACAGGCATGTATAACAAAAAAAAAAATCATAAAATTCATAAAATAAAAAAGAGTCTTACCCAACTCCTCGTCCCAGTCCTCTCCTTACAGGAGTGGAAGTTATGGGTCTCCTGTGAAATTAGTATTGGCATAGAGCCAGTCCTCTATGACGATTAAATGTCGCCAAAGCCATCTGAAGAATTTGGGCCGTGATGACATTTGCTAGCCCCCTCCTGCTCTGGGCATCAATGCTGCCCATCGAACCATCCATGGCTCTCTCAAAGGTGGATCTGCGACTATCGCCCCCTGGCCTTGGAAGATAGGTAGTCGATCTAGGATGAACGATACCAAGATTGACCCATACCCAAACTGCTTTAGTTTGGAATTTTTACATTTAGTCAATTTCCATTTGATATTCATGGTTACAACTGTGGCCCAATCAAATACTATCAGTTTCATACATTTTGAGGCCAGGAGGATCTGTGTTTTGGTAGCCTTGTGCAGTGCCCGTGACCCCACAGCCCATGTAATAGTATGTAACACCACTCTGAGTACTAGATCGGGAATAGTGTGAATGTCAAATTTGCCTCTACTTGATCCTGTTTGTGCCCTTGGGCACACTCTTTCCATAACCATCGACATATTTTCACTAGAAGGCTTGGTACCTGCCATAATTGGAACTGGACCTCTGCGAGACAATCCATTGATGAAGTAGACATCGGACACTTTGAGGTCAAGCACTTGATCTCGAAGCCTAAAATTCTCTTCATTCTCATCCCAGATACTTATCAATTATTGTAATAATTCAGGTTGTGCCCTGAGACATGGTGTTAAGAAGAATTTCTTTAATCCGCAATTCCGAAGAGCATCCATGCATTGCTCATTCCCCATTTCCATTTCGTCCTCTTCATTATGCTCCCTTTCTTTCCATTCAATCACCATTGTGGCTTTATACCTGCATCAAATTGTTCATAAGAACATCATAAGATCCATTTTTCATTCAAAAATTCAATTGATTGGTTCAATTTTTGTGAAATTTGAGCGGAAAATGAGGTTGCGCGATTGGTGCGACCCCTTTGCAAAAAGAGCTTGATTGGCGCGGGTCGATGCCTCGTACTTGTGCCAACCGTGGAAGCCCTAAATTTGCAAATCCTCCCCTCAAGGATGCCAAATCACGATGGAAAACTATGAAATATGGATTAAAACATAGCTAATGGAAGCGGCTCTTACCTGGAAAAGACGAGATTCAGAATGATGCACTGGATCGTCCACAATCATCACCGCAAGATCGCAGGGAAATAACTCACTATCACTCTGCACAAGAGGTAAAAAGCAAAAAGTAAATATGTTTTTACTATTGATCATATTTATAACTTTTCAAAATCAAAATTAGGTTTTGGAGCTTATTTTTCTAATATTTTATCATATTTTTGTTGAAAAATGGGTTTTACACTTGCTTTTTGTGCAGCAACAGGTTTTCACTCGACTAGGACGACGACACGAGTTGTATTTTATAATTTTTTGGAGTCGATAAAAACACGAAAAAGTCACTACTAGAGTCATCTTCAGCTCTTTTCTGACTCTCTAAAAATGAAAATATTGCTGAGTCGCTTGTCGTTTTGAGCTCATTAAATTGAGTGCGAAACAACATCTACCCAGTATACGTTTACCCCTTTTTCGAGATGGGATAGATTATTTATGAAAAAGGAATACCCTAGCCTATCGCGACTAGGAGGTTCTCTCAGATATAGTTTTCTACCTTTTCAGATTTGTGAGACTATCTACGAAAAGGGACTGCCAGAGTTTTCTTTTTCACTATCTTTTCAAACTCTCTAAACATGAAAAGACGTCGAGTTCTTCCTTTTCCAGACTCATTAAAACCTGATGACATCGGACTCCAACGTAATGACGTTACTCGAGTTCCTCCTTCCTAGGGCTCATTAAATGTACTAGGTTGGATTTTTTCGAAGGACAAACTTATATCACAAGCATATGCTGTTGTGAAACCAGCTCCAAAAATAGAAGAAAAGAGATATCAACGCCTTAGAAATAAGCCACTTCGAGGGGGAAACCTCCAATACATTACATGAATGAACAATTCTTGGATGATACAATTTACAAAACCTCCTTTCTATATATAGGAGTCCATGGGGCCATAATGTAATCCTAGTGGGCCACCATGTAATCCTAGCCGACCTAACAATAATAATTTAAGGGCACAATAATAACAAAATGGGGGTTACAAGGGTACAATAATAACAATAAGGGGGTTACATTAACAACAATAAGGGGCTATACTAGTAATATAGGGACCTAACATGCCCCTCTCCTTCACAAAAGTGTTGTCCTCAACGCTTGAGTAGCTCTAGGTGCTTCTGTATAAAATTCTCATCCTCCCATGTAGAATCTTCAGTGGGTAAGTTCTTCCACTTGATGAGATACTCTGAAATTGATCAATTCTGTAGCTGTCGAGTTCTTGTTTCCATGACCGCTTCAGGTTCCAATATGATTTTCCTTCCTCATCAAGTTCTGGCAATATTGTTTGAACTGGAATATTTTCACCTATAACCTTCTTTAAGCATGAAACATGGAAAACTGGATGCACTCGCGAAGAAGCAGGAAGCTCCAATTTGTATGCCATCGTACCAATCTTTTGCAACACCTTGTAAGGACCATAGTACTTTGGCGATAATTTATTATCCTTCTTAGCTTGCTTGAGGGACATTTGTTTGTATGGTTGTAGCCGTAAAAATGCCCAATCTCCTACATCAAAACTTCTCTCGCTGCGATGTTGATCTGCCTGTTGTTTCATTCGATTTTGTGCCAAATTCAGGTTATCCTTTAAGAGTTGGAGAACTTCTTGCTGATGCTCGATGTGATCTTCCATTGCTTGAACCTTTGAATTTTCCCTTAAAGATGATGTGATGGATGGTGGATGATATCCATAAAGTTCCATAAATGGGGTCATTTTTGCTGCAGTATGGAAGGAAGTGTTATACCACCATTCGGCGAGAGGTAACCACTTGACCCATTGTGTTTGTTTATCAGATACAAAACAACGAAGATATCCTTCCAAACATTTATTTACTATCTCGGTTTGACCATCGGATTGAGGATGATAAGATGAGCTATGAGCTAATTGAGTACCCAAACAAGAAAATAACTCCGTCCAAAAATTTCCAGTAAAAATGGGATCTCTGTCGCTCACAATAACCCTTGGGCTTCCACGTAGCTTTTGAATTCTATCCATAAATGTAGTAGCAACTGTACTTGCTTTAAATGGATGAGATAATGCACAAAAGTGTGCATACTTGGTAAGTCTATCAACTACCACCATGGTGACATTCTTTCCTTCAGACTTAGGTAAACCTGTGATAAAATCCATTGAAATCTCCTCCCAACGCTGACTTGGAATGGATAAAGGTTGTAGAAGTCCCGGGGTCTTAATTGTCTCCACTTTATTCTGCTGGCAAACCAAACATTCCGCCACAAACTTTTGAATATCGGATTTAAGGCCATCCCAAAAAAAATCTTTCTTCACCCTGTGGTAAGTTTTTAAAAATCCTGAGTGTCCTCCTAAAGGAGAAGTGTGCAATTCCAGAAGAATCTTTTGTTTCAGTTGGGAATTCTTACAAAGATATAAGCGATCTTTGTACCATAAGGAATCATTTTTTCCAACTAAATGTATCAGATGTACTAGGATCTTGCTGCAACTTTTGAATGAGTGTCCATACATCTTTGTCCTTCTTCCATTCATCTCTTGCTTCGGTTATCCAATCTGGTTGGATAAGAGAAATGGCACAAAGCAATGCTTCCACCTCTTCATTCTTTCTTGAGAGTGCATCTGCAACAACATTAAGCTTTCCTTTTTTGTAGATTATTTCAAAGTCATAACCCAACATCTTTGTGACCCATTTTTGCTACTCTTCTAAAGATAGTCTTTGTTCCAAAAAGTGTTTAAGACTATCATGATCAGTTTTTACCTTGAAGTGTCTTCCCATTAGGTAAGTTCGCCATTTCTTTAGTGCATGTAGTATTGCTAACATTTCCTTCTCATAAATAGGTTTCTGTAAATACTTTCTTTTGATTGGACGAATTTCAAAAGCAATGGGTCTTCCTTCCTGCATTAAAACTACACCAATTCCATTTCCTGAGGCATCACATTCCACAATAAAGGTTTTTGTGAAGTCTGGCGTAGCTAAGACCGGTGCTAGGCACATTGCCTCTTTAAGATGTTTAAAGGCCTTAGTTGCTTCAGGAGTCCATGAAAATGCATCTTTCTTCAATAATGTTGTTAGAGGTGTTGCTATTCTCCCATAATTCTTAACAAACTTGCGATAATACCCTGTTAACCCGAGAAATCCTCGCAACTGCTTTATGGTTGTGGGGACTTTCCATTCCTTAATAGCTTTAATTTTGTTAGGGTCTACTTTAACACCCTCGTGAGATACAATATGACCCAGATATTCCACCTCTTGTACTCCAAAGAAACATTTGGATGTTTTTTCATATAATTGTTTCTCCTGCAATAGTTTGAGCACCCTGTCAACATGTTCAACACGATCCTTCCAAGACCTACTGTAGATTAGTATATCATCAAAAAATACTAGCACAAATTTTCTAAGGAAGGGTTTGAAAATGGAATTCATCAACCCTTGAAATGTAGAAGGTGCATTGGTAAGGCCTAAAGGCATGACCAAAAATTCATAATGACCCTCATGAGTTCGAAATGCTGTTTTTGGAATATCTTCAGTCTTCATTCTAATTTGATGATATCCTGAACGAAGATCCAACTTGGTAAAATAAATTGCTCCATGTAATTCATCCAATAATTAATCAATCACAGGAATGGGAAATTTATCTTTAATGGTGAGCTTATTGAGCTCCCTATAATCCAAACACATTCACCATGATCCATCCTTCTTGTGTACCAATACTACAGGAGCAGAGAAAGAACTTTGACTAGGTTGAATTATACCCGCCTCTAACATTTCTGCAATCATACGTTCAATTTAGCTCTTTTGGACGTAAGGATATCTATAAGGCCTGATGTTTGGAGGAACACTTCCTGGAATCAAATGAATAGCATGATCATGATCACGAATAGGTGGGATTCCTTTGGGAGTTTCAAACACCTTGGAATGATTATCCAAGACTTGTTGGAGATCTGCAGAAATAGATGATTTTGATGTTGGAACTTCTAGTGAGCATAATTGTGAAATTACGCCTCGTTCTTATTTCTTTAGAAGCTTTTTCATGACATTAGAGCTTATTATCCTTCCCATCTTCCCCGTAATACCCCGTAATTCGACTTCATTTCCTTCTAAAAAACATTTCAAGAAAATTTCTTGAAAATTAAAAGCTACCGTCCCCAAAGATTGTAACCATTGTACTCCTAGTACAACATCAACACCTTCCATAGGAATGGAAAGCATTGGACTAGTCAATACATATTCCCCCATGGTTAGCTTGATATTATGGCATTTTCCAGAGCAATTTATAGTTGCTCCATTTGCAACCATCACTTGAAATTCTGGTGCTGGGTATAGGAAACAATTTAATTCCTTGGCTACCTTACAATAAGTAAAATTATGGGTGCTACCTGAATCAATCAACACTATTACCTTTTTATTCTTGATATGTCCTTATATATTGAGAGTTTGAGGAGTGGTAATTCCTTCCAGTGAATTACACGATATGGAAGGATTCATTTCTTGCTCTTCTAGGGTTGGTTCCTTGTGTATATCCTCTTCTTGTTCATTTTCTTCTTTCTCTTCACAATCTATGTAAAATAATTTCTTCTCAGCACACTTATGACCTTTAGTGTATTTGCTATCACAACTATAGCAAAGCCCTTTTGCTCTTTTTTCTTCCAATTGTTGTGGTGTCAACCTTGTAGGTTGTGGAAATCTAGGCGTAGCAACACTTCCTTCTTTATAGAATAGAGTGGTAGGCTTCCTTGTCGCCATAATTTTACATTCAACTTTTCTTGCCAACCTGAATGCCTTCTCCAATGAATCAGGTTCCAAAACGCGAACTTCATGTTGGATCTTATCCTTTAAAGTGCCTAGGAAGAGATCAATCCTGTGTTCCTCTGTAAGATCAGTTACCCTTATATTCAATTTTTGGAAGTCCTCAATGTGCTGCCCCACTAAACCCTTTTGTTTGAGATTTATCAATTGGGTAAAGAAGGTATTGCTCTTTGTATCCTCATAATGTGCTATCATTTCCTCCGTAAAAATTGACCAAGTGACAATTTTTTTACGGGAACAAAGCCATCGATACCATAAAAATGTATTTTGTTCTAAATGTAAAGTTGCAATGCGTACCTTTTGTGTGTTTTGCACGTTATGGAGATCAAAATATTGCTCCATCTGTAGTATCCATGTTACAGGATCCTTTCCATCAAACTTCCTCATATCCATCTTTGGAATATGGTGGTTCTTCCCGCCAACATTAGAGTTTATGAAATCACAATTAACATTTATTTTGTTCTCATCATGAGGTTCTTCTACTATCTTTTCACCATTGGGAAACCTTTCTTGTATAAACTTTGTCAAACCTTCCATGTCTTCTTTTAGAAAATTCTTCATGTTTTCCATTTTCTCATCGATCTTAGCTTCCATGTCATCAATCTTAGCTTCCATGCCCACTTCCATGACATCCATCTTAGCTTCCAAACCATTCATCTTAGCTTCCACGCCTTTCTTCAAACCATCCATCTTAGTTTCCATGCCTTTCTTCAAAACTTCCATTTCATTTTTTGTTGTTCTTTGCGAGAGTGAAATTTGTTGCACTTGCTCTTGTAATTTTGATATGTCATGTTGCCATTCTTCATCTTCATGAGTCATAGTAGAGCCTTCTAAAGGCTTAATGGGCATTGAATTATTTTTAGGGGCCATTTTAGAATCCAATACTGATATCTATTCTACAATATTCCCTTGGAATCAATTCAACTTGATTATTCAAATAAGACTTATGCAATTCGGAAAAAAATACACACCTTTTACTTGCTTTTGAGAAGCTCGATATTGAAATTGAATTATCTCTATAATTGGGGATCTTCAATATCTAAAATTTAGCCCTGTAGTATCCCTTTGAAGCTTCTTTCAAATGCCATGGGTCTGATCTGATTTGGATTCTTCAAGAAAAATTTATTTCCAATCTCCCACAATGACCCAATTTTGGACTGGTTCAGTAGAGTGAAATTGTATGACTTTCCACGTGTCACTGTTTCATCCTTCGGCTCTAAAATTGATAGCCAAGAAACTAGAGTCTGTGTAATTGTGGCCACTTTTTACGGCACTTCAATCTGATGCTCAGCGAGAGAGTTATGAATATTTTCCCACGATCACCTCTTTGAGATGAAATTCTGGAGCCTGAAAAAGCACTACCTTCGACAAATCATATCTCCAAAAATGTTGCGAATCAAGATCTGAAATTTTTTGAAGAGTTTCCTCAGGATTTAGGCTTCATACCCTAAAAATTTCAGATTTTTAACCTTCATATAAAAAACGTTATAGCGCAAATTCCACGATGACCTGTTTAGGAGCCTGAAAAAATACCTAACTTCCATAGATCATATCTCCGAAAATATTGCAAACCAAGCTCTAAATTTTTTTGATGATGTTCCTCAGGATTTCAGCTTTGTACCCTAAAAATTTTAGCTTTTTAAGCTTTGTATAAAAAGAGTTATAGCAAAAATTCCACGATGACCTATTTGGAGCAGCGAAACCCTAGAATCCAAAGCTTTGAAGCCACTTCGAGGGGGAAACCTCCAATACATTACATGAATGAACAATTCTTGGATGATACAATTTAAAAAACCTCCTTTCTATATATAGGAGTCCATGGGGCCATAATGTAATCCTAGCCGACCTAACAATAATAATTAAAGGGCACAATAATAACAAAATGGGGGCTACAAGGGTACAATAATAACAATAATGGGGTTACACTAACAACAATAAGGGGCTATAATAGTAATATAGGGACCTAACATATGCTATCCCCTTCAAGATTTTTTCCAAAAATAATTAGGGTACTCGCCAAAAATTGTGGGGAAAAATGGAACCAATATCACCGTCGTGTCGGCAATATGTCACTCTTGAACATGGCACTTGTCTACATTCGTGTCGGGTTGGGGACATCTCATCTCATTTTCTGCTTGCCTCCATGGGTTTGGGTAATCTCTTTTGACCACTCATCTTCTCTTTTCCATTTCATCATGACCTCAGATCCTTTGATGTAAAATACTGCCAAATCCAGTGTCATGTCGCCGATATGTTCAAGAGAAGTTGACCTCTGCAGTTTTCGACCCTCATCTAATTCTCTACTGATCTTGATTCGCAAACATCATGTTCCTCTGTCTCGTGTTGATGATGTGGGAAACACTATGGCCCACCTTCGATCAAGGTCACTTCCTGTCGACTTCAGCTCATTATCCAGAAAACTGATCTAGAGACTCCCTTCAGGTACCTTGGAGCCTGCATGCCTCAATGGTAGGTTCTTCGCATTCGATGCAAGGTTTTCATTATTGGCCTTCGATTGGATGATTCTACGGGTGTTCAATGCTAGCTCACTATTCACATTCCATGGATTGTACCTATATTACCTTGAGGGCCATCCTCATTATTGGTGGTTTCTCTCGTGTCTGTTAATGGATTTCATTGTTGGCTGGTAATCAGACGATGTTCCTGCGTGTTCGACTTCAGATCACTTATTCACATGCTCGGACTTGTACTCTATTCGGGTCGATATGGAGTGCAAGACCCTGTATTTTGTCTAATGAAATACAGGCTACGGATTTTTTGTGGATTATCATGATTAGTTACATGACTCATTTGATTGGATGGCTGTGAACATACCTAAGTCTACTTGTTGATCCTTATTTGTTGGATGGCCGCGTCCATACCTTGGATCCTGGTTCTTATACACTCTATGATGGATGGTTGCGCCCATACCACATATCATGTATCAGAGACATCATTTGTATTTGTATTTGCAGGTCTTCCGATGACAGTGTTCTCAATTTGGCACATTCTCATAAAGCATTTCACCCCTCCCTCTCTCTTGAACCTCATGCTTTAGGGGGCATCTGTTACACAACATTTTTTCACTGTCCCTCCAATCCCTCGTCTCGTACATTGGATGACTATTCCCATGACCTGTGAACAGTAAAATGACCTGAAACCACCTTCATGGCATCCTCTTGCATAAGGACAAACATTCCCCTGAAGAACATTTCCTCTGAAAAACCCTAAAAACAGATGTTTTAGCCTTGGCGCGACTAGTCAATTCATCCCTCGTGCTAATGGGGGAAATCCACACTAGAGGGCACACCAACTGGCACTCTGTCCCTGTGTTTCACTCATGCCAAGCTTAATAAGGGATGTTTTTTAAAAATAAATGGTGAAATTTTGATTCCAACAAACTCCTGAATGAATCATCAAAAGGAGTTTAGTGGTTTGCTCCAGATTTCCATGTATAGGAGGTGGTTTTCCACGTATCATGGAACCTTCCTTAGAGATAGGGCCTATCCCATGATTATAGGGATCCCAACTTCTTTTCCTCCATCTATAAAAGCTTGCCTTCTCCATTAGCAAGCTAGCTAAACTTGTAGGAAGGAAACTATAGTCGCAACTATTGAGAGCCAAGCCGAAGAGAGAGAGATTCGTACAGAATCCTGACAGGCTTTGTTGAGACGCGCTCCGCTGCCAGCCCTGCCGAAGGAATATCATAGTGTTAAAGCATTTGGTTTTAATATCCCTTTTGTTATTTATAATATAAGCGACTTTGATTTTGGTTCCATTCATATGTTTAATTCTTTACGCAATGAATTATGTCCTCTCTGACTGATGTATAGTTACATGCTTTAGATTTTACATTGTATGTCGTTGCTTCCTTGCATGCGTATAGGTGTTCGAACGTGTCGAGCGGAAGGATTGTGATATGTCAAGCAAGGAACGGGAAGCATCATCTTTTCTTCAACGACAACTGCGTGAGATTTTAGGTAGGCACTCATCGTGATCTTTGTCTTTTTGTAACTAGGAACCAATGTCATTGCGTGACTTGATTGTTGCTAGACCTGATCTGGGCTAGTGGGATCGCCTCTGTCCGTAGAGGGGATTTACCTCTTCAACAACCAACATCCCCAACCATATATGCCTCCTAAGCACCGTAGATCTGAGGCCTGCCACCCTGATGCGATACACAATCCCTCCTGCAATGGTCTCCAACAGAGGTCCAATTCCTTAAAGGTTTTCTACCATCACCTTTATTTTTTTGTGACCCATGTCCTCTCTCGGTTGCATTTAATTTTCTTTGTCACCTACATCTTGATATATTTCTCACTTCTTATCCCATTTTGTTAATTTTTATTAATGCTATATTGATATTTGCTTTAGAAAATTGCATTTCATTATTTACGTATTGAATTTACCCCACAAAATCTTAACATTACTCATCAATATATACAACTTTATAGAAATAAGAATATCATCATAAATTCATCAGAACATAAACGAACAATAGAAGAAAATAATTCACACATAGAGAGACTAGGATTGGTCTGAGAATAAGAAAAAACCCCACGAGGGGGGAAACCATTTCAAAATATTATTTTTATTAGATCTTCATTGAATGTTTCAAAAAATAGAGAGTAAAATTATCCATATCTTCAACCAAAAGAATATCCAGAAAAATCAACTGGACAAAATCCAAGAGATGAACCCAGCAATGTTAATAATCAAAACCCTAATTCAAAATTTGGTGGTCAACTATCATAAAATATCAAAATATGTGGTTAGCTACAATTAATTGTTAAAATAAAACCCTAGGTTCCAACCACATGGAGAGAGATATGTGTATGCAGTTGAAACCCTCAAATCACACTCATAGGCTTGTGTTCCTACAGTGGCAACTGAAAATATCTTGCAGCATCCCTGCAGTTGTGAACCAAAAACCCTAATCACATGTGCGATATTTAGTCCCTGTAATTTTGGACTTGAGTGAACCAACTTCTGTGAACCAACCTCAGACCTGTGCGAGCCAAAATCAAGAAAGAAGAATGATTGATGATCTCCAAATGAGGGTCACTTGACTTGTATTTATAGCCATCAAAGGGTGTTCAATTTCTCTTTTGGGCTGACTTGTCCTTTTGTGCACATGTGGGTTTCCATATTAAAAATATATTTTTCCTTAACCAAATTAAATTCTTCCAAGGGCTAGTAGGGGTCTTCCTTGATGAGGAAGATTGTCCAAAGGAGGGAATTTGTCCTAGAGCTACCAAAATTAACACTCCCTCTCAATTACGAAGGAATTATTGACTGCAACATATGCCTTATTAGAAATATATTGTCATCATCAAATGTAATCACTACATATCTAGGCTCATCTCTGATCATTTACTCTTTTTTACTCATCTATGCTTATTTTCCCATCTTTTCTTATGCTACTCTACTCATTATCTCTACTCATATGTTGAGCACTCTCGAATCTAAAAGAATAATAATTTGACATTTGAGGGGAGTCCAAAATACCACCCTTTATTCATCCGTGATTTGCCAAAATTAACACATTTTCCTTTATTCTTCTCATTACCTTTCCAGTTGCACTTGAACTCAAGCTTGCGCTTTGATTGCTCATAAAAATGCTTCAATTTTCTAATGGCTTCCTCCAATGATCGAGTCCCATCAAACTCAATCCAATTTTTGAATGTTACTTTAAACCCATTGATGAAACTTTGGATCTTCACTTTCTCATCCTTGATATAAGCAGAATATCTCAACAACTCTAGAAATATGTTTATGTACTCCTCATTTGTCATGGAACCCATCTTGAGCTCATAGAATTCCTTAGATTTTCCATTATAATACTTCTTAGACATGTACTTCCTAAAGAGTCTTTCAAACGCATCCCAAATAAACTCCTCTTCTGTAATTCCTTTGGCATGCTTAACATCTTCCCACCAGATATCCACTTTTCCATTGAGACTGAAGGTAGTTATCTTGGTTTTAATGTTTTCTAAATATCATGTAATCTGAAGAATTTCTTCATCCCAAGCAACCATGCTTCTGCATCTTTCAATTCTTTTATTTCTCCATCAAAAGTATAAATCTTACATTTCTTGAATTCTCCTGAAAATTATCCCTTCTCACTCCTCCTATAAGGATGTTGGTGGTGATGGTGATGATGTCTCAGAATTAAAGCTATAATAAAACCCGTGAGTACTAGCCCTACCCTCAGGTGTGTCCAAGGATCTACCACTCTTTATTGTATCACCTTTATCCATCATGTACCCTTTATAAGGCTTTCTTCCATCTGCACCATTAGTACTTTCTTCCTTTTAATGGAGGATGATTGCATTAACCTCGACTTGATTTTCTTTAGATGTGGCAAGCCATTCCTGTGCCTCAATCAACTGCTCATTGTCTACCTTGCAACTTATAATTATTTCCTTCAAACTTCTCAATGTGTCTACCAACCCAGGAGAATGTCCCTCTTCCTATTTCTCAATCGATATCTCCCATCCTACTAATGTCTCTTTGGGCCTATACAAAGACTCATATCAATTGTACTCAACTATTATGCTATTCATCTCTTGGCCTTATATTTCTTGCAATATTCCATTGTTAGCTAAGTGAAAACATAATCAAAATCATACCTCAATGTATCTTAGGCGAGGCTATTGCATCTGCATAGGTCAATCCAGATTAGAAAGATACAACATCACACGCATACCAGCTTATACATGGATATCATAACCATAACAATATCTAGCTAACATGCATTCATAATAAACATATAAAAAAACTGACATGCATGCATAAAAATATATATTACCCTAGGTCCAGTGCTACAACCTCACTCTAATAACACTCCACCCCACATTTACCCACTTTTACAAGCTCTCCAAGGAAAACATGTGCTGAAATTTACTATGAGACGACCCAACATCCAAGTTCCAGTCATGGAAGTGGGGTCTATAAATTGGAAACATCCTACAACCTCCCAGGATCACCACATCACCCAAATACCAAACAACATATGTTGATGATCTTTCCTTAGGCTGGAAATGAATTTTTCCTGACCTTACATTCTAGCAACATGCATGCCAAGTTGTGCATGTGGTTGGAAATCTATAGTCGCATGCACAGGCTATCAACCATGCAGTTGCAACTGAAATATCTCAATTCATAGGGTGCAACTAGCAAGCCAAATTTTGATTTTCAAGGCTACCTACAGGCCAATTACCTAGAACAACCCAAAATTTCCAGAACTCAATCTAAGATGATAATAAGTTAGTATAATGAATACTAAGGCTGGGTATTTCTTCGAACATTCCAAACACATGCTAAAAATTTCTTTAAACACATGGTAAACGTGCTAAACTATAGATCATGAATGCATATATGTTCAATGTATTCTTAACATCATCAGAGAATCATCAAGAAGGCTCAATTCCCTCTCAAAGTAGCTGCAACAACATTAATTAGCCCATGAATTCATATACCATTCACTAACTTATCTCACGATAAGAAATACCCATAACAAGAGCACATTATACAACAAAAATTTACCATGCCTATAACCAACATTTAACCAAAATGAATCCATGACAAACTAGTCCTAAAATCAACACAATAACCCATACAAGCCCTCATTGATCTCAACAAGAAATAACACATAATAACATATGCATAAATCCAACCAAGTTAGGAACTTCCACATGCCACCTGACCATATATTGGGCTAAATGAAATCTCTCTTTTAGCCAATCATCCCTATTCCATATTCAAAGCTTGAATTTGGGATTATATGTGTTAAACCAAAATAGAACTAACCAGGGATTCTAGAGGCCAAACCATCTCAACCCAAAACCACAATGATTTCACGTAAACTGGTCCATAAATCACTAACACCAAAAAAATTTGGATGCCTCTAACTTTCATTACCCTAACCAGAGGATTTTTCCAGTCTCCACCCATATGTCAAGAGTTCCAGGAGAAATCCCATCTCCACCCTTGAACCTTGGGAATTTTTCCGAGACCACCTCATCAGGATCCAAAGTCTACCAACCATCCAAATATTAATCACAACAGGGAACCCACTACACCATGGTTATCCAAGAAATTACAAAGAAAGGTTGAAACCACTATCAATCAATGAAAATCCCATACCAATGACAAAAAGGTAACCAAATAACCAAATGGATGTACCATGCATTTAGATCTCAACAATGAAATCACACATGAAACCTATTACATGCAATGATTTCTTATTATATCTACTTTTCCAACCTTCTCTTTCATTGCCCATGAATTCATTTGCTTACTTTCTTCTGTCTAGGTGCTTTCTCTCTCCAATTCCAAGTGAGAATGCCTCATTCTCCAAGTGAATGCTCAAATGCTCCAAGAATGATCTAGGAGTGTAACAGTGTATGAGTGATGAAGAGTAACCAAGAGAGGCATATAATTTTCTCCCTCTCCTTTTTTTTTCATTTTCCTTTATTTTCCCTTGAATGCATATTTGTGTCTCTTCATCTCCCTTTTCTCATATTTTCCTTTAGTTCTCATATTAAATTATCATTTATTGAATTTTTCCTTTGCCAATTCCATTTCCAATTTCCACACCCAATAATAAACCACAAGTGATGCCCAATATAATGTTTTCCCTTCCATTCAACTTGGAATACATGTCACATGACCTTGGTTTAATTTATTTACATGGAAAATCAACCCAGGGATGTTACAACAATGCTCAATGAAACATCCTCTATCATAACGGACAAGGGCACTACCTTCCTTTGCACCTCACTTGTTAAATTATGAATGAATATTGAAAATCATTCGTAAAATTATGTGCTTTGTTAAAATATGAATAAATAATGAAATTCATTGGTAAAAGTATGTACTTTGTAAGTTTTAAATGATAAAGTTGAAAAAAGTTTTATTTTGTATTATAAAATTATTAAGATGATAGTGGTAGAATGTTGTGATATATGAATTCTATGATGTATGCCAAGTGTTGACAATAGACATGTGTATCAAGAATAGAAAGTAAGGTGGTAGGGCATGCAAAACTTAATTTTTCCTTTGTATCCAATTTATAATGTGAATGAAATGATTTCAAGATTATTTTAGCACACGTAATTTGTCAATTTGGATGGATGGGCATATGGTTTTCTAGATTAAAAAAAGCGAATATAAAAAAAAATATTTAGGAATTTATTTAAATTAAATGTATATTCAAATATGAAAGAAAACTATATAGAAACTTAGATTGTGAGATAAAGTATATTTAATGCATTGTATCGTCAAAGTATAGTAGTTAAATCTTTTTTAATTATAATTTTTATTAATATAAACTATTGATGAAATCTTTGTCTTTATTGTTTTAATTCTAATTTTAAGTATATTTAAACTAAGCAGTAGGGACTAGCTACTATGTAGCACTTGTTTTAATTTGGTTGCAAACTCCAATTTTATTTTAATATGAGAAGTATCTTTTACTTCAAATGCACTCTATGACACTGCTATAGAAGACTTATTAAACAAGTTTTCATAGCATAAGATTGGTTTACTAAATTTTCATCTATATGTTATATCTACACATCTTTCAAGTTATATGATATCATAGATAATTGTTAGTTGCATGTGAAGGCTTTGTTTCTTATCATGTAGAGCTAGCATAAATCAGATTTAATTTGGTCCTCTTGGTTTTTCTTTAGATTTAACCATATGCATAAACTAAAATTAATGGTTTAAATTCACAATTTTGTTGGATTTTGTTCATGTTTAAATTTTATAGGTTAAATGCTTCTCATCCATTACTTATTTCCATCCTAGCATGTTTCACATGAATTTATTCTAATATTAACCTTAATTTCATTGAATATTTGATTTCTAGGGTTAGTATAGTATGGGTTTGAGTACTTATTCACTTAAATACAATTTTTTGTTAAGGGAAAAATTCAGATGAATATTCCATGCAGATGAGGTTTGATTTAGTTTGGAGGAGTTCCAACAGTATGAGAGTTATGTTCCAGAAGTGGTATTGACCGGAAACTCTAGCAAGGAGTTCAATGCCGATATGGCATGCTATCATCCAAACGGCCGCAGACACATACATTCGCAGGTTTTCAGATCAAGAAAGAATGTAGTTTTCAGCTTAACGAGATGCGTATTGCACCATGGTACAAACATTGTTTCTAACACCTCTTTTTGACATTGTGGACTGACCTTTTGTTTGTGTTTCTGCCTTCTTTAGTTTCAGGGGACTATACATGAATGAGTAAGTAAGAGTGGAGTTTTAGTAGATCCTTTGAAATGGTTGGTATGGATTACTTACTCTCTGAGGGGAAGAATCGAGATATTATGGCCGGTTTTTTTTCCAGATGATTTGCACCTATCCTAATGGGTGTGAAGTAGGCTGATGGATGAATTGACACCTTGTCTAGGCTTTTGGTGGATGTTTCCAGAATAAGGGAGGTCTGTATTCTCATTTTTGTGGATTGCATACATGTATGAATCTCTAGTTTTTTCGTCTAAAATTGCGAAAACTACTGGAATTTTCAAATTCACACTGGAATTGCCAATAAATCCCACAATGGATTCCTAGCCCACTTACTAACACTTTGGCCTGTCCTTTTATACGAGACTGATTTCCAAATCACCTCATAGTACTAACTATCAGGGGTAGTTAGTGCCTTCTTTAACTACTAAAGACGGGTGGAAGCCATATACCTATGTGTGGCGGTAGGTAGTACTGTCTTATGCTTGTAGCTGACCGTTGGACAAATCTTGGAGTTGAGTGATAGTAATTATCCTTGGTTGGGATTGACGATACTGGTGGAATTTTCAAATTTTGATACCTTTTAATATTTTTTATTGTGATTCAGGGATGGGGGAAATTTCATCATTTATTTCCAAGTGTGATGAGGATGTACTCGATCTCTCGTTTCTACGTGAATTGGGGATGGCGGAAGAGGCAAGGTCTTCACACTATGGGATAGTGCCTAACCCGCATTGTTTGACAACTGAAGCGAGGCTTCCACAGCAGAAGGAATCTGCCACCCAAGGTGATGAATGAGGCACATAGCAATCGTGTATTTCTGGGGATCACTGGGGAGGGGCATCGAAGTCAATTAAGCCGTGTTCACGGTGTCGATTACTCAACTTTGGCAGCGATGTCATGTGGGAAAGACTTGAAAGTCTCACAACCAGTGCAGTGGTAAGTAGATGGAAATTTCTAAACCATGGTAAGGGGGATGTTATGAAGTGGCTCATAGGGTCCTGGGAGAAGCTGTTGGGATACAAGCCTATGATCAACAAATTAGAAAGGGGTTGGTTTTTTTTCCATATGATTAAGGAAGAGGATGTTACTGTGGTTCTCAGCTGAACTTGGGTGAGTGGAAAGTGTCTTATGGCCCTATATCGTTGGGACATTGGCTTCCATCCACGTTTAAATGTTCCCAATAATCATCTCCTATGGGTAAAACTTGACGGTATCCCTCTATAATTATGAAGTCAGAAGGCCTTCATGAAGACCGGGGATTGTTTGGGAAAATGCCGCTACGTGGATCCAAAGTGTTTTGGCATCTACAATAAGAGGGCGACATGGATTCTGATTGAAGCATATTTCATGGGGGGTTTTCCAGCTTTCATTTATTTACAAAGGAATGAGAAAATTTACAGAAAAATTGTAGATTATTGGAAAATGTCGTTCTGATGCTACAACTGTCACGAAACGAGACACCTACTAAAAACCTACCCAAGGAGAAGGGATTTTGATGAAGGGAAGAGGATGAAGGTGGAAAAATGGGATGAGAAATTGCAACCGAGGATCAACGATGAGGATGAGAAAGCTACATCAATTCCTGCGAAGATGATGGGTAAGTCATATCCCTGCGCTGATCATTTTATTGATATTTTATCTTGGAAGAATTTTCCCTTATTTCCTGAGGGTCTTACAAAGTCTGTGTCAAATTTTACTGAGTCCAATGTTCTAGAAAGCGAGGGGGGTTTTCTGCCCTCGTTTATCCCCCAGGGTAGGAGGGTTGTTTCGGACTTGAATGAGAACTCGGTGTCGGATACACCTGCCCATCCTAAGATTGATGTAGTGTCATCCCCTTCTCTGTCGCCCCTGGACATGCCCTCTGTGGATTTATACACTCTCACTTAACCTCTCACAGTGAACCTGGAATCCCCTTTAAACAATGTGGTGGATTCCCCATCCCTGAGGAACTCCATTGGGAGTGACTTAGATTTACTGTTGTCGGGAAATGACCCTTTTCTGAAGCCACTAATTGTGGATAAGGGCAAGTCAAAATCCCCTTCCTTTTTTGTTAGCCTGGTGTCGAGATTGAATGTAACACTCAGAAGGGGAAATGGGAAAATAAAAAGGAAGAAAAATATTGTCCCGGTTATAGATTTACTGGACATTTAACCGGATAGTAATTTCCGGGATGTTCCGGTTTCTCTAGCCATTAGTAGGGTCCTTGGAGAATTGACCCCTGTTGTCCTAATTCCTCCATGAAGATCGTCTCTTTAAACATAAGGGGTTTGGGGGGCCAGGAGAAGTTACCATCGATAAATAATTTTCTCTTTTTATGTAATCCAACTTTCATTTTTATTTAGGAAACAATGCACTCTGCAGATAGTGAAATCTTGTACTTTCGTTCTATTTATTCTGACTGGCATATGGTAGCAGTTGATGCAGATGGAAAATCTAGAGGGTTGGTAGCCATGTGGGATCCCAAGTGGGTGAACATGGAAGATTTTAGCTTCTATGGAGACATCCTACTCTTGGGTTTATGACGGGGCTTCCAACACCAGATTAATATTATTAATATTTATGCACCTTACAAGGACAGGCTATTATTATGGTGGCATATGGAGGACTGTGGTGTCTTATATCTTCATAATCTTTTGATAGCAAGTGATTTTAACTTTGTACTAAACGATGTTGAAATTTGGGGAGACAGAGGAAGAAGGGACTAGAGGGCGATGGTAATTTTTTTCAGGAATGCAAGGGTAAGTGAAATTTCATTTACGGATAATAGTCCTACATGGTTAAATGGCAGGAAAGGTGGAGATTTCATAGGAAAAATATTGCATAGATTTGTAATTAGCAATAGCCTGAGATCACATATGGATAAGATGAAAGCACAAGTTGAGTATCTAACAGTGTCTGATCATAGGCCAGTTACTTTACAATGGTATTTTTAAGAAAGAAAAGGTGGCATACCTTTTAAGTTCAATGGAACATGGCTGTACAATGAATCTTTGAATGTGCTAGTCAAGGACTATTTGAAATCTCATAAAAGGAGGGAGGAGATGACAGAAATGACATATTTAACTATTACCCTGAGGAACTTAAAGAAATTAGTTAAGAAGTGGGTAATTGGACAGAATAAAAAATTGAAGAATAAAATAATAGACATCAGAAGGGAAAGGACGGAGATTTTAAAGGAAATTGAGGAGGGAAGACAGTCGGATAATTATTGGGAAAAACTGAAGCTATTGGAAGAGGCATATAGGACAAATCTTCCTATGGAGGAAGAGGAATGGAGATTGAAGAGAAGAGCGACGTGGCTGTAAAGTGGTGACAAAAACACAAAAAAATTTCATAAAGTGGAAAACGGGAGAAGGAGCACAAATTCTATTTGGGAGATTAAGGCAAATGGAAAGACTGAGTGTATGACAAAGGATATAAAAAGGGGAGTGGTGGAGTATTATGAAACACTATATAAGAACCAAGCACTTGTGGATATAGATGTAAAAATGGATTATATAGAAGACTTTCCTGTCATGTTTGACTAGGTGGATTTAAACACTTTAAAACAACAAGTCAGCCTGGAGGAAATAAAATCCACTCTTAAATCTTTTGCAGTTGATAAGAGTCCGAGTCTGGATGGATGGACTTCAGACTTCTTTTTGCACTTCTTTGATGAATTATCTCCTGCATTAGTGGAGATGGTGGAAGATGTAAAACTCACTGGGAGAATGCATGAAGCCATAAACACAACTTTCCTTGCATTGATTCCAAAAAAGAAAGGGAGGTTAACATTTGATGATTACAAACCCATATCACTCTGTAATACCCTTTATAAGATAAATTATAAAATTATAGCAGAGAGAATTAAGGGAATACTATCCAAACACATAACAAAGGAGCAGGTATGTTTTCTGAAGGACAAGAGTATTCAGGAAGTTGTGGCCATCACACAAGAAATTCTACATTCTATGCAGATCGAGAACTTGAAAGGGGTGGTTATGAAAATAGATCTAAATAAGGCTTATCATAGGGTAGAATGGAATTTCTTAAGAATGATTTTATTCAAAATAGGCTTGGATAGGGAGATGGTGGCTTGGATAATGGCATGTGTAACCGAGACTTCTATGGCAATATTAATAAATGGAACAACATTTGTTTTCTTCAAACCAGGCCGAGGCTTAATATAGGGTTACTCGTTGTCTCCATTTTTATTCATTTTGATTATGGATGCCCTAAGCTTAAAGATTAATAAAGCAATAAATAATGGAATTTTTAAAGGTTTTAAGCTTTGTCGGGAGAAGATGGTGTCTCACAATTTCTTTGTCGATGACGTGCTAATCTTTGGGGAGAAGGAGAGAAGGAATTGGGAAGGTTTCAAGGTCATTCTACATGGATTGTATGAAGCATCGGGAATGTTGACAAGTGAAGGGAAATCATGCATATTATATGCAAATAGGGAGGATGAGGAACTTAATGAGCTGGCCCCATTTTTAACTTCAAAACAACAGTCCTTAGAAATGTATTGACATATTTGGGTTTCAGACTGAAGCCGACTAGGTATACAGTGGATGATTGGAAATGACTAACTGAGAAATATAAAAAAAATATCTGTGCTTGGTCTTCCAAATGGTTATTGAGATGTGGCAGACTTATATTGTCCCAAGAAGTCCTACAACAATATAGTGTATACTAGGCTCATATTTTCCGGATTCGAAAACAAACAATTGTAGAGATTAATAGGATAATTGCTAGATTTTTATGGAGTGGGTGCATTGAGAAAAAATCCATCCATTTGGAATGACTAGAATGTTTAACGAAGCTGAAGGCTAAGGGTGGCGGGGATCTATTAGATTTTGACACATTCGAGAAATCCCTCATTTTCAAATCCCTATGGAGATGCATTACCAAAGACATTTTCTAGGTATAAATCATGAGACTAAAATATATTGAAAAAAAAGGAACTAGCAAATATTATTTTTACGGGCTGGGAGGATGTAAAGTGCATATCAAAAATCTAGAGAGGTTTCAGCAGATGCTGGCAGGAATTCAGAGAGAACATTGAATGGAAATTTGGAACCGGTAGTAGGATTCAAATTGGAAGTTTAAATTTGCATGGACATGGACATGGACATTCCTTAACTATGGAAAGTAGGACTTTAGACATTTTAAATCAAAGAGGTGTTTTATTTATGGGTTAGATAATTAAGGAATGGATTTCGGATATTCCGAGTTGGAAAAATTACAAAGAGGTGGGACTATAAGAAAACAAGAAAGAGGAATGGGAAAGCTACATCATGTCACTCAGAGTATTGGGTTTGATAGAGGACACAACAGGTGACAGTTTGACATGGAGAGGAATTCCAATGGAATCTCAGATCAGCACGAAGGAAGCATACTCTGTTTTGACAAATAAAAAACTAGATTAGGAACTAGATAGTTGGTTCAAAATGATGTGGAGGGTAAAGGTTAAGATTAAAATGATCATCCTTATGTGGCTCAAATGGAAGAATAGAAATATGACTTGGGAAAACCTACAAAAAAAGGGATGGCATGGCCCGGGAAGATGCCCGATGTGTGGAAAACACGAGGAAGACAATGTACATTTATTTTACAGTTGTGATTTTTCAAATGAGACTTTAATAATGTCGTCTCAGATCCTAAAACTTCCTATTCCAGAGTATAGATCAATGACGGATTGTATAACTTGGTGGTTTAGAAGGGGAAGCCACCTAAAAGCCATTCCGATAATTTTTCATTGGCATATCTGGTGTGGGAGAAATAGAAATATATTTGAGGGGAAACATAGTACACCAAGGGAGATCAACATAAAGGTGTATAGCATAATGGAGAAGCTGAAAGTAAACCAGAAACCACTAAAGGATTTGTCCAGGAAGATGAGACCTATTGAATTTCAATACCCTGATGGATTTTTTGATGGAGCGTCTCAAAACTGCAATTGTGGCTATGGGGCATGGTTAATGATATCTCTAGAAAGCCACTACAAAATTTACTAGAATGGAGGCAGAGGATCCCACATGCGTGCTGAAATCATAGCACTATGGGGCTTACTGTGGTTCGCCAACCAACTTTATATGGAGGAGCTATGTATTTTTGGGGATTCGAAGGTAATCATAGAGCATCTGCACAAAGGAACACATCTAAATCTAGGTTCTCTCATTCATTGGCTGGAAAGGATAAAAGCGCTGAAACAAAATTTCTCTACTATCATTTTCAACCATGTTTACAAGGAAAAAAAAACTGAAGCGGACAGATTATCAAAGGGGGGATTAAATGGACGTTTCAGTGAAATGTACTTTGAACTTCATAGCGCAAACAGGTAGGGAGCGAAAGGTATGGTAAAGTTCAGTTAATATAGAGGACCTTTCTGGGTGATATTAGGAGAGACATAATGAAAATGTTTGATGAATTTGTGTTTTTGTTTTAAATTTTTGAATTGGTAGAAGCAGCGCAAAGAATAGACTTGTGCGCAAAGGATAGAATTGTGGATGAAAACTGTGATTTTTTGTTTTTAAATCACTATTTTTGTAGAAAACGTGTAAAGGTCCTCGATGAATGATAGAAGGACTGTGAATTAAATGATGCTTCTCGAGAATTTCTTCTAATCATAATAGAATGGACAATGGTGAAAACTGTAGAGTTAAATCTGGAATTTTTGTTTTATTTTGATATTCCTCAGTTATGTGCCTTGGTACACTTATATAAATCAGAAGTATTTTTCCTGCTGAAAAAAATTAATTTATTTCAGATATTTTTTTATTTTAATTAGAGGATAAAGAAGATGTTGTAGTGGTGCATTAAATGAAATCTTATATTAAATGGTAATACATATTTTCTGGGCTATAGGATATTAAATGTGGTTGGGCATATACCATCCACCATTAGATTTAAAAAAAAATAATATAACAGCGGATAGTATATGTCCAACCACATTTAATCTCTTATAGCCGAGGAAATAATGGTCACCACATTAAATAATAATAATAATAATAATAATAAAACATGATGTAAACTCAATTGAAAAATAATAAAAATAATAAATAGTTCAATTCAATATGTTATAGTATAATTCTATTTTTGTTGATAAAAATATAAACAATTTTTAGAAAAAATCCATAATATACACATCATAATAAATAAATTTAAATAATATTTTAAAATATATAATTAATAAACATATAAATACTAATCAATAAACATATAATTAAAAATAAAATTATATATATAACCATTATAATTCAAAATTTTATATTTAAATTTAATAAATAAACATATAAAAACTTAAAATTATTTTTCTAAGTTATCTATATATCATAATAAATAATTAATTTAAATACTTATACACAAAATTTCATGTAATACAAGTTAATGAAGGCAAAAATAAAAAACATGGTTAAGGGACACTTATTCCAAGCTTAATGTTGGGCAAAATATCCTAGTGGGCATCACTGGATATGTGTTTATGGCAAAGGAAAATTTGCAAAGGCAATGGCTAAGTCATTAAAGAGGAAAAAGTATTTTTGGCGCATTTTTTTATGAAAATAAAGGAAGGTAAAAGGTCACAGGTTGCATGTGAGGAAGAAAATGAAGGAAAATAATGGAAAATGAAGAAAATAGAGGCCTCATTGATAAAAAAGCTTATGAGGGTCAATTGGTAACCTTTTGTCAGTCAGTTTTGGAACTCTCTCATTATTCTTTCTCTCTCTCATACTCTTGGATACTTAGAGTTTTCTTGGAGAAAATAGACATTGAACCAAGAAAGATGAAAGCAAGCAAAGGAATGACAAGAAAAGGAAAGGGAAGCAAAGATCAAGCAAGGAAGAGTAGGATCTAGCAGCTTCAGCAGGAATACTTGCATGTAACATATTGGATGTATGATTTCCTAGCTGATTTGGACATGCAAGGCTTATGCATTTTGGTATATGGTTCTCTTGATATTGGTGGCATGGTTTTGCTGGGTTTTGATAGTGGTTTTCATCCTTGCCTTTCCTTTTTATAGATGCCATGGTGTGTTGGATTTTGATCTTGGTTTTTAGCTTTGGAATTCCCAGATGGTTTTTAGAATCTGGGGTGGAGGTGGTCTCAAGGAAAATCCCCAAAGGCCTAGGAATCCCTTGACTGGTTTTGGAAGGATACATGGTAAAGCTTGAGGTTGGTGTATCGGTTTAAGTCATGGTGATCCAAGATTGGATTGTGATAAAGTCTAAGAGACATGGATACGAAAATTCCACAAGGGTAGTGATGTATTCTGAATTGAATTCCAAGTTCTGCTCAGTTTTGTGATTGGAGAGCCATTTTTGTGTGTTCACGATATGGTGAGAGTGGAGGTGGTTTAACCTCTGGATTCCATTGGTTGTTTTTTGGATTGGTTTATCCATAAGATCCCACATTCATGCTTGGAATATGGCATGTGGGTGACTGATTGATGAGATATTTGGCTCAACCATGTCTATGGTAGGATGGTACATGGAAGTCCCGAACCTAGTAGGTTATTTCCTATGTTTAATGGAAGCTAAGTTCTCTTTATTTTGCAATTTTCATGTGTGGATTTAATGGACATTATCTCACTGCTATTTCCATGGTTTTATGCTGGTTATAAGCATGTTTAAATGACTAGTTCATGTCATGGTTATTTCATGTATTTACTTGTAAATGTTGATATAATGGATGCAAGACCTAATTGATGTCATAACAGTTCAAGGAAGAGGGATATGATTCTTCTTGTAATGTATCTCAAGAGTTTTCATTCATTCATGCTCTTTCTTGTATCTTAAGCCTATAAATTTCATTTGTTCCAAGTGTTTGACAAAATTTCAGTCCCTATTGGGGATGTTCAGGCCTAGTCATGGAGTCAGTTTTTGGTTTTTTGGCATTTTCGTCATGTGTTTAATGATTTCTGAAAGCTATAGGAGTTATGGGTAGTGTATGGGATTCTGGGCTTAAAAAGTGCTTTAAATCCCATAGATTCAGGCATAAGTATGGGCAATTGATTCCCTGGACGCACGCATGCCTATGTCATAGGAGCGTCTAAAGCCTCCTAGACGCACCCTTTCCCATATCAAGGGAGTGACCGGGGGTTTTCTTTATGAAACATCAGTGGGACCCAACGAAAAGTCAACTTTATGACTGGGACAACCTCTGGGTGTCCTATAGCAGATCCAAGGAATCTGTGTTATGGTTTTCCACTTCAATTCCATTTTCTTAAGGTCACCAAGGAGATTGAGTTTACTCTTAACTTCCCTCAACTCATGTTTACCTTGGTTGGCTGGTTACTTGGGTAGATGTGAGGGGAGGTGTATGTTACATACACAAGTGCATAAAGGGATCAAATATCTCTAAGTACAAACATTCCCAAATTTTTCACTGAAACAAATTTTGCTTCTTGATAGATTCCACCCATCTCTAGTAGATTTAAAGTAGACAAATCTATGCTATATCAATAAATCCAAACCTCATTGAAAAATAATAGCAAGTAAAAATCATTTAAAAAAAATGTTGTATCACATTTTAACATATCCCTCTCCCTTTTGTGAAAAATATGTTGTATTATATTTTAACATATCTCTCTCCATTCTATGAACAAGGATCATGCCAAGGTTTCTTGGTGCATGTCATAACTAAAGAATTATGAAATTAATTCCCACAAGTCATCGTATATCTTTCATATCCTTCATCTGAGTTGTATTGCTACAAAAGGCTAAGCATCCCTTTGGACTTTGTTTATCTTGGTTTGTTTTCCTTTTGTACATTCACATTGCAAGTTAGGGTTTCGTGCATTTCCTTTACAGTGGCTTTAGATTAAAACCAAAAATGTTATCACCAATGGGTTATATAATGACTAATTTAAATACAATAATTCATTGCTCAGAAATATCAAATTTCATTTGGTCAAAGGCTTGCAATAATTGCAATGCGAAGATAGAATGTGTCTCATTTTTCAACGTTGTGGTTGTTGAAATGGCACCCAATGGGGCCTTCTGATTTAATTTTCCCTTAATTAAAGTGGAAGAGAAATTGTGATTTCATCTCATGACAAGTTTTATTAGTTAACTAAGTTAGAATGACTAATTTAGCCTAGGAAATCTGAGTTGGGGGTCAAAGAGGAGGCATGTAGAGGATTTTTCTATTTTTAGAGGGTCCAGTTATAGTTATTTGTGAGTTGTAATTATTTAACTCAATTAAATGAGTTAAAATTAGTTTAACTAGTTCTAACTGAGATATGAGCTAGTGATATGTCCAATGAATTAAATCTTATTTAATTCACAAGTAGTGATCAATCAATTAACTGATAATTCACTATAAATAGTTGTTGCATGTTAGTTCTAAGGAAGTCTTAGTTGAGAGTGAGGTTAAAGGGAATATAACTATCAGTTGTATAATTAGAAAATTGTACAGGTCATGCATGAGGTCACCAATGTTCCTTAGATCAATTGCAAAATCAATTCCAAGGAATTTCCTAATTAATAGGGCCACAATTCCTCTAGGAATGCGTAAGAAAGGCTGGGAAAACAGGGGCTGAGAATTGATTAAGTATTGGATCGATTTTTCGTAGAACAGAGTGAGACAATCAAAAGAGTGCAGATGTTTCTTAGTGTGAGGAATATCATTGCATATTTTCATGGTCTTGAATTTATGCAATATACAAATATCAGGGTTTCAAGCAGTTTCTTTCCCCGGATACATCTTGTGTTGTGCGATCGATTGATTTCTTTCTCTTGCTTGTTTGTGATTATTTGATTGAATTTGGTTTCTAAAAATTTGTATAAGTGATTCATTATTTTGTTTTAGTACATTACAAGATCAAATTGAATCCATTGGTATAATTTCTACATGGTATCAGAGCAAGAATCACTATAGAAGATAAGAATTAGAGTTTGTTTTGAACAAGTATATCGAATTTGTAGATTTGTTCTTCAGGACCCAGCAGTAGATCAAGATGTATTTCAATTGCTTGAGACTCACATATGCACTCGAGGGAAATTTGAATTACATAGAATGGAAGGACATGATGGAGGCATTGCTAGTAGACAATAGACTGAAAGCAGTCATTGATAATGATATTCCTCATCCCGCAACAACTGATGCTCAACAACTTGATGCATGGAAGAAGAATATAGAAAAGGCGAGAAGGATGTTATTAGAAGTATTTAGAGATCATATTGCATCATATATCCATGGGAAGGTGACTCCATATTTGAGGTGGAAAGCCTTGAAAAATCTATTTTAGAGTAGCAGCGACCACAGGAAGCTGGCACTAAAAGAAAAGTTCAGAAAGATCAAGATAGATAAAGGCAACACGATCCAAAAATATTGATGAAGTTCACTCAGTGTCGAGATGAGCCTGGAAGTATTGGGGTGACCGTTTTCAAGGATGATTTGGTGAGCCTAGCACTTACAGACCTTCCCAAGAGTTGGCACAACTACCAAGACTCTATGAATGGGAGGGAGAAACTACTAAAGTGGGAGATATTGTGGTCCGCCTTGGTACAAGAAGAGTTTCAATGGAACATGAGAGGTGAATCCTCATCAAAGACTGATGACGAGGAGAACTGTGCCTTGGATGGAAAGGTGAATAAAGGAAAATGGAAGGTTTCCAATTCCAAATTGAAGTCTGGAAAGTCAGGAAAGCAGCGAGACTTGTTAAAGGTGAAATATTTTCATTGTCACGAGCATGGACACTATGCCACAAATTGTCCACAAAATAAGGCCAGCAAGAAGGCCTTAGGAGGAGTAGCAGGTGAATCACTGGCTTCAAAGTTCGAGTTGAACTTCACTCTCATCGCATGCATGGTGTCATCGATGATGGGTTATGTGTGGTACTTGGATATTGGAGCTTCGTTCCATATGACCGACAAAAAAGAATTAATCAATAGCTTGGAGGAGAAGTGTCTCCAGATTCACATTGAGATGGGTGATGAAAGTAGGTATAGCACTACCGGTGTCTATACAATTAACTTTCAGAGAGATTTAGGTAAGCCCCTCACATTAAAATATGTCATGTATGTTCCTGGTTTAAAGAATAATTTGGTTTTTGTTGCTATGTTGGAATATTGTGGCTATGATGTGATATTCAGTGAAGGAAAGGCATTCCTTCGTCACAAAGCCATGAGACAGATGAAAAATATTGGGTTTTGAGTAAAGAATCTCTATAAACTAGATGTGGAAAATTGTGCTACATTGAGCACACAAGTAGAGAAGGTAGAGAGCCAAGACATCGGTGAGTTATGGCACAGGATATTGGGCCATCTACACCATGGCGCTTTGAATATCATGCATAATATTTCTATAAGACTTCCAAAGGGTGCACTTGCACAAAGAGATACATGCAAAGGGTGTACATTGGGGAAGTATACTAAGGACACCTTTCATGATAAGGAAATCCAAGCAAAGGGGATCCTTGAGAGAGTTCACTCCGAAATATGTGGACCATTCTCCATAGCTTCCAAAACAAAGCACATGTATTATGTGATTTTTGTTGATGATTTTTCAAGAAAGTTTTGGATTTTATTCGTGCAGAACAAAGATCAAAAGTTATCCAAGTTTTTTGAGTTTAAGGAACTTGTCAAGAAATATACAAGGAATAAGGTGAAGGCTATGAGGAGAGATAATTGTGGAGAATATATCTTTAATGAATTCAAGGACTTATGTTCCTTAGAAGGAATTATGTTGGCTCGAGGGGTCCTGACCCAGGTTTGGAGGTTAAGGTTTGCCAACAAACCCATATAATAATGGCCCTTTCATAAATGAGCTGCTTGTGCAGGCCAAAGTCTCACCCAAAGAGGTATGGGAGGGTGCTGAACCAAGTTTCCACACCCTAAGAGAGAGTAGGTAAGTCAAGTAGGTATGCGCTCCCAGCCTATCGAGTTTGCACTAAACAGATTTATTCATAGGCTTATTGACAATATAATCCATAGTATAACATAGCTATTCTCATGCACAGATCTAGTAAATACCTCCGCATCCACGTGTGTAATACCAATTATCAGCACAGAACACTATAATCACAGCAATTAACCGATCATAGATACATATACCAAAAACATAGATGCTTTCATAGTTCACTGAAATTAAACAGACACTTTCACAACTTAATCATATAGACCAGGTTCGCATCAATCATAACCAAACAGATCCAGATAGCATCAGATATCCAACAG
Organism: Pinus albicaulis; assembly: GCA_034641835.2. Lineage (NCBI taxonomy): Eukaryota > Viridiplantae > Streptophyta > Pinopsida > Pinales > Pinaceae > Pinus > Pinus albicaulis. Next base: position 13,184,287 of record CM076577.1, on the reverse strand, counting down.
TAATTCAAATATATATTAATATCAAAATCCACTTACAATCCAAAAATATAGCCTACACACATAGCCAGCAGGGTCTGCACACAGCAGGACTAAGGATCTTCGCGCACACAGCCAGCAGGAGTCCTTATCCAAACAACCCGACAATAGATCTAACAATTTGTGCTTAGCATCAATCTCGATTCCTTTTTCTATCTTAATACTCAAAATGTTCATCTATTTATATCAATTTAGCCTACACATCCAATGGTCCGCAAACCGTGGTTTGCAGACTCTTGGTCTACCCTTGACCCATTACAATTAATTCGGGGCTTTGAACCACCCAAAAACTCCTGCATTAGACTAAATAATACCAAAAATATACAAAAATGTACAAAATTCCCAGCTTTAGGGGACCCTGCTCCAATAGTCCCCCAACACAATCTTGTGAATCATCCCAAGTCACTATGATGGTGGGGTCTCCCACCTACACCTGCAACAGTCTTATCTCCTCCATTAGTGGAGGTAGCACACCTTCACTCTGAGTAGCAGCATTTTGAGCGATATCTACCAAATTATGTGAAGTCAGACGTTCTGTTGTAGCGGTGACACTCTCCAGAGTCTGGTTTAGCTGCTTGATAATGATGTTGATATCCTGCGCGAGCTTCAGGGCTTCATCAGCCCATGGCTTAAGATGGTCATTGAGAGTCTTCTTCTTCTAGCAGAGGTTGTCGATATCATCCCAAATGGAATGGCTAGTTTGCAGTCGCACCAAGTGCTGAGCATGAACCAAAGTAGGCATGGTGGCTTCTAGCTTCTCAAACGCTTCTTCTTTCTGCCGCAGGTCCTGGTTGATTTCACATAGGATGGGGTCACGTTGTACCTTGGTCCATAACTGCATGGTTGTATCCAGCAATTGGGCGCCCTAAGAAATATGCCCTGTGATTACATTTGTAGCTGCAGTAATCAACACAGTTCACTCGGCCTATACCTCTGGTGGTGTCTCTGGCTACAGCTTAGCCTACAAATCTGTGATCTATTGTTCCATCTGTGTTTTTACCACCTGAATCTCCATCCTAGAGGCATTCAAGGCTGCGACCAACCCCTCAATATTGGCCTGGGGGGTTGCGGTGGCTGGGATATATTATGTGACATCCACACAAAGTCTGCTAATTAATTTTTCCAACTCCATTTTCTATGCAATGGCGAGGGTGCAGGAAACCTGGGCCTGAGATACTTCAGCAACTTTTTCTTCAATCGTTTTCTTGGCTGCGCTGAGATAATGGTGTACCTGGCGATCTCGATTCTGGATTTCTTCAAACAACGTAGTGTGGAGTAGCTGTAATGACTCATGAGGTAGCCGGGCTAGATCTAACTGCACTCCTACACAAGCTTGGACTTGTGCACCCAAGTCTAGAGGACTCATTATAAGGGTTGTGCCAAGCAGCAGATAGGGACGGCTTTTGGTAGTAACCACGACTGTGCTACTGGTTGTGGGGGTCGACTTTGTCTAGGTCATGTTGTTCTGCAAGGTATCTACCTAGACCTACAAAGCCTGTATCCCTCCCTAGAGTGTATCAATCGTGGTATTCTGCTGCTCCTCGAGAACCAGCCATTTGTCCTTTGCCACTAAGGTGACCACATCTGCAATCTGCTCTAGATCATCTTCGGTCAGTGTAACTTCAGCATCGTGTTCTAGTCGGATGGCTCGTTGTTTCTTGTGTGACCTTTTGATAGGCTCACTTGTCCGCTTTGTGCCTCAGGGGGAATCAATACCTTCTACATCCAATCCTTCTGCCCCTAGATTTGGCTGTGAATCCGTCTGTATTTCTTCTTCTGCATCCTTTTCAATGGGTTGTTTTTGCTGCGAATCCTTTTGTGCTGTTGCGTTCATGCCCTTCACTGTACTCTTACCGGGCTGCGAATATTTCTGTGACGTGGCGTAGGTGCCTTTCCCCATACTTTTGCTCAGTCCTCTAGTTTCTTTGGTCATGGGGGAAGTGATTTTTGTATCATTTGTGCCGGCAGTGCCCATCGCACCAGTTTTGAGCCCAATCTTCCACCGCGGAGGCCATGTAGCAACTATGCAATCAATATCCTCGTCTGCAACCATATATGGGAGTGATGCCCAGGCTTTATCCTTGCATGCTCTAATTTGGACGTTGTGCATGGTGACTTGAAATGCTGCGATGTTTTTGTACTTGTCATACACTATTGGATACAAGCGTGGTCGCGAGTTGATGGCGGCTTCCAAGCTGCTCTAGAAGAGGACCTAGAAGACTTGGTTGTCCTCAATGCGCTATGCATCCTGGGAGTCCCAAAAGTTTGTATAACGAGCCCCTTCGCACATGTCTTGGGTGAGCTCAGGGAGGAATGATTCCTCAAGGGCTTACCAGGCAACCAAGGCGATGAGAAACAGCAACCAGGAATAACAAAAGGTGCGCCCCTGCTCCTAAGATTCTCAAACATTGGCCAAAAATTTGTCACATAAGTATTGGGCCTAATTGAAGCAGACCCCTTTCCCGCATTGGCCTACTAACTGAATTACATATATAGGGATGGTTGCGGCCTGGAATTTTCGCATCATCTTGTAGGCCAACAACATGGTACCCAACTGCGTACCAGGGTCAATGATAGATCTGATTATGAAGCCTCGAGTATTCCACTCCACATGGTAAGTTTTGTGCACATATTCAATAGTCTCCCCCTCATATTTCTTTCGAACGCACTCTAGAGGGTTTTTTCCTTTCATGGGAAGGCCAATAATTTGATGAATTAGTTTTGCATCGATGGGGATCCGATCCTGGATCCATAGGCATCCTTCATGAACTAGGGTGAGCAACTGGTGTGCCAAATGGTCCGTGATGTTGTAGTGGCCAAAGTGCGGCATCTGTAGCAGGTTTAGGAGTCTGGCCCTGGCCAATCCACACACCCAGCATTTGGGGATAATATTTATCCCATCGTATTCCTAAACTCTGTCAAGGTATAACTTGAGTCCCAGCTCAGGGAATGCCTCCAAATTGGCCAAGTTGTGATCATCGAATTGTATCTCATGGAGCCTTCCAAGCGGGTCGCCAATGACAAAGACTTCTCCTGGGGTTAGTGGCATCTACAGGTAGGTGATCAAGTCATCGAGGTCATTTGGTGTTCGTGTCGAGGGCCTGCACGGTTGAACGAAAGAAGGTAACCAGTTGATCGGTTCAGTGGTTTTGGCCTGTTTCTAAGCAGCACGCACCTAGGGCGTCGCTCACAGGGGTTTTATATTTCTTGGGGAAGTACTAGGCTTCACCCCAGCCCATTTTGTGGGTTTTGGGGGTTTCCCTAAGCCTTGCAATTTTTCCTTTCCATTTTTCATGACTGCGCTCGGCATGGGGATAACTTCTCCAGCTTCAGACACAATCTCCACCACTTCCTTGGTTTATTTCTCTGTCGAGGTCACTCGTTCTGATGCTTCCGCAGGATTAGTGGTCGTCATCCTGGTGCGAAAGATGAACTCTGGGTTGCTACTGCTAGAGTGAGTAGGTTTCTCAGATATGGAAGGGATGCTATAGGCACATAAATTCTTACCACACAAATTCGTCAAGGACAAATTCACAAAGTACAAATTTCTCAGGAAACATGGAACCCCTTTCTGCTCGATCCTTCTACTTTTATAACCCTTGCGAGCAAAAAAATGGTCCGGTAGACCTAATTTGGAACTTACCATCATGTAAATAGTAAAAAATCTTCGAAAATCACTTCATTAAATGTCGATCGCCCGCTCCTTCCAACGGTAACTTTTTCTTTTTACCCGATTTTACTGTTCCAACGGCTATTTTTCGCACCCCTAGTGTGCTCAGCGCACACCTGCGCTCCCAGTGCACTAATGCACTTTTATCATACCTCCTACACTCCCAATACACCTCCTATATGCTCAGCATTTTCTCGTGCAACCAATGCACCTACTGCATTCTGAGTGTATTCCTGTGCCTCTGGCACACCCCCCAAGCTTTGACTCCTGTGACTGCTGCCTGCACGTAGCATGGTACCTGTTGTGCTTACCTTCCTTGGTGGGTATGCCCCACTTCATACAGCTACTCCGGCCATATATTAATTTGATCCGATACAGTTTGAGCCGACCGCCATTGATATAGCTGGGTAGCATGTCGCCACACAGGGTAGCTAACCGAACAACTCCGCCATCCATGATTTCCTTAACTGTATAGGGCCCAATCCAGTGCTGTCACAACTTCCCTGGGTGCTTCAAAAACTGGCTATCATAGAGAAGGACTAATATGCTCTCTGCAAAAGTCTTCTGACGAATATGCCGATCATGCCATGCCTTATCCTGCACCTTCTGAACCTGTTGATGGAAATTAGCAATGAACTAGTCTTCTTCTAGAGCCACAAGCTATGCTAAATGCTTCTCCATGATATCCATCTTTTCCATATTTTTAAAGGTTGCGATGCACAGACTAGGAACAATATATTTCATGTGCATGATGGCCTCCTTGCCATATACCATCCTAAATGGTGTTTTCCCCGTTAAATTCTTGCAAGTGGTGTGGTAGGCCCACAAAACAGACGGGATGCGAACATCCCAGTCGTTGCAATCGGCGTTACAGACCTTAGTCAGTGCGTGCTCTAAGAATTTATTGAATGCTTCAACCACTCCATTTGCCTGAGGATGATACATAGTGCTTTTCACATGATGGATCCAAAATTCTTCCGTCAAGGCCTGTATTGTTTCATTGACAAAGTGCGTACCTCTATCGCTCATAAGGATTTTTGGACATCCAAATCTAGTCAGAATATGCTCAAATATAAAGTGTGTAGTGGTATCCACAGTGCAATCCTTCACCTCTTGTGCTTCAGCCCACCTAGTTACATAATCAGTAACAATTATAATGTAACACGCACCTATATTCTTTTCGGGTGGGTTGATAGGTCCTACAAAATCGTTGGCCCATTTGTCGAATATTTGCAGAGCCATTTGCAGTTGAAGGGGAATTTCATCCCTGTAGGACAACATTCTTGTTCATTGGAATGTATCGCAGGCCTTACAATAGTCATGAGAGTCACTATGTAGGATAGGCCACCATAATCCAACTCTTAAGATCTTCTACGTCATTTCTTTCCCTACGTAGTGACCTCCTGCTATCCCATCGTGGGTTTCTGCCAAGATAGCATGTCGTTCATGTTCCAAAACATACCTTCGTAGCACTTCATCAACTCCCATATTATATAAATGACCTGCGATGATGGTAAAATCCATAGTGCGAGTTACTAATTCTTTCTTCTATTGCACCGAATACTCTGCAAGTGTTATGCCGGTAATCAGGAACTGAATGATGTCAGCGAAGTGCGCATCAAATACCTTAATAGAAAATAGTTGTGCATTAAAAATGGAACATCCTTCTTAAGCAGCTTTTCCAGAGGCGCTGTGATTAGCACATATCCCTGAATGAACTTTCTGTAGTAGCCCATATGTTCAAGGAGTGAACACATTTGTTTCTCAGCCGTAGGTACTTCTAGATTGATGATAACTGAAACTTTCATAGGGTCAACCATCAACCCTTGTCGGCAAACTATATTTCCGAGCAGGATTCCGAAGGGTACGCAGAATATAAACTTCTTGATATTCAAGGAAATTTTCTGCTTCCGGCAGGTATCCAACATCATGCGTAGGTTCGAAACATGCATCTTTACTAAGTTGAAGATAGTTCAATCATCAATGTACACCTCCAAAAATTTATGGATGAACTCTTTGAACATTTTGAATACTACTTGCGAGAATATGGCAGGGGCGTTTTTTAGTCCAAACGGCATGACCGTATACTGAAAGGATTCCCATTCAGTAGCAAACGTAGTTTTGCTACGATCTTCAGGTGCAATTCTGATCTGATGGTATCCTAATAACCCATCAATGAATGAGTACGCTTCTTGGCCTCCTACGCTATTGAGGATCTTATCCGAGAATGGCGTCAGAAAGGGATCATGTACATAGGCATCATTCAATTTTCATAAGTCCACACAGATGTGGATTTCCTCCTTCGTCTTCTTCTCTTGCACCACCATTGGACTTACCCAATCCGACTGTTCGACTGGTTTGATGATACCTGCGACGAGAATTTTATCAATTTCTTCCCTAAATTTCTGCTTATATTTAGGGTTCAGCCGATAAGGGCACTGCTTTACAGGGCGCACATCTAGTTTTAGCGTGATGCGCATAACCCCTAAGTCCCTCGTGATCCCCTTCAGCTCCGAAAACTTTGTCGGGAATAAGTCTTGATATTCTGTGAGAAATTCCGCAATTTTTCTTACGGTATCATCGTCTGAGTAGTCCCCGATTTTAGCCAACTTAGGCTGCATGTTTGTACCAATGTTGACTTCTCTTAGGTTCAAAGGATTTGTAACATCCACAGTTTGTAGTGGAGGTCCTGCAACTTCATGCTTTCCCTCCGACTTTGGGATAGAGACATTGCGGGGATCCTCATCGCACTCTTCGATGGTTATATTGCGGCAGTTGGCAATATCCTGCATCTAGGTTTCCCATGTTGGTGCCCCAAAGGCTGCGTAAGAGCTGGATTCACTGAATACAAACGTATCTATATCCTGCAGAGCTTCGTCAAGAACCTCTGAGCCCCCTGTTAATCCAAATGTTCCCATGAATTCATCCTTTAAATTTTCCCAGTGGTCGATGCGTTGATGCAGCTCCACATCTAAGTACCATGTAGTGGGAATTGGTCCCAAGGTATGAATAAACAAGTGAACCCATTCTTCCGTAGTTTGGTCACACCATTTCTCCATCCAAGTGAACAAGTGCTCGCGCGAATCCCCTGGGACAAGAAACATCTTGACGCACATATCAACTGGGGGCCCAAATCATAGGATCATCATGTCCCGAAATTCCTCCCAATCTTGGAATTCCCCCTTATGCGTGTCCCACCACCTTGTAGGTGTTGCACGCATAGCTTGATTAATGGCCCATAGCCTTCGTTCTCTTGGAACCTCAGCTTCAAATGATTGCAAAAAAATCTTTATACTACTGAAACCATCAAAGTAGGGAAATTCTTTTACCTTTGAGGAGATGCATCGGAAGTCCTTTGTGATCTACAGGTAGCATAGCGCTGAGACATCATGTAACTGATTTTTCCAGTTTTCTATTTCGCCATCGGAGTCAGAGAAACACTCGCTATCCTTTTCCCAGCAGAGTATACCATCGGCTATGGGATTGATCCAATCTTCATCCCACGCAATCAACTTATAAATATGATCCACATCTTCTTCTATGCGCACCGGTTCTATGTACCATTCTCCTTCTGGAGGGTCTAATGGCACTATCACCAGTATACCTTTGTTTTCAAATACCATGCTTCTTTTCTTCAAATTGATGATACCGCCCATATCTATGTCCTAGTCCAATCCTAGGAGCGCGGGATAAGGGTCCGCATCTTCTATAATCTGAATGACCTTGAAGTCATCCCAGACCTTAACTCATGCGATATTTACCATGATCTTTGATAATATCCCCAACGAGATGATCTTCTGCTGATTGGCCATGCACGACTGGATAATGGACCATTCCAACTTGGTTTCTCCCAGCCATTGCCAAGTTTTCTTAGGTAGTACATTCGCATCTGAGCTTAGGTCTAGAATAACCTAGTCCATCTCGTAATCACCAATATGCGTGGTTAACCGCATCTCCCTACCAGTGCGCCTCTTATGCTTGTACAGTTTGTGCACATCCTTAACTTCCATGGCTGGATTAGTTCGTCCTGCGCAACTATCTATTAGTGCTTGGAGGTTTTCTATAGCCTGATGGTTGCGCAAAAACTTCATACACACCATCAATAATGGTTTGACCTCGTCCTCGGCTCTATTGTTTGCGGGTTTCTGAGAATCAGGTGCCTCAGCCTGAGAAAAGTGTTGTCGAGCTATGACAAAGGTTTCCTTTTCCTTTTGTAGGTATAAACCTTCTTGTTTGGTGACTGCTTTCCAGATCATAGGCTCCGTCGTAGCTTTCTCCTCAGCCCCCCCAGTATCCATGCCACTGCGTGTTATGACATTAACGCTTGGTACTTCATCTCGAGGTTCTATCTTAACCCTTTTCACATTCTGCGTAGGTGTCTGCTGCTTTTCCTACATTTTGGCAATCAGAATTGGGCAGTCTTCAATCACATGGTCTAGTTGTCTATAGTATCTATAGGATTGCCTTGTTGGGTTTGTGCAGTCCCTTGCAAAGTGGCCTACCTCTCCACAGTTATAGCAGATTAGTTGTCCTCTTCTCCTACCTGCGCCTCCACCTCGGCCCCCTCCCCTGCCCCTAGCTGAGGAGCTACCTATGCCTAAGGGGGATCTTGGTGAGGATGGATCCAACTGTACCCTATATAGGTTTCCTTGGTCTATCATCAGATCATAAGTCTGACAATTCTGCTCATCATGTCCTACAGATCTACAAAACCTGCACCATTTTTTATTCACTTCTGGGACATATGAAGTAAGGCGTGGGTAGCGGTTGGTATCATGTAGCCCAGCAACATGAAAATCATCACACCACAGCACTGACCCACTTGGTCCCGTAGCTTCTCGAGGACGCAACATGCTAGTTCCCCCAGCCTGCATGTATTCTGCTAGCAGCGGATAGTTATCCTTGGTGTGGCCATTCACCCTGCATCATATGCACCATCTGTCAGGGCTAGCCTCTATTCCTGACTCCTTCCACAGATTTTGGATCTCCAAGTGCATTGCCTCTAACTGTCCTTGTATTTTTTGTACTGCTAACTGGGTATCATCTCTTGGTGTAGCTTCCAGCTTCATAGCAATCTCCAAGGCCTTTTCTTGCGATTCAATGGCTTGATGACCCATTTCTACGTGCAGGTGGGGCAACAACATAGAAATGAACCACTCCATATGCTGCCTGTCATCATACAAAAATTCTCCTTCTCTAATTACCTTCTTTAACCATTGGTCAGCTTGCCATACAGATTCGGACGGTCCTTGCTTGAAATCTTTTAGATCGTTCACTATATAAGAGTAGGACTTAGGCTTCTTGAACTATTGTTTCAAGGCATTCTTAATATCTTCAATGGTCACATTCGCATGCTGAGCTATGTATCCCATATACCAATCTAAGGCTCTTCCTTCAAAGGCAAGGGATAGCTACGCCCTTTTCACAACATTGTTGGTCATATTCTGTAGAGTCCATACCAAACCTACGACAAACCAGAATTGATCCATGTCTTCATCCCCTATGCCCTTGAAGGTAGGTAGCTGCATGTGTGAGGCCATCACGTCTTCTGCTAGAGGTGGAGGTACAGGCGAGTTATTACCACTGTGCTGGCTCGACGACGGTGTAGTTGGAGGGTTTTGCACAGATGAATCTCTTACTGGACTATAGATAGATCTATCTCCTTCTTGGTTAGTTCTGTAGTAATTACCACTGCGAGTTGTACCCTTGCTCTGATCGGAGCTCATTCACTCTATATGACTACACAAAATGATATTTTTTCACAATAAGATCTTAATCAGTAATGGTAGAGTTTTCAGAAACTTACCCCGAAAACCCTTGAAGAACCTTCGTTCTACCTCAGAATAGGACACGAACTGGTCAATTGCAAATTCCGCCACAAATCCTCCCAGCACACTATCTACCCAGTGATCTATAGTGCGCGTGATGGTATTATCAGATTTTTATAACTATTGGATCAGATTTGGAGTCCACTGCATGATTTGTTCGTCCTTCCAACACTTCTGGAAATCTATGAGCCTTTCCAGCCACTCCTGGAGCTCGGCTGTGAATGTCACGAAGAAACTTTCGTAGATCTCCATGAAAATGTACTTATTCTTCCAATTCTCTACGGTCAGCTTTGCACTTCGATTCTCTTTCATTACAAATTCCTAAACTTTCTTTTCGAACCACTCATCGATCTCTTTCTTCTCAGGTCCCCAATGTGTTCTTGGCATTAATTGATCTCTCTCTAAAAATGCTCCCGGTCCTCAAAACAAAACCATTTTTTGACTCAAGAGGTCCTGACCCAGGTTCAATGGTTAAGGTTTGCCAACAAACCCCTATACTATTGGCTCTTTAGGCAGTGACCTACTTGCGTAGGCCAAATTCTAACCTAAAGCAGTATGGGAGGGTGCTGGAACCAGGTTTCTGCACCCTAAGAGAGAGTAGGTAATTCAAGCAGGTCTACGCTCCCAGCCTATCGAGTTTCACATATATATTTGCATATATATTTGCAGGCTTATTGACAATATAATCCACAGTATAATAGAGCTATTCTCATGCATAGATCTATTAAATACCTCCACATCCATGTGCATAATACCAGTTATCAGCACAGAACACTATAATCGCAACAATTAATAGGTTATAGATACATAGACCAGAAACATAGATGCTTTCATAGTTCGCAGCAATCAAACAAAAAATTTCACAACTTAATCATATAGCCCAGGTTCGCATCAATCATAACCAAACAAATCCATATAGCATTAGATATCCAACAGTACTTCGCATATATATTATTATCAAAATCCACTTACAATCCCAAAATATCGCCTGCGCACACAGCCAACAAGGTCCGCACACAGCTAGTAGGATTCCTTACCCAAACAACCCAACAACAGATCTAACAATTCATGCTTAGCATCAATCTTGATAATTTTTCCATCTTAAGACTCAAAACTTTCATCTATTTATATCAATTTAGCCTACGCATCCAATGGTCCGCAAACCATGGCTTGCAGACTTTTTGTCTACCCTTGACCCATTACAATGCATTCGGGGCTTTGACCCAACCCAAAACTCCCGCGTTAGACTAAATAATTCCAAAAATATAAAAAAATGTACAAAATTCGCAGCTTTTGGGGACCTTGCCCCAAAAAATTCGAAGAGAACCAATAACACCTAATAACCCACAATAGAATGGGGTTGTAGAAAGAAATAACATAACTATTGTGGGAGTATCACGAGCTATGTTGCATGATGAGGGCCTACCATTCCATTTGTGTGCAGAAGCATGCAATACAATAATATTTGTGTGGAACTATAGTCCTCATCGAATACTTGGCATGAGTACACCAGAGGAGGATTTTTCAGGTAAGAGACCAGATGTGTCGCATTTTAAAATTATTGGTTCATATATTTATTTCCATGTAACCAAATATTCTAGGAATAAGATAGATCCAAAAAAAGAGTTGGAGATATTTTTGGGGTACATTGATACACCCCACAACTATCAGGTGTATTTTCCATTACACAGGATGAAAGTGGTTAGAAGAGATGTGAAATTCGATGAAGAGAAATCCATGCAATTGTCCCTTGAGAGGGAGATTGAGTTGCATGTAGTTGAGGAGCTCTTGGCTCATAAATAAGAAGCTTAGGATGTGGAGCAACCACAATCAAAGGAAAAAAGAGTGGTAGAAATCGTTCATGCATAGCCATCTACTAGAGATGGAAGGAAGCACACCAAAGAGGCTGACAGATTATTGCTAGATGTGAGAGATAATGTAGGAGAACCCAAATCATAGCATATGAAGATAAGGTCCCAAGAGCATTACACTGGATACATGGCTCTTATGATCGAAGGTATTAAGATAGAACAATCCTCATTTGAGGAAGCAGTGCAACAACTAGTGTGGGTTGATTCCATGGTTGAGGAGTATGCCTCGTTATCAAAAAAATTGCATGGGAAGTTGTCTCAAGACCAGTGGGGAAGTCAGTTGTAGGATCCAAGTGGTTCTACAAGGTGAAGCAGGCAGAAAATGGGAGTGTGGAGAATCACAAGGCCATATTTGTGGCTAGAGGGTTCTCTCAAGTGGAGGGGACTGACTATGATGATACTCTTGCACCAGTTTCAAGGTACTCATCTATTAGATACATCCTTTCACTCTCATCGCAAATTGGATGGAAGATACATTAGATGGATGTAAATACAACCTTTCTCAATGGAGTATTGAGGAAGAGGTGTACATTGAGCAGCCAGAAGGTTTTGAGACCTTAGATAGGTAGTCACATGTGTACAGACTTAGGAGAGAACTGTATGGGCTAAAGAAAGCTCCTCATGCTTGGTAAACCAGGATCGACAACTATTTCATTGGGTTAGGATTCACCAAGAGTGAATCAGATGCGAACCTATATCATATTGTGGTTGATGGTAAGCTTTTGATTATTGTAATTTATGTCTATGATCTGATACTGAAAAGTGATGAGAAACTCATAAATTATTGCAAAGAGGATCTTGTAAGAGAATTTGAGATGAAGGACATGGGGTTCTTTCACTATTTCTTGGAATTGGAAATATGGAAAAGATATGTGGAGCTATTTGTATCTTAGGGAAACTATACCAACGATATTCTGATAAAGTTCCACATGGAGGGAATCAAACCCATGGAGACTCCTATAGGAGGAAACTGGAGGAAGGAGGTTGCTACTTCGAGCGAAGTAGTGGATGCTACTATTTACAGGCAGCTTGCGGGTTCACTCATGTATTGGTGAACACATGACTAGACATATGATACACATTTAAACAACTTAGTCAAGCTATGGTTAAACCTACCAAGCTCTTTTGGAAGGCAGGAAATCATGTGTTGAGATACCTCAGAGGCACTACAAATTATGGATTATGCTACATACATATAGAGGGAGTGAAGCTTCAAGGCTTTATCGATGTAGATTGGGAAGGGAGTCCATTCAATAAGAAGATCACATCAATAGGCATCTTCAACATAGGATTAATAGCAGTTTCCTAGTACAACAGGAAACATAGATTAGTTGCACCTAGCTCAGTAAAGGAAGAGTACACAGTGGCCAGTCAGGCAATATGTGAGGTCATTTAGATGAGGAAGTTACTTTTTGGTTTGTTTGGTAGACAAATGGATCTGATAGTGATACATTGTGATAACCAGAGTTGCATCAAACTCCTGGTTAATCCAGTTTTTCATGACATGTCCAAGTATATTGATATCAGGTATCACAATCTGAGAGATTGTGTGCAAAGGAACACTTTGTCATTAGAGTACATTCCCACGGAGGAGGAGGCTACAAACATCATGACGAACGTTTCAGAAAGAAGAAAATTTAAATTCCACAGAGGCAGGATTGGGGTAGTAGATAATCCCTTTCTTGTTGAGAGGGAGTATTGAAATGACACCCAATGGGGGCTTATGATTTAATTTTCCGTTTATTAAATTGGAATAAAAAATGTAATTTCATATCATGACAACTTATATTATTTAACTAAGTCAGAATGACTCAGTTAGAATAGGAAACTCTAGTTGGGGTTAGATAGGAGGCATGTAGAGTTTTTTTCTATTTTTAGAGGGCCTAGTTATTGTTATTTGCGAGTTGTAATTAGTTAACTCAATTAATTGAGTTTAAATCTGATTCAATTCACAAGTAGTGATCAACCAGTTAACTGATAATTCACTATAAATAACTGTTACATGTTAGTTCTAAGGAAGTCCGAGTTGAGAGTGAGGTTAAAGGGAAGATAACTATCAGTTGTATAATTAGAAAATTGTATAGATCATGTAAGAGGTCACCAACAATCCTTAGATTAATTGCGCAATCAATTCCAAGGAATTTACTAATTAATATGGCCACAATTACTCTAGGAATGCATAAGCAAGGCTCGACAGATAGGGGCTGAGAATTGGTTAAGTATTAGACAGATGTTTCCTAGATTAGAGTGATACAATCAACAAAGTGCAAAGGTTTCTCAGTTTGAGGAATAAAATTGTATTTTTTCATGGTATTGACTTTATGCAATATACAAATAGCGAGGTTTTGAGCAGTTTATTTCCCCAGATACATCTTTTGTTGTGCGATCGATTGATTTCTTTCTCTTTCTTGTTTGTGATTATGCGATTGAATTTGGTTTCCCTAGATTGTTCCATGTGCAACACCAATGAAACATATTGGGGAAATTAGGAAGGAGTTGCTAGAAAATTTTGAGAAGTTTGAGGAAGAAAAAGCTAGGAAAAAATAAATAGAGGATAAAATAGGGAGGAAGAGGAGTATAAAACACATGATGACTGCCAACCCCAGTTTTTATTATGAGTGCTCTTCATATATTACTTTCACTGATGCATCCAACCCCTTTTTATATGTTCCTACCTCTTTGTAGTCTATTCAAGAAAATGGTAAGGGTAAAATTAAAAATAAGGGTGATATCATAAGTTATTTCACAGTCACACCCTCCTCTCCCTCTTATAGTGCACATGGCACTCAACCTAATAGAGGTAAAATGAAACCTACTTTAGATGACCATTGGAAGAAATAATTGAGAGAAACTTCCTATGATTACATAACCATATGGTGGTATGATTTTGATATCCCCTTCAATGCTTCTCGTTCACCATATTATGAACCTATGTTTGATGTCATATTTGCTACTGGAAAAGGCTTCAAAGGGCCTACTAAGCATGCGTTAAGGGGATCTTTTTTTCAAAAAGAGGTTATTTACATTGATGAATATTTGAAATATTTCAAAAGATCTTGGGTAAAAACAATATGGACTAATGAAAGGAACCATACCATCATAAATTTTCTTATATTCTCCCACAAGAAGCCATATTTCTAAAATCAATCGAGGCATCTGATAAGATGAAAGATGCATATTTGTTGTTTCAAATTTTGGATGAGGTTGTTGAAGAGGTGGGGGTGGCTAATGTTGTTCATATCATCATAGATAATGCCTCTAACTATTTTCTTGCTGGTAAAATGTTAGAGGAAAAACAAAAAATCAGATTTTGGACCCCAAGTGCTGCACATTGCATAGAACTCATGCTTGAGGATATTAGTAAAATAGATTGGATAAAGAACACTATAGACCATTCCAAAAGCATAAAAAGGTATATATACAATCACTAATGTATTTTGAACCCGATGAGGAAAAACGCAAGGGGAAAGGATCTTGTTAGGTCTGTCATCACTACATTTGCAACTCATTTTTTGACATTGCAATCTATGCTTTCCCAACATATAAAATTTTAGATGATCTTTTCCAGTGATGAATGGAATGAATGTCAATGGGCTCGCAAAGAAGATATAAAATATGTGATAAATAAAGTTAATGAAGACAAATTTTGGAAAAAGGCAACATAGTTTGTGAAGGTTGTTGAGCCACTAGTTAAGGTGTTGCAGTTGGTGGATGGGGAAATATTGGCTATGGGTTTCATTTATGAGGCTATGGATAAGGAAAAGGATCAAATGCATGTGGCATACAAAGATATAGTGGCTAAGTATGGGCCCATTTTGGAAATAATTGATCAAATATGGAACAATCAACTCCATCACCCTATACATGCAATTGGGGTATTTTTTAACCCAAGGTCTCAATATAAATCTCTGGAGGCAGAAGCCTTGACTGGCGAGGTTAGAGATGGATTGATTGAGTGCGTGAGCGCATGGTGCCCATTGAGAATGAGAAGTTAGAGATACGACAAAAAATCACTTATTTCAATAGAGCCATATGTATCTTTGTCAAGAACCTAGCAAGGATTGCAAGGGAAGCAGATGAGCTAGGTAAACAATTTCAATTTTCAAATTATTATTTTTTAAAATTGTTTATAATTTGAAATAATTTGTTGAGCTAACTCATTATACAACTATTCATTTTGTAGCACAATGGTGGGAGGAATTTGGTATCCATTTTCCTCAATTGCAAAAAATTGCAATCTGTATTTTGAGTCAAAATTGCAGTGCTTCTGGGTGTGAGTGCAATTGGTCTATATTTGAGAGGATTCACACAAAGAAGAGAAACCGTTTGAAAAAAAGAAAGATTAAATGATCTAGTCTATGCCCAATATAACCTCCAGCTAAGGCGTAACTAGTTTCTGAAAAAAAGACATGATACAAATCCCATTGTGTTGGAAGATATTGATCCATCATGAGATTGGGTAGTGGAGAGTTAACCAATAGAGTTTGACCCTGATCAGAATATTGGTCTTGATTTGGATTTAGAGATGGAGGAATTACTTGAAAAAAAAATTCAGTTAAATGTAGATCCATTATTACCAGGCACAATCCCAAGTCCTCTAGTTGCAAGCACTTCCTCTACTTGGCCACAATTCATGCACATAGCTTGTCTATCTCAGCGTGCAGTTGTTGTGTCTACTAGTGCTACTACTTCTACAATTTAAGTTAGAGATTTTGATGAGGAGGAAGAGCCATGGGTTTGCCCGTATGACTCTAATTCAGAGTCTGAGCCAGATGATGTTGGCTTCTCTAGCAGTAGTGACTAGTGATGTTTTGTTGAAAAGACCATTTAGAGCCTCCTTGGTTATGTGTTTTTGCTATCATATCTATATGTTACATGTATTGGATAGTGCACTGGGTGCCATTTTGATATAATATATATATTCATGAGCATAATTTGATCATATGTTGTATTCTCTCTATATTATTATGCTTTGAGTTTGGAAACAAGAATCTTTAAAATTATTTTTTTCATAAAATAAAAAATATTTAATGTATTTTTTTACAAAGACCAAGTCATTGAAAACAACTAGACCGAGTCGATATCGATTCAGAGTCAGAGTCGGAGTCGACCCTTGATTATTTCTGAATCTGAGTCGGAGTTTTGAAACTATGATCAGTTGCATGCATTAGTTTGTTGCTCTCCATTGACAATACCGTAAATTGGTTATTATTGTTGTTCTAGTTCTTGTGAAATGAAATTTAAAGGATTTCTCTCTAAACATTAGGGTTGGCTCCTTATTTTAATAATGAAATCTCTAAGTAACATGTTCCCTGAGCCATGTTCCAAAGCTTTAAATATCACACTCAGTGCCAATGATAATTTGAAGGTTAGTAACAAGATTTAAAGTATTTTAGCTTCATCGCCATTCGTCAACCTGCATTATGAATTTCTGCAGTTGATATATCTAACAAAACCATATATATATATAGTAACGAAATTGTTATAAGATTTATATTAATGCAGTCTGGTTTGAATGCCATAACATTTCACATAAGGGGCACTTTTTTCTTCTTCTGCATTCAAGATAATCCATAAAATACTAATTATCATTCTCCTTTGTCTACATGCAACTGTTATAAACAAGTTATCCTTATACGTTCTCCAAAAAACTCCTAAAACTATTATGAATTTACAAAACATAGGTTATAACATCAAACAAAACTACCCATCATTTACCCCCATATCAAGGGTGCCTTCAATTACATTATTTAGAAATCCTGGTAATGAGGAAGATGAATCTTCTCCATTTACCACCATGTGAAATTTGTTGAACCCTTAGTTAAACTGAGAGGGCGGGTGAATTAGTTTAACACATTCATTAAATTTTAAAAATTTCATTTAAACTTTTACACCTTAATTTCATGATCAACTTATCACATAATGTAACAGCAATCTTAATATGTGAACAACGAGAATTAAACAGATTAGATACACCATATCACCACATAAACATCATGCACATAGACAACAGATATAAGTGGAAACCCATAAGGGAGAAAACCACATCTTATTATTGTTGTGATGCAAAGGAAAGCTCCAACTCCCTCTCACCACTGATTTTCTATAGGCTCCAACCTACAAGAGGCTACTACCTCAATTTTTCAAGCTACAACTTGCAAGGAAGCTCCAACTCCCATCTATTTTCTGCAAGCTACAACCTACAGGAGGCTCCTACCTCAGCCAACTATAACTGGACATCTATAAAGATACAACTTGATATGGAAGCACCAACTTCCTCACACTACTATGAAAACAGATGCTGATTTACCTGGATATCAGCTCTGTTATATTCCTTCTTCACTGCTGTCCTCCACCCTTCATATCTGCCTTATATTATCTCTGGATCTTCACAGCTTATCTGTCTTCTCCTTCTTCTTCTTACTTTTTTTCACTTCTTTCTTCATTCTCTCTCTCACTTCTTTCTTCATTCTCTCAACCCTTATGCATATGTTGGTAACATTATTTATAGAGATCACCTCATAATTGTTTGCATTCCACAAGGAATTCGAAATGAACATGTATGACTCTTTGCCTTCCCCTTTCTCATTTTCTTGTCCAGCACATTCAGAATGATATAACATAATGTATATATTTGTGTATTATAGTGGAGTTTTGCTTTTCCTATGGAGACTTGTATTTGCATCACATACAATAAAAATAATTAAATCATTTACATTTACAAATACAATAATACATTTCACTCAACCCTTTCAACTCTTGGTTCAGCATACATTTTTCTTTTCTGCTGCTGTCACTGTCTTTTCAGTTTCTGCTGTTATAGTCTATCTCTACTGCATAACTGCTCATTTTGTCCGACTTGGCCCATTATATTGTGTTTCTAACAGTGTCATCATATCTCCTTTTTCCCGACCATGCCTCTTTTTCTCGTGCCCACAACGTTCAACCTTCACCGCTCTTCTAAACATCCAGTTTTGCTTTTTTCTCTGTGTCGGGTCCTTACCCGAGCCTTTCTACACGCATTCATACTTTCCTTTTTTTTTACGTTATAATCCTCCTTTTTCTCTCTGAAATGATTTACAAAGGAAAATCCACATACTCCCAGACTTGAAATGCTTTAAGCTTCGGCTTTGATCTTCATCGCATCCGCTTTCTTTATCGCACTTCGGCGATTCTAGTTATCCATGTTCCTTCGTCTAGCTGATCTCCCGATATGCGATGGGTCCCACTTGACTTTATCGCTACTTCACATTGCAACTTCTATAACTTGCAAATTCTTATCACATAAGCATCGCCAATTGCGATATGCGATATGCGACGGTTCCCACTTGACTTTATCGCTACTTCGCATCACAACTAACATGACTTCTAAGGATGTGTGATATCTAACCTGCTTTGATTGTGATATGCGATCACATCGCATTGCATCTATCGATCGCATCACATTCCTCGCATCGCATCTCTTTGCCACTTCGTTGTATGCGATGGATCATCGCATCACCGATATGCGATATAGCATTGTGCTTCCATGTGTCCCTTCGCATCGCCACCATCGCATCGCATTCATTGATCGCATCGCAAGTTTTCTCTTATGATCTTCACCCCTCCGATCTTGCGATTTGCAATATGCGGGCCAGGTCCATGTCATCTCCATGTCATCGTGCCATGCCACCTTGCCCCAGCATTGCCACGTCACTACCATGCCACACCATCTTGATTTATTTGCGATTTGTGGGGTTAGGTCCACGTCAGCGGCCACGTCACTTGCCACGTCATCCCCACGTCATTACATCGTACTTTTCATTTTTTGTGACGACTGTGTTTGTGTGGAGGCACTCCTCGGTACGGAAAGATCATCAGGCTTGTGCTACTGTAGTGAATGACAACTGTCGATCTGCGGTCAATGCTTGATGGGCCGGTCAACTGCGGAGGCACCCACTTGGGTTAATAATTGGACTGTTTGTGCCCCCGTGGTACCGTTGATTCCAGATCAACGTTAACTGCGCTCATACGGTGTGCACGAGGTTTAGCCTTTGCTGCTACCTTCGCTGGTCCCACACCTTTTATCATTCCACTCTATAATCATATAACCTTTAATATATAAAACATTTGTAAAGGTTTATCTTTCCAATGGTCTTGCACGTATACTGATTTCACATCTCCAATTAAACGAATGTCGTCAATCCTGCTCACAATCCGATGGTCTTCATCATATTGCAGATATCAAAGTTTATTACCCGACTTAACATGAGTCATAAATACAATATAACTTGCCCTTCCATACTTTGGTTTAAGCGATGGTTAAAACCCAAAGCACCAAAATAATATTATATTCGGGTCCCATAGCATATCCAACTTACCCTTCCGCTTTTCATCAAATCTAACGATTGATATTCATCGCACTCCACAACCGATTTATGCATATATCCAATGGATATCGCATTCCAGGATGCATAACATTTAATGTGCCTTTTTAACACCATTAGGTCCACGCCTTTTTTAACCCCTGCAGAAATTCGGATGCGAAAACCATCGAATCTCAATTGTTGATGATCGAACTGTTATCACATTCAATTAACCCTGATGAATTATCGCTCAAAAGTCCCGCGAAACTAGCGGTTTCATGCGCATGACGTGTCACATTCTTATTTGATCGTGTTTAATTTCAATAAAACCACTTACCACTCGAAGGCTGTGCGAAAACCATCTATTATTTTCTGAAACCTCCTTCACTGTTCACTGTGATGCTACTCATGGTTCTGTTGTGCCATTGACATCTAATTTCTTTTGTTACACCTCCTCTGTATACTTGTTCAAACCATCGATTCATTTCACTGCACTATGACTTCTCCTTTACTCCATCGTTCTGATTTGACGATATCAACCAGTCTTCAAGCCCTATCTGGTATTCATTCCATGCATGGTTTAACCTCTATATTCAATTTCTGTGGTTCTTATCCGTCGTTTTCCATTACAGTAAAAACCCCAAATGGGCAGCCACAACCCACTGATACGTTAAACCCTATGTGACATCTCTTCAACAATTCCATCTCTACTATTGATTCATGGTTCCATACTCCGTTTTTTTATTCTGTCCCGCTCTGTGACATCGGTCCCTCCATGCTACTCCTCTTGAGCTTGTTCTTTATTTTAAGTGTGGTGATCTCTCCTGAGCTTGTTTTGCTGCCTTTGCTCCCTTTCTTCCTTAGCTGCTTCTTTGTTGCCTCTACTTCTTTTTGCTGCCTTTGTTGACTTTGGTGCCTTCTTAGCTACATTATATGCCTCTGCTATATTTTCTTCTTCGTTGTTCCCTTTTCTGCCTTAGATTATAGTCTAATGTTGCTCCTTGCCTTTCTACTACTCCTCTACCTCTCTTTTATGCTTTCTTATTGCATTATTTCCTGATCTGCTCCTTTGCCTTATTGCTGGTTCTTCTCTACTCCTTTGTGTTACACAACATTTTGTCACCGTCCCTGCAATCCCTTTTCCCCCACATTGGAGGACTATTCCTGTGACCTGTGAACAATAAAATGACCTGAAACCACCTTCATGGCATCCTCTTGCATAAGGAAAAACATTCCCCTGAAGAACATTTCCTCTGAAAAACCCTAAAAACAGATGTTTTATCCTTGGCACGACTAGTCAGTGCAGCCCTCACGCCAATGGGTGGAATCCACACTAGAGGGCGTGCCAACTAGCACTCTGTCCCTGTGTTTCGCTCGCGCCAAGCTTAATAAAGGATGTTTAAAAAAAATAAATGGTAGAAGTTTGATTCCAAAAAACTCCTAAATGAATCATCAAAAGGAGTTGAGTGGTTTGGCTCTAGATCTCCATGTATAGGAGGTGGTTTTCCACCTATCATGGAACCTTCCTTAGAGATAGGATCTATCCCATGATTATAGGGATACCAACTTCCTTTCCTCCATCTATAAAAGCTTTCCTTCTCCATTAGCAAGCTAGTTGAACTTGTAGGAAGGAAACTATAGTCAGGCAACTATTGAGAACCAAGCCGAAGAGAGAGAGCTTTGTCCAGATTCTCGATAGGCTTTGTTGAGACGCGCTCCACTTTTAGCCCTGTCGAAGGAAGATCATAGCATCAGAGCATTTGGTTGTAATCCCCCTTTTGTTATTTATAATATAAGTGACACTGATTTTGGTTCCATTCATGTGTTTAATTCTTTATGCAATGAATTATATCCTCTCTGACTGATGTATAGTTACATGCTTTAGATTTTACATTGTATGTCGTTGTTTCCTTACATGTGTATAAGTGTTCGGACGTGCCGAACGGAAGGATCATGATCTGTTAAGTGAGGAATGGGAAGCGTCATATTTTCTTCAACGACAACTGTGTGAGATTTGAGGTAGGCACTCATCGTGATCTTTGTATTTTTGTAACTAGGAACCAACGTCATTGCATGACTTGATTGTTGCTAGACCCGATCTGGGCTAGTGGGATTGCCTCTATCCGCAGAGGGGATTTACCTCTTCAACAAAATGGAGAATCCACTGGGGAGTCAGTTGGAGTTAGTCTTTTTTCTTTTTCTTGTTTTCGGCTTTTGATTTATTTATTTTCTCTTTTGGTTTGCCTCCTTTGGTGTCAAACCCCTGTTCAACCCCCAGAAGACCTGATCCAGTCTCTGTTTGTCCCTTTTTCATATTTTCCCATAGTAAAATAGATTGGCGTGGTTTACCTCTTGATAGTCACGCCAAGTGGTGCTAGTTGCTAGTTAGGCCCCCGTGCCAAAGCTGTTTTGTTGCAAATTATAGCCAAACAGGCGTGCCAACTCTATTTGGTGTTAGGGTTTTCTTGCTTTTGGGATCTCTGAGCTTGATTTTTGGTCCTGCTGTCATTTTTTTGATTGATTTAGTGCCTTGAAGTCTTTTTTGACTATGTTTGTCCCTTTTCCTCCGGTTTTTTTCCCTTTACTATCAGTTTTGCATTCTAGCCCTAGGGCTTCTAGGTGCTACGGTGTGCTGAGCCTCCCGTGGGAGTTTTTGGTCATTGCTTTCCCGGACGACTTTGTTTTCGCTTCTTTTCATTCATTTTGCTGGATTATATTATGTCATTGCATTAGTTGAGTAATTGTTATCTCTTCCATTCAAATTTCTCTGTGTCTCATTCCAAGCCTAGATTACATGGTTTGTGTGAGTATTTTTGGAGATTCTTCTTCGATTTGAGGGATTTCTTCATCAGTTTGGGTCTTGATTGTGTGTGTTTGTATTGAGTGAAATTGTTTGTTTCAGCTCTCTCACTGTCATTTCTCGAATTGATTTCTTCATTAGTTTTTTCATTCATTTAGTGCATTTTCTCTAAAACATTGAAAAATAAAAAAACAAATTTCTTTGCATTTTGATTAGTCTGGTGAAAATTGAAAGCTCTTTCATATTATTAGTGTTATATAACTCTAAGAGAGAAGTTTTCTAGTTTCATTAGCTTGCATTAGAGACAGTAGTGGATATTTTTGCACTCATTTTTTTGTTATTTAAAAGCTCTCAACCCTCCTGTAGATAGCTCTTCATTGAACAAAGTGATATTTTGTGGCATGTAGTGTGCATTTAGAGGATTTTTTGAGATCCAACATTCGATAGGGCTTGAAATTGAAACATAAATTGAAGATAAACTGTAAAATTTACTAAATTAACGTAAGGAAATATTGAAAAATTAACGGAATATCTAGAGGTCTAGGCTAGTGACATGTTCCGGCGTTGTTAAACCTAGTAGTTGTCGTTCGCCATCTGGCTTTAGACAGCGCTAGTATGGACTTGTGCTCCCCGTACCATCACCTATATAAAGGGAGACCCCATTAGGTTTCTATCCTTTATCCGTAGGAAGCCGAGTCTGCCGCCTTTTACCCGTGATACACTGGACACAGCATTTGGGGAGATTACCTGCACGTACGTTAAGTCCTTGGTTGATTTCTCTTTCATTTTTTAACCAAGTTGTATATGGCAGCTCATGGATATCTGGTACACCCATTTTCCTAGATTACCAGAGCAGTCATTTTGATCTTTACTGACTCATTAAATTTGAAAAGATCACCAAGCGCTTGTCCTTTCATGCTTGTTCCCAAATTGAAAGTGATAGAGTCATCTTTTACTTGTTTCTAGACTCTTAAAACATGAAACAGTAAAATTTCCAGTTTCAATGTGGTAAAATTAATCACCTACGATCACACACCCATTTAGAGATTGATTTTTTTTCGGCTTGTTGTTGTTTTCCTTGGTTTTTGCTCGTGTGTTTTTGTTTTGATCTCTTCCTCTTTTTGTTACAGTCACAGTGGCGGAACCTTCAGTTTCGTCTACTGGTAGTCCTTACACAGACGATTCATCAGAGGTATCTCAGTCCTCTACTGAGTATCAGCAGCCCATTGTATCCAAGTTTCCCGATGGGGGACCGGTTATATCTGAAATTCCCTTTAGAGGACCAGTTGACTTCAATTGGCCCTTATCTAATGCTTGGTTTGGATTTGGAGTAGGGGAACACTTCCCTCCTCTTACATTAGGATCGCCTTTCCTGGCTGCTATTATACCTCCTAGTCCCCATCATCTTTTAGAAGATCTCGTGGTAGGGTCAAATATGGACTCATCCAGTCCTTCTTCTAGTGTGGAAATCCCTACTTCTATTTAATATTACCAGTTTTTTCTCGAAGACATACCCGAACCCTCTGTTATGTCTTCACCTAGTCCTTCGCTTCCAGCTGGATATAGATCTTTATGTCAGGTCATGGCCACTGTTGCCTCTATGGGAATATCGACTCCGTCCACGAGGCCGACTATTCCTTCGTTAGGGATGTCGCCATCGACACCTCTCACAACATCTCCTTTCGTCACATCAATACCTGTTAGACCTAATGTCTGCGTGGTTGTGTCTACACCTATTGTCACTACTTAGTCAACTAGGACCTCGTCAGTTCCCGAAGACATTTACATAGCTTCTGCTATTCCTGAGAATATTTCTCCTGAGCAGTATCGGTTGTCTTTACAGTCGTCAAACTTTGAGGTTGGTCCATCCTCTCAAGACCTCAACCGTCCTTAATTTTCCCATTATGGACCAGATGGTGCCCTAATTTACGCATTTCCATATCAATATGATGAGCAGGGAAACCTCCTTCATTTTCTTGCTCCTGAGGCTTATCAGTATATTAATGGTTTTCTATCTGCCCAGGCTAGGAAACCTTCTAACCTACAAGGACAACCCTTCCAAGGACAACCTTCGACCCAGCCTGGTTATCTATACAACCTGCAAGGACAACCCTTACAGGGACAACCTTCGGGCTAGCAGGGATTGTTGTAAAGTCTGCAAGGGAAGTCTTACAACCCTCAAGGTCAACCTCTACAGCCTCACCTTGTGGTCCAGCCAGTGCAACCTCAAGGACCCACAGTGCAACCGGGGTATCAACCTGGACCGTTGGACGGTCCTGGGGGGCGAACCCATCCTTCTCAACCATTGGTGCAACCTCAACAACCTCATTTTCTAATTGGTCCGAATGTTGCACAACCAGTGCCATCTTATGGTCCTATCACAGGTCAACCTGGTTATCAGGCACAACCTGTCCCTCTCCTACCATCATGCCAACCTGCTCAGCCAGGGAAACCTAGTGTCCTTCATCAACCGGGTCAACCTTTGCAACCAAGACAACCTGTTCAACCAAGCCAACCTGTTCAACCAGGGCAACCGGCACAGCCAAGTCAACCTGTTCAACCAGCACAACCAATTAACCCTGCTCAGCAGCCGATATATTCTATGCCACAGCCGAACCCGTGTGTGCGCCCAACTTATCAGGCTCAGCAGGGTCCCACTTACCAGCAACCCGTTCGACCCCAAGGCAGCTATTACCTTCAAGGTCAGTCTCGACCAGTTTACAACCTGCCCCAAGGTTCTAGTTATTACCTTCAACAACCAAGCTACACTTATACTCCGCAGTCAAACCCGTACACTGCTAAAATGGGGCCCACAGATAATCAGGGTTAGTATCCTGGTTATCAACCCCCGTATCCTAGTTTTCAGCAACCGTATCAACCAAATTATATGGCTTATACCCCCTATGGTCAGAATCCTCCAAGACAGAACCAATGGGGCTAGAGTTATGCTCAACCGGGATGGAGTACAGGTACAGGTCCTTATCAGGGACCTGGCATGCCTTTTAATCCTCAGTTACCTTTTCTTGCCACATTGGAATTACCGGATGTGTCCAAGTTGACCAATGATCTTATTCTTCATAATCCATATTGGCCTCTGGTTCCGACGAAGGTACCTAGTGACTGTCCCAAATTTGAAGGCAAATCTGGAGAAGACCCCCAAGCACATG
This sequence comes from Pinus albicaulis, assembly GCA_034641835.2. Taxonomy (NCBI): domain Eukaryota; kingdom Viridiplantae; phylum Streptophyta; class Pinopsida; order Pinales; family Pinaceae; genus Pinus; species Pinus albicaulis. The sequence continues at coordinate 13,158,570 of CM076577.1, read as the reverse complement.
TCATGACCTACCATCTGTGGTGTTCTTCAAACTCTTGGGTAGATGACTCGATTCGTCTACGTCTTTCCCAACGCACTCTTACCGGCGCTGTTGCTAAATGGTACATAGAACTACCCCATGGTATTTTTCAAGACTTTAATACTCTAGCTATGGCATTCCTGACACATTTCTAGTTACCAGTTCGTTATGAGGCCGAGACGCATCTACTGCGTCTCTGAAAGAGGACAAAGCCACTCATATTTCAGATCATATTCATGAGTGGAGACGTCGTCGTCGTTTGATCAAGTTTGACATTCCTTATCAGCTTCTAACTCACTGGTTCACTACCTCCTTTGTTAACAAGATTGCACAAGACATTGCTATGGGGGCATGTGTAACCAAGGAACAAGCCATTGCTCGTGCCCAGTACCTCGATTTAGTGTACTCTCAGTCTGGCACATTATATTATATCTTGACTGATGCCCTGTGGCCTAGGACCTCTAAAGCACCAGTTACCCCATCGGTTGACGATGTTATTGGCTCTGTTTCTCAAACCTCTCATAAGTCTTCTAATGGGGAGTAGAAATCGAGTTCTTCCAACAATTCTGCTCCTCCCGCTACTCTAGATTTTGGTAATACTGCAGAGGTCAATGCCGTTCAAGCCAATCCTGCGGACAAGAATTCCAAAGGGAAGAATAAGGGCAAAGGCACGGCCAAATCCGATGCCTTGAAACCAGAATCCTCCAAACCACGTGCTGATGATGGTTCACAACGAAAAATGAAGTACCCTTGCATGATCTATGATGAAGACCACTACACCAAAGATTTTCCCCGACGATCCGAGGTTAGTCAACTTCTTAAAGGCTCTAAGGGAACTCTGGCAGTTCTTAAGGAACCTTTTCCATCTCAGTAGACCCAGATGGTCGAGCAGCCTTCACCATCAGCACCATTTAGGTCCCAGGTTTTCATGATGAATGGTGCTGCACCTATTTCCATTGCCATTCGTTCAAAGGATTATGCTGGGAAGGAAGTCGTTGATGGCCTGCCTCCCTCGCCTACCTCTGGTCCTTTATAAATTGAGAATCCCAGCGCTGAACCCGTTGTATGACCACCTTCCAAAGGTGTTCTTCGAAAGTCTTCCTATAATCCAAACGCCTGTGGTGCTCAGCATTACAGCATTGTTGAGTATTTGGCATAGGCACCCTCCACAATGTCTGCATTGGAAGTGCTTCAAAGTTGCCCATCTCAACAGAAAGATTTTTTATCTGCAATCGGTGGAATTGATCCTGCCGATTCTAGCCTTCTCACCTTCGATCTAGAGAATTTCATCCCTCGACTTCTGCACCAGATTTCCCTTGTTATATAATTCGGCATCAACAGTCTCAATATTCACAGAGATATTGTGGACGAAGGTACCTCTACATGTGTTATGTCATCTGATTGTTGGAAAGCCATCGACTCTCCAGCCCTCACTTCATCTCCCAATGCCCTCAAGTCATTCAATGGAAGGGAATCAAAACCCTTGGGTATTCTCGTGAGTCTACCAATCACATTACAAGGTAAAACAGACAACGTTGAAGTGGAAGTTTTTGATGCCAAACTCAACTAAAATATTCTACTCGGTCGCAGTTGGACCCACACCATGTTGTGCGTTCCATCCACCCTCTTTCGATTTTCAAAGTTTCCACATGAGGGAAAGATTATTACTGTTGATCAGTTGTCTTTATTTACCTCATCCTCCGAGAACAATGTGCCATACGTGGATCAAATTCCTAATTCCCCTGACAGTGTAGGACCCGATCTTTTCAAGGACCCCGTTCTCATGGGTATTTTTCCCATTCAACCACCGAACACTGTTCAAGTCAGCATGATCTCTAGGTCGGATGACCCGTGGATCATCCCTTCTCGGTTGCCTCTTTTGGAGAATAGATACCTCTGAACCTAGTTGAAATCAATTATTGCGAGATCGTTGCTGCATCAGATCCTCCTCCTGCTGAAAATTCTCCTTTGAGCATGGCTCTTGATGTTTATTCTCAATCCCCTTGGCTCGGTGATGCAGATTTGCCTGATCCTTTGAGAGAATCCTTTCTATCTGAAGAAGCTATCGTGGAGACTATGTCTCTCGAAGATCTGCCATTGAGCGATGGACATCATCGTTCGTCGTTCATGCCTAACCTGAGCCAATGTCTAATTTTATCAAGCGTTTTGCATATCAAGTTCCCTCTCCACCTCTCCAAACACCAATATTGACTCATGAAGTACTTTTGGAAGGAAATCTAAGTAATATTACCCAAACAATGCCTATCGACATCTCCGTTAAACCAGGGATCATCAAGAACATTCACGTGGGAGTCACTTGTTCTCCTGAAGAGATTCAAGTGTACACTAGCCTTTTCCCAGAATTCCGAGATGTTTTCACATGGTCTTATGAAGAGATGCCTGGGATCGATCCCAGTATTATCATACATGAAATTTCCACCTATCCAGGTGTGAAGCTTGTGCGCCAGCGTCTATGCCCAGTGCATCCTCGAAAAGCCACTGCTATAAAAGCAGAAGTTGAGAAACTTCTCAAAGCAGGTTTCATATATCCAATCCCCCTAACAGAATGGGAACTACAATAAAAAAGGACATTGGTGAGGGTCATGATTGTGACGGACCTTTAAGGTCTGTCACCAATGTCACATATAGTGAGAGTCCTTAAAAAATAGTCACTATAAGTGTATATAGTGATGGTCCTTTAGGGTTCATCACCAAAGCCATTTTCAATGACACTTTTGGTGAGGGTCGTTAAAGTCCCATCACTAATTTTCTCTTTGGTGACACTTCTAGTGACAAACTTTTAATGACCCCCACTGATGCTATTTTTGCTATTTTTGGTGATGGTAAAAAAATGTTTGTCATCATTGATCATTCCAATCAGTTTTTTATGATGTTATGTTCTTGTTAATATATTTTTTGTCAAAAGATAACGATTTAATACCATTATTGTGTAGTATTTTTTATAATGTCCAAGGCCATAATGGTTAGAGTCAGTCAATTTTTTAAGAATTAATTAGTGTGTATCATTTCCTTCAAGTAATGACTAGTCGAACAGAATTTTCCTATGAGTCAACACATGATTCATATCTATTAAGTTTATTATCTAGAAAATTCCCTTTAGATAAAGTCCTGCTAGTGTGTGTAGGAAGTATATTATTTAATACATAATCAAGATCTATCGATTCTATTAATGAGAAAGACCTAACACTCCTCAACACTCTTGACACTCCTTAAAATAATGCTTTGGAACACACTAACATTTCTTAGCAGCTCACATGTCTTGGAACATCTTTGTACCTAGAAAATCTTGTCATGACACTGACACCCAAGCACATGGTGGCATGCGCTAGCACAACATAGAACTATCTTGCCATGTGTTAGCATGCATGTAGTCCCTAGCATGCCCTGGAACACCTTGGTTGAATGCATTGACATACATTAGCACTTGGCACACAATTCCACTTGGCATGTATTGGGACCTATTATTAGTGTGGATAGCATGCCCCTTTTGAAAAAGATAAAATACTGACTTATTAACCCTCTTATTGGTTCTTCCTTTTGTTTCCTTGAAACTTCTTGACACATATTGACATACCCCGGCACCCTGCACACCCTTAGCTCCTAGCATGCCTTGGCATATCTTGGAAATATTTGGCACATATAATTAGCACACCCTAGAAGTCCCAAGCACACTTTGATACTTCTTAACATGCCTTGATATTTCCTAGCATGCCTTACCAATTCTTAGAATACCTTTTCACTCCCTCCTTGGCATGGCAACTAGCACTCATTAACACTAGTCCCTGGCACACATTCCTCATATTCATTAACTTCCATGAACTTTGACGTAGTTCTCCCTTAATGCTTTGTCCTAGTAATCCTTAACACTCCTCAACATGCATTAGCACTCTCTAGCACACCTTAGCACTCTTCAACATGCCCTTCCACTTCATAGCATGCAAAACACTCTGTGACACATATTGGCACTTGGTAAGTCTTAGAATATATGGAATACGTTGACATGCATTGGTATGATTTGGCATGGTTTAATATTAAATTTATTTGAGATCAATTGTTGGAAAGTAGATGAGAAGCAACAAAGGAAGACATGGAACTTAGAATGCACTAAGACTTTGCACTTGGCACCTATTGGTACCTAGTGTTGGTATGCCTAGCATGCCCCTCTTGGAAAAGATAAATTAATGACTTATTAACCCTCTTATGTGTTCATTTCCTTGTAGTTTAACTTGTTTCTCCCTTTTTTTTCCTTGACAGTCCCTGGAAAGCATTAACACACCCTTTCACATCTTAGCATGCCTTATCACTTCGCACATCTTAGAATTTTTGACATGCCTTCACACTATCTAAGACACCTTAGCATTCCCTAACACGCCTTGGAATTCATGTCCTCCCAACTAGCCTTTATATTTTTTCATGACTTGGGAACCCAATCAATTCCTTGGCTATTGTAGTTCATGTAACAATATTGGCTTGCTTCAACCAACAACCTGACCAATTGCACCTACTACAAGTACATTGTGCCTTGTTCACCTAAGAACTTCCTATAAATCATATTATGCCACTCATGTCCAAACTCAACTTCTCCCACTTAACTAGTTACCAAGACAAGGATCACATGATCTACCCATGGCCATAAAAAAACTAAGCAACATAGCTTACATAGGAAATATTTCACATGTATGTTCATTTCATATAAACAGTAAAACATTAACTGAGAGTTTGCAAGAACCACAAGATGCACAAGGCACAAAATATATAAGCTGACACAAATCGAGTGCCCCAAAAATTATACACAACAATATACAATATGCAATTAACTAGAATATTTTAAAATATGAGCATGTAGCCAAAGTGTGCCACATCTCATATAAAAAAATAGATAAAGGCAAAACAATGTTGTGCCTGGCACAAAGTGATCTCCCTTTGTTTAAAACTGTTATGCCGAGCCTCGTATAAAAACCGTAGGCTTGCCTCCTGTAAATCCTATTATGAACTTCTCCTAACACACTTCGTCCTTAGCACACTTGAATTCATTGACACTCCCTCGCACACACTCTTATTCATTCCTTTCCATGCATTTTGACCTAGTTATCGCTTGATATGCCCTGACACTCCCTAACACTCTTCAACATGCATTGACATTTTCCGACATGTGTTAGCATGCCTTTTCATTCCTAATGTGCATGCTCTGACCCTCCCTATCTATCATGCCCTCACAACTACCCTTACTTAATTTGAAACTTGGGAACCTGTTGAAGCCTAGAAAATCTCTGCTTCAAACATCGGGGAAAACCACCCGATCAGGACCTTAAGGCACCTCCTTTTCCGTTTGGAATGGTGACTCCGACAGGATTTAAAGGACCAGTTTCCTTGTAACTAAATGGATTGGATTGGATGGGCGGAAATGGGACTAAACTATCTGAAATAAAACTATATAATCTAAGCTAAATACTGATAAAGAAATTCTAATACTAACCCAGGTAGCTATATGTGAATACAACTTAAGATTGTTCCAATTCAACAATAACCATGAAAATGTATTATTAATTAAATTGAAATGTGCAGAAACAAATAAAGATAACTCTGTTTAAGAAATTAAACAGAGTTGTATTAGCATATTGTATTCATCATTGTATACCATCTACATATACTTATAAAAGATAACATTTCAATTATACTCAGAAATGATATATAAAAGGAAGCGTTGTGAAAACCATTATACATATAAATGATAGCAATTTTAAAATGAATATCATAAAACAACAGAAATCAACAGTAAACAGATAGAAATACCTTGCTCATCTTGATGACTTCAAATGCAATCTGATACTCTATCTAGTAACTATAATGCAAAACCAAATTCCAAGGTACAAAAATGTAACACTTCAAAGATAATTTCGCATGAAAATCACCAGATGTGATCCTTTTCAAAAATATATAAGACAATGGAGTACAGAAATGCAATCTCCAAGTCCAAAAATATTAAGATCCAGGACCCCTCTCTAAATGCATGAGAGGGGTTTAAATACTACTTAACTAACTCTAAAAATAGTTTATTACAAAAAATAAGGATTCGGTTCAATGACCGTCCTTTTCCTAGGATAAAATACAATGAAATTAAAACTAAATCTATCTATCTATGAAATTTATCTTTGCTCTTGCAAGCATCTAGCATAGTTTTGAGAAGATGCGGTTGACCGACTTCAGAATTCAGTTGTCCTGAAAAGACAGAGTCGGCAAGCGTAGGAGCAATCTTCTCTGTAGCATTGATAATACAATTGAGTGCACTGTGCTGACTGTGTGGCTTCACCAAGTACATCCAGTATGAGTCCCAATTCAATCTTGTCAACCCTTGGATGGATTTTGCTCTTTCTTCTACCTTCTGCCTCCATTCTGCTTGCAATTGATTTTCCTGTGGGAGATAACCTGGAACAGTTTCAGAAATCAAGTTAGCTTTGTGTAAATTGTCATTTACACAATCAGTGAGAGTGTTTGCCGCTGTAGATGCCTCCTCTGCTGCCCTTTCTTCTCTTCTGATTCGTGCATCCCAATTACTGAACAGTATTTCTTTGTGGTTTTCATTAATGATGGGTGCACCAACTTTTATGCCTTCTTCTGTCTTTTGCCATGCTAGATAATCATTGATCTTTTCATTAATCAAATCATAATCATTTCGTAAATCTACGACATGATTTGTGATTTTATCGCTTTCTTGGCACAAAGAATTCCATTGCAATATTTTTTGGCAGAAAACTTCATCTTGTTGCAGTAGTTGATTATTCAAAGAGATGGTTTCTGAAATGAATTCTGGAAGCTTAGGATCATCCTTATGTTGTTTTTCGATTTCTTGAAGTTGTTGTTGTAACTCTTCAAGTTTTAATTGTGCTTCCTTATTGGCCTGTAGCTGTTGCAATTGCTGTTGCAAAGCCTTTATTTGTTCTTCTTTTTCATCCAACAAAAGTTGTATCTCAACTGCTTTATCAATTGTTGCAGAAGCATAAGCTCTTGCCATTTGAGTTAGCTTAGTGAGATTACGAGTAGGATTTGTAGCAGGATCTTTCCACAAAACATCTACTTGTTCTGGTTCAGTAGCAATTGCACTTTCAATTTTTCTCCTTTTTCTCTGTCTCTTCACTACTGCTTTGTTTTTTGGGCTGTAAAATACATCTAGAGGAGGAATTTCCTCTACATTAAGTACAATTTCAGAGGAGGGTGTGATTGGTATGTGCTCTGTCACTGTGGCTGTGCTACTTGTTCCTGTGGTCAAAACTTTGGTTGTCTGGACAGGGGTCTGTACATTTTGTCCTTCTATATTAATCAATTGATTAAAGGTTTCCCATTCTTTGTCTAATTCAATGGTGACTGGCTATTGCTGTACATTGGCTGGAGGAGGATTTGTCTGTTGAGGAGTCAAAATTTGCTGTTGAGCAAGTTCTTTTGATTGTGCAGAATCCTTAATAGATTCTTCCATTTTATCTTCCTTTTCTTTGGATGTATTGGAGTGTTCAAAATCTCTGTCAGATTTTGATTTGGATTTACCTGTGCTTGAACTGCCGTTAAGACTAACACTAGGAGTTTGCTCCCTTGCGGGCTCTAAGCGTAGATTATCCAAAGGAATAGGAATTAGTCTCCTTTCTCTATACAACTTGAATTCCTGAAAATCCCGTGGAGATAACTTCTCTCTAGCTGAATTCAAAACCTCTTTGAATGAATTTCTTGCCTGGAACATATCATCAAAAAGATCTTGCTCCCCGACAAATTCCTTTACTTTGATTGCATTGGTAAAATTCTTAACAATATCATTTTGGTCAAATAACCTTCTTGAGAATTTGAACAGCTGTAAGCATGTAACGTTTCCTATCTCTTGAAATGCATGACCAATATCAAATAGTGAAAATGTTCCACATTTTATGGGAAATTGTGGCCAAATGCCCTTTTTCTTCTCTTTTAAATCTTTTGTCATACCTCCCTGGCCACAGGTCTGATAGGCAATTTCTCGAGCTACAAGTCTATCTGGAACATATAAGGGTAAAACATGGGGAGAAGCATAACTTCCAAAAACCCTAATATAGGTGAACAATTCTTCTCCAAACCATCTTGCGACGGGGAGAATATCAACCTCTGTTTCTGAGGATAACCTTGGGGCATCCTTATTATACAATGTTCTGTACAATGGCAGCATTATTCCATGACAAATTTGGTAAAAATGGGGGACAAACTTAGACTCCCACAGTTCTTTATGGTACACATGAATGGGAAAAGGGTCGTGGATAGTCCATTTCCAGCCCATTACAGGGAATTTAGAGACATAGAAGATGGCGTCCATGACATAAGCAGATAAATAAAAAGGCGGATAAACCCGCTGGGAAACATTTCGTTTAGACCGGTATTGAAAAATAGCAGTGGTGAGATTATCAGATAGGATTTTGGCCCAGTCTACAATTGTAGAATTAACAGCCGCATTCAACAAGGGAAGCCATTCAGGTAAGATCATATTTATGTCAGGCTTTCCAAAAAGCCTGCATAACATGGCAGCAGTAAAACAGTAAGGAGAGGTAAGCGAACCCGTGCTGTACATACCTTGTTTGTTCTTCTTCAATGGTTCACTTCTTTTGGTCCACTCCTTTGTGCATTCTGCCAAATTTGCATGTTCTTTGGTAAATTCCTCCATAAATTGTTTGTTGTAAGTCGCCTGAGGTTCTGGCAGCTTATACATTAATCTCACATCTTCTATGGTGAATGACCCAATTAGCTCTTCAGATGGAGTCTTGAATTGCCTGTCTGAAATATCAGCACTGTCCAGCACCCATCTCACCATGTCTGTGTATGGGAGAATCCTTGGCCTTGCTGCTATTCTATGCAGAAATGAGCAAGCCAAGTCTCTAAGAGTTGCTTCAGACGAATCCTTGGAACCTGCTGTAGCTACAACTTTTATCACCACAGGGTTTTCATCTTCTAACAGTTTATACATTCCCTCCCAAGTGGATATACCAGCGTCCTTGTTACAGGCGGTGTCTGCATATAGCGAAGCCATTTCTTTGTTCTCAGAACTTGAGCTCTTCTCTTTCTTACCCATAGTGTTTAGCGGAAGCTTTGTATAGTGGTCTTCTCCTTCGTGCCTACGTTTTACGAATAAATGAGAGTAATGATATAAGAAAGGTGATGAGACTGTTTTGAATATGAAAGCGAATGAAATATAATATTTAAATTGTGAAACGACTTTCAATCTAAAAACAATCTCTTTTCACATTCATAATCAATCCAATCATTTAATATAATCATTAAAGCGCATAACGGATTTGACCTATGGGAAGATTGCCTCGGGATAGAGCGCCTACATGAATCTGCGACATTGCGATCTGCGATTTGCTGCGCAATATCGCAATATCGCAATGTCACAATATCGCAAAATGAAATCATCACAGTCATAAAAATAGCGCAAAAACGGGAATTGCGCAATAGCGCAAAGCGCATATCGCAAAAATCACAAAAGCGCATATCGCAAAAATCACAAAAGCGCATATCGCAAAAATCACATAAGTGCATATCGCAAAAATCACATGATCGCATATTTAAAAAGGGCGCATGACGCAAAATCGCAAAAGCGCATATTTGAAAAGAGCGCAAAAGATATTCATTAATCAATTCTGTTTTCTACGCTATGCGATCTGCGATCAATGCGTTTTTTATATATACTGTTTTTGTTATGGATGCGCTATATTGTTTCAAGAGCAATTTTATTATAATCTATCATAAACTTAAGTGTTTCTAAATATTCTTTCTAAGGGATTTCTATAAGTTTATGATAGAAAGTTTTATTTGAAAGGAAAACAAATCCTAATTGATTTTTTTTTGGATTTTTAACTAAGGGTCCCCATTTATTTAGTATTATTACTAATAATAAATAAAAGGGGGGTTGTTGCTGGTCACAACAATTGGCGATTCACTGAAAGAAACAGTTATCTCTGAAAAAATAAAATGAACATTCTATCTTTAGTAAGTAAAGGTTTTTAAAGATAATAAAAACTATCTTATGATAATTCAAATAAAATGTAACTATGAAAAAGAAATAAAAATCATTTCATAATTTCTTTCTAATTCTTTAAGAAATAAAAACATTTTGGGTTATATCAAGCTTTGATTGGTGTTAATAATGAAGTAAGTGGATCTCTCCAAGTTTTGGTTTTATAATATTCTCTATTGCCATAGGTATTGGCTCTGCTGCCAGCAAACGTTCATAGTCTCGACAGGGTTACCTTTAAACCATTAACCATTCATTGTTCCATCCAATTAAAATCATGACTTTTTAAAAGATAAATTCATAAGACCTATTATCTCATGTTTTTTGTATTTTATTTATTTTTATTCTTAAGAGCCATTGTTCTGGTTTGGTAGCCAGTTATTAACAATGCCATTCACTAGTTATAATTAAACTGAACAAGCTGGCTCGTGATGAGACCCCTTGTCTTATATTTATAAGCCATTACCCTGTTTTGGTATGCAGTATTGGTAATGTCAGTTTTATTATTCCTTATGAACATGGTAAGTCGGCTCGTAATGAGACCTCTTATCTCTTAAAATTTTCGTATAATTTCTTAGAATTACATTATAAAAAATCGCAACTTAAATGGATGGGATGAAATAGTTTTATCCTTAAGAATCAATGGATGACAATTTTCAGAGTTTTTTGAGTTCCAAAACTTTGAAAAATATCTTTGCTTTAATAGATAACCTTTCTCTGCTTAATAAACCTTATAATGATTTACATTTTCCTCAAGTTTTCAAAAGATCATGTAAATGATTGAAAATAATCTTTTCAAAGTTTAACATCTTATTTTAAACTATTCAAAAACTGTAATCATTACTTTAAAAATTCTTATTTACACAAAATAAATATTTATAATATTTTTTCGAAGAAATTTTCTCAAATAGTAAACAGTCAATCAGAGGCTCATAAACAACCTTTATTTGTAAAAACAAAAACAATCAAAAACTTTGCAGAAAGAAATATATACAGTTTAAGAAGGGGTTACCTCCTTACGAAAAGAATTTCTTCAAGATAAGCCCATTTACAGGAAGAGACTCTCTCTTACCTGTTAGATCTTGGAGTATAAATGTATTTGAGCTTATCTTCTCAAAGATTTGAAATGGTCCAAGCCACATTTTCTGAAATTTGGTATGTTTACCTTTTTCTTCGTGTGCTTTATCCCATTTCAAAATGAGATCACCAATTGACAAAAATTTTGAGCCGGTAGAACTTGCATCAAAAGAAGATTTTACAAGTTGTTGATGTTTTTCATGAGTAATTTTTGCTTTATCCCTATCTTCTTCTAATTTAAGGATTTGATCATATCTCAATTGAATGGATGATGAAGGATTTTCTTCAATAAATTGCACTAGGGCTAATGATGGAAGTGTTAAGTTTGATGGTATCACAACTTCTTTTCCATAAACCAGATTGAAAGGTGAAGTCCCTATTGAAGCTTTTTCAGTGATACGATCAGCCCATAACGCAAAGATTAAAGATTTGTGCCAATTATTTTGATTTTGATCAATGGTTCTTTTAATGATTTTGATAAGGTTTTTATTAGTGGATTCAGCCAAACCATTACCTTGTGGATAATAATTTGCTGAATATTTTAATTTTAAACCTCTTTTGACTGCAAATTCAATTAAACTATTTCCAGAGAAGTAAGATGCATTATCAAAGACAAGAGCTTGAGGTACACCAAACCTGGTTATGATGAATTGATCTATGAAATCAATAATTGCATCAGAATTGGCTACCTTCAATGGGATTGCCTCTACCCATTTTGTAAAGTAATCAGTTGCAGTAAGGATGTACTTGTGCTGCTTGGAAGAATGAGGTACTATTTCACCAATAATGTCAAGCCCCCATTGTTCAAATGGTTGCTCAATAGTTACTGGTTGCAAAGGAAAAGCTGGTTTCCTTTGTCTTCCACTCGCAGTTTGACAAATTTGGCACTTCCTTACGTAATCATGCGTATCTTTAAAAAGGGTAGGCCAGTAATAACCAGCACGAATTATTTTGTGAGCCGTGGTATCACCTCCAAAATGACCTCCTGCTGGTCCATCATGCAATTCCTGCAAAACCTTTTCAGCTTCAGTCTTTTCCAAACATCTTAATAAAATTGAATCATAATTTTTTCTAAACAACACATTATCAATGATCTCATATTTAATAGCCTTTAACCTTAAATCGCGTTTACTCTTATAACTGAGATTAGAAGGAGCATACCCATTTTTCAAGTAATAGATAAGATCAGCATACTGAGATCCGGTATCTGAAACATTTATCTGACTTACTTGAATATCTTGATTTGAATCTTGATCTTCTGGTATGTTATGAGCTCCTGCGAATAATCTGCAAAAACCTTGTCCTCTAACAATCTTAGCTGGTTTAATATCAATATCATATTCTTGCAAGGCTGTTACCCAGTTAGCTCTCTTTTCTCCTACTTCTTTTTGAATTAATAATTGTCTCACTGCAGAGAATGGGACAATGATTTTTGTATGTGTTTTCAAGAGAAAAGGTCTGAAATGTTTTATTGATTTAAACATAGCAAAGGCTTGTTTTTCAACATCGAAATAATTAAGCTCAGCTCCTTGCAGATTTGAGCTAAAGAAAGAAATAGGTGCTTCGATTTCTTGATCATTGAGTTGTGTTAAAACGGCTGCATAGGATGTTTCAGTGGCCAGAGTATACAAAGTAAAATCTTTAGAAAAATCCGGAGTATTCAATGCTGGTGCAGTAATGATCGCTTGTTTGATTGAATCAAAAGCTTCTTTTTCTTTATGCGTCCATTTGAATATTGAATTTTTCTTGATCATATTTTGCATAGGTAAAACAATTAAAAAAAAATCAGGAATAAATCTTTTAACAAAATTTATCTGTCCAAGAAATGATTGCATGGATTTTTTGTTATGTGGTAAAGAAATATCAGAAATTTCTTTCACTCTATCTGGATCAATATATATACCATCTTTTGACACAACAAATCGTAAGAGTTTTCCTTCATCTAAAGCAAAGAAATATTTCTTGGGATTTAAGGAGATACCAAACTTTCTACATCTTTCAAATATTTGTTTTAAATCATGTAGATGATTGGTTCTCTTTTTTTAAAATATTGTTATGTCATCAAGATAAACAACAACTGATTTATTGATCAGACCTTTAAATGCTATGTACATGGCTCTTTGAAAAGTTGCTCCTGCATTTATTAGACCAAAAGGCATTTTCTGATAAGCATAAGTTCCCCATTTTGTTCTGAGAGTTGTTTTCAATCTGTCATCTGGATGAACTAAAACTTGATTATAGCCCGAAAACCCATCGAGAAAAGACATAAGTTCAGAACCAGCTACCTTTTGAAGTATCTGTTCCATGGTTGGCAATGGGAAATTGTCTTTTAAACATGCCTTGTTTAAATTCCTGAAATCAATACAGATTCTTATATCACCATTCTTCTTCCTTACAGGTACCATATTGGAAACCTAATTAGAGTGCCTGCCTGGAAAAATGATTTTGGCTTTCAAAAGTTTATTGAGTTCTGATTTGATTTGACTTTCGAGATTTGGATGGATCTTTCTCAACTTCTGTTGAACAGGTTTAACATCAGGAAGCATTGGAATCGTGTGTTGAATAACTGAAGTATCATACGTTTTTAGATCATCATAATTCCAAGCAAAAACGTTTTTATACTTGTTCAGCAGTTTAATGAATGCATTCCTTTCCTCTGGTGTTAAGTTGAGTCCTAAGTTAACGTTTTGAGGTTTAGAATCAAAACCAAGTTTTACTAATTCAAACTTCAAAGTGGAACTTTGAAGTTTTGAATTAACAACTTTCTTGAATCTGTCTCTAATATCATATAAATCCTCTAATTTAACAACAGATTTTGGAATGGGGTTTTCATTACCTTTTAAAGCAATTTGTAAATCATGATCATCTTCGTCAATAATTTGCTCATCATATGATTTCTCAGAAGTCATGAAATTTAGAATATCTTGATCATGATAGAAAACTCTCCAATTTGTAACATTATCAGGGACAGATGGACGAAAAATCAATTCTACAGAAAATCTATCAGGACTGTAATCTTCAGCAGGTAGGAGTCTAGATGCAACATTAGCTAACAAGTCAGCTGATGTATTCTGATTCCTAGGAATAGGAGAAATATTAAATGCTAAAAAATGAGTGGTGAGGTCTTGTACTAGGGTTTGATAGTGTTTAAGATGTCCTGGAAGGCAATGAATAGTATTCCTAACTTGTTTAATGACAATTTCGGAATCACCAAAGACTTTCAAGTATTTAACATCTAACCCTATAGCTTTATAAATTCCTTGAACCAAGGCTTCATATTCTGCGGTATTGTTAGTACACTCAAATTATAATCTGCATGACAGCATGGTTTTCTCCCCATTTGGATCAATTAGGATGCATCCAGCTCCAGCTCCATCACTAGACTTCGATCCATCAAAATATAATGACCAAAATAAAGACTTATCTATTGGCTTATCTACAATTACATCCGAAATATTTACAATTCTAGAAGTATCAGATTGTGAAAATTTTTCTATCTGAGAAACAAAAGTATTTACAGAAAAAAGTGATTGAGGAGCTTTGAAATTTCCAAGAAATGATTCAGCAGAATAACCTCCAAGAATATTGTTGTTGAATGCCACAGGTTCATTAGGTTGTTCAAATTTAGTGACAGTATGTGTCATATGTTTTTCTCGTTCAATCTTGATTTGATTTGGTTTCCCTTTGTAGGGAAGCCACATGTGCGAATAATCAGTCGAGATATAACCGTTAAGTTTTGCAGACCAGTCCCTACTCAAGATTAATCCATAGAATTCAGGAATATCAGCAATCAGAATATCAATTCTTTAGACAATCCTAGGATCTGAGGCTAATCTGATTGTGACTGAATTGATTTCTCCTACAACTTGAACTTTAGAGCGATCCAACTGAACGATATGAACTGCTGATTTCTGTGGTTCGATATTTAATTTAGCACAGACAGAAGTAGGCATTATATTGGAGGAAGCTCCAGAATCAATCAAACAATTGTGCAGATTTTTATTGTACATCTCATAAGTCAAAAGAAAAGGAGGATTTTGAGAATTTTACTTTTCCCCAATGAGCACAGTATCAGTAGCATCTACATTATCTAGTGGCTTTCCAGTTCCTCTTGCTACTTTTGCAACTACACCACTTGGTAAAGGAGCAATTGGTGTAGCGTTTAATTCTTTTAATAGCAACTTTTGTTGATGTTTCAGTTTGTTGAGTTCATGTAAAGAAATGTTGGCTTTGATCTTTTTCATGTCTTCAACAATATTGTATTCCATAGGATCTGATATTACTAAATTTTTCGTTGTTGATGTGAGAGGATTAGAAGAAGATGGTTGATTTTGAGTAGGTGATGGAGAAGTTTTCTTCACAGTGGGTTTGTCTTTGGTACTTGGAGTCGTAATTTTCTTTTTTGGAACTGTTTGCACTGGTTCTGCTGTAGATTTACTCCTAGTACTTACAGGCATAGCTTCTTTACTATCAGAATTAGGGAGAATAAAATCCCACATTCCATTTAATTCAGCTATTTCTTCATTTTCATTTTCCTCATCTGATACTATAGATGTATCTTCTTCTTCTTCCTCTTCTTCTGACTCTGCATTAGAGATTGCATTAGGAGGTTTAGATTCAACTTGGTTTCTACTGAGATTTCGGAATGGTTTCTTGGTAGAAGTTTCAGCCACTTGTTTTTTAATTTCAACCATTTCATTTGACATGGTCTTAAGAACTTTCTGTAAACCTTCCATGTCATATGGATCTTTGGTATTTTTCTTTGAATCATCTCTGAAGCTGACCTTCTTTGATTTCCTTTCTTCAAGAGAATTTTTCTTTTCCAAAGAAGTGATACGTTTTTCCACTGCAATAGCTTCTTTCATATTCTCAGCCAATGTAGGCTTTGCAGCTCTGTCTACGAAAATTGCTATGTTTGAGGGTAAGGCAGTTATATACCATTCGATTCTGACTTGTTCACTAGGTTTTGAATCTGTATGAATTTTGTTCAAAATTTTGTTGAATCTAGCATTGAATTCTTTTATAGGTTCTTTGGGTTCTATTTTCAAATTTGAGAGATCATTGAGTAAAGTTGCAATTGATCGGTCATCTCCAAATTTGGTCAGAAAATGATCTACAAAAATGTCCCAACTCGTTATAGATCCTGATGGTAACGAAAAGTACCATGATCCTGCTACTCCCTGAAGAGTATATGGGAATAATCTAACTACAACATCTTCGTGTATGACTCCATTCAAATTAATAGCCAGCATAAAGTTATTGATATGTTCTTCAGCTTGAATGTTAAGATCTGGGCTAAACTTTGGAAGCCATTTTCTAGGATTGTCTGGTAAATCATGTAAAGGTGTAGCCATGTTGACTGCTCCTGGAGTAGACCATGGTCTCTGTGCCATTATTGGGATGATTATTGGAGGAATACCAGAAGCTGGTGGTATTTGAATTGAAGTGGTTGGAATAGATGATGTTGAGATTGATGAGGATTGAGTAGAAGATGTTTGTGGAGATGATATGGAAATAATTGTACTTTGATGAGAAGGGATTTCGGAAACAGGTATTTGAATATGAGATGATGAACTTGTATCACTTTCTGTTTCCGATTGAATTCTTTTTGTTTTTCTCTTACTAGGTAAAGGAAATTCTTTCGGAAGAATACCAAGTTTTTCACTTTGCAACCTAGTAAGAGGTTTTGAAGGAATAAATTTTGAGCTTACACTACCTTCAGATATTTCAGACTCTTCTAAAGATAAGGAGAATCCTTTCAATTTATGAATTAGATCTTGAACTTCAGGAGACTCAGGATGTTGTTTGTCTGAATGTTTTAAGATTTTGGTAGTGGGTGTCTGAATATTTTCTGCGATTTATTCTCTTGGATACTGAATTTCAGAAGAAATTGAAGAAGTTAATGAGGGTATTTTTCTCTCAGAATGGCTTGTGGATAAAGATTTACTTGCCATTCATAGCTCAGGCCCTCCTTCTAGTGCCAAAAATGTTGAAGCCTAGAAAATCTCTGCTTCAAACATCAGGGAAAACCACCCGGTCGGGACCTTACGGCAGCTCCTTTTCCATTTGGAATGGTGGCTCCGACTGGATTTAAAGGACCAGTTTCCTTGTAACTAAATGGATTGGATTGGATGGGCGGAAATGGGACTAAACTATGTGAAATAAAACTATCTAATCTAAGATAAATACTGATAAAGAAATTCTAATACTAACCCAGGTAGCTATATGTGAATACAACTTAAGATTGTTCCAATTCAACAATAACCATGAAAATGTATTATTAATTAAATTGAAATGTGCAGAAACAAATAAAGATAACTCTGTTTAAGAAATTAAACAGATTTATATAAACATATTGCATTCATCATTGTATACCATTTACATGTAACTATGAAAAATAACGTTTCAATTATACTCAGAAATGATATATAAAAGAAAGCGTTGTTAAAACAAATATACATATAAATGATAGCAATTTTAAAACGAATATCATAAAACAAAAGAGATCAACAGTAAACAGATAGAAATACCTTGCTCATCTTGATGACTTCAAATGCAATTTGATACTCTATCCAGTAACTATAATGCAAAACCAAATTCCATGGTACAGAAATTCAACACTTCAAAGATAATTCTGCATGAAAATCACCAGATGTGATCCTTTTCAAAAATATATAAGACAATGGAGTACAGAAATGCAATCTCCAAGTCCAAAAATATTAAGATCCAGGACCCCTCTCTAAATGCATGAGAGGGGTTTAAATACTACTTAACTAACTCTAAAAATAGTTTATTACAAAAAATAAGGATTCGGTTCAATGGCCATCCTTTTCCTAGGCTAAAATACAGTGAAATTAAAACTAAATCTATCTATCTATGAAATTGATCTTTGCTCTTGCAGGCATCTAGCATAGTTTTGAGAAGATGCGGTTGACCGACTTCAGAATTCAGCTGTTCTGAAAAGACAGAGTCGGCAAGCGTAGGAGCAATCTTCTCTGTAGCATTGATAATACAATTGAGTGCACTGTGCTGACTGTGTGGCTTTACCAAGTACATCCAGTATGAGTCCCAATTTAATCTTGTCAGCCCTTGGATGGATTTTGCTTTTTCTTCTGCCTTTTGCCTCCATTCTGCTTGCAATTGATTTTCCTGTGGGAGATAACCTGGAACAGTTTCAGAAATCAAGTTAGCTTTGTGTAAATTGTCATTTACACAATCAGTGAGAGTGTTTGTCGCTGTAGATGCCTCCTCTGCTGCCCTTTCTGCTCTTCTGATTTGTGCATCCCAATTACTGAACAGTATTTCTTTGTAGTTTTCATTAATGATGGGTGCACCAGCTTTTCTGCCTTCTTCTGTCTTTTTCCATGCTAGATAATCATTGATCTTTTCATTAATCAAATCATAATCATTTCGTAGATCTACGACATGATTTGTGATTTTATCGCTTTCTTGGCACAAAGAATTCCATTGCAATATTTTTTGGCAGAAAACTTCCTCTTGTTGCAGTAGTTGATTATTCAAAGAGATGGTTTCTGAAATGAATTCTGGAAGCTTAGGATCATCCTTATGCTGTTCTTGGATTTCTTGAAGTTGTTGTTGTAACTCTTCAAGTTTTAATTGTGCTTCCTGATTGGCCTGTACCTGTTGCAATTGCTGTTGCAGAGCCTTTATCTGTTCTTCTTTTTCATCCAACAAAAGTTGTATCTCAACTGCTTTATCAATTGTTGCAGAAGCATAAGCTCCTGTCATTTGAGTTAGCTTAGTGAGATTACGAGTAGGCTTTGTAGCAGGATCTTTCCACAAAACATCTACTTGTTCTGGTTCAGTAGCAATTGCACTTTCTATTTTTCTCCTTTTTCTCTGTCTCTTCACTAATGCTTTGTATTTTGGGCTGTAGAATACATCTAGAGGAGGAATGTCCTCTACATTAAGTACAATTTCAGAGGAGGGTGTGATTGGTATGTGCTCTGTCACTGTGGCTGTGCTGCTTGTTCCTGTGGTCAAAAATTTGGTTGTCTGGACAGGGGTCTGTACATTCTGTCCTTCTATATTAATCAATTGATTAAAGGTTTCCCATTCTTTGTTTAACTCAATGGTGACTGGCTGTTGCTGTACATTGGCTGGAGGAGGATTTGTCTGTTGAGGAGTCAAAATTTGCTGCTGAGTAGGTTCTTTAGATTGTGCATAATTTTTAATGGATTCTTCCATTTTATCTTCCTTTTCTTTAGACTTATTGGAGTGTTCAGAATCTCTGTCAGATTTTGATTTGGATTTACCTGTACTTGAACTGTCGTTAAGACTAACACTAGGAGTTTTCTCCCTTGCGGGCTCTAAGCGTAGATTATCCAAAGGAATAGGAATTAGTCTCCTTTCTCTGTACAACTTGAATTCCTGAAAATCCCCTGGAGATAGCTGCTCTTTAGCTGAATTCAAAACCTCTTTGAATGAATTTCTTGCCTGGAACATATCATCAAAAAGATCTTGCTCCCCGACAAATTCCTTTACTTTGATTGCATTGGTAAAATTCTTAACAATATCATTTTGGTCAAATAACCTTCTTGAGAATTTGAACAGTTGTAGGCATGTAACGTTGCCTATCTCTTGAAATGCATGACCAATATCAAACAGTGAAAATGTTCCACATTTTATGGGAAATTGTGGCCAAATGCCCTTTTTCTTCTCTTTTAAATCTTTTTTCATACCTCCCTGGCCACAGGTCTGATAGGCAATTTCCCGAGCTACAAGTCTATCTGGAACATATAAGGGTAAAACATGGGGAGAAGCATAACTTCCAAAAACCCTAATATAGGTGAACAATTCTTCTCCAAACCATCTTGCGACGAGGAGAATATCAACTTCTGTTTCTGAGGATAACCTCGGGGCATCCTTATTATATAATGTTCTGTACAATGGCAGCATTATTCCATGACAAATTTGGTAAAAATGGGGGACAAACTTAGACTCCCACAGTTCTTTATGGTACACATGAATGGGCAAAGGGTCGTGGATAGTCCATTTCCAACCCATTACAGGGAATTTAGAGACATAGCAGATGGCGTCCATAACATAAGCAGACAAATAAAAAGGCGGATAAACCCGCTGGGAAACATTTCGTTTAGACCGGTATTGAAAAATAGCAGTGGTGAGATTATCAGATAGGATTTTGGCCCAGTCTACAATTGTAGAATTAATAGCCGCATTCAACAAGGGAAGCCATTCGGGTAAGATCATATTTATGTCAGGCTTTCCAAAAAGCCTGCATAACATGGCAGCAGTAAAACAGTAAGGAGAGGTAAGCGAACCCGTGCTGTACATACCTTGTTTGTTCTTCTTCAATGGTTCAATTCTTTTGGTCCACTCCTTTGTGCATTCTGCCAAATTTGCATGTTCTTTGGCAAATTCTTCCATAAATTGTTTTTTGTAAGTCGCCTGAGGTTCTGGCAACTTATACATTAATCTCACATCTTCTATGGTGAATGCCCCAATTAGCTCTTCAGATGGAGTCTTGAATTGCCTGTCTGAAATATCAGCGCTGTCCAGCACCCATCTCACCATGTCTGTGTATGGGAGAATCCTTGGCCTTGCTGCTATTCTATGCAGAAATGAGCAAGCCAAGTCTCTAAGGGTTGCTTCAGACGTATCCTTTGAACCTGCTGTAGCTGCAACTTTTATCACCACAGGTTTTTCATCTTCCAACAGTTTATACATTCCCTCCCAAGTGGATATACCGGCGTCCTTGTTACAGGCGGTGTCTGCGTATAGCGAAGCCATTTCTTTGTTCTCAGAACTTGAGCTCTTCTCCTTCTTACCCATAATGTTTAGAGGAATCTTTGTATAGTGGTCTGCTCCTTCGTGCCTGCGTTTTACGAATAAATGAGAGTAATGACATAAGAAAGGTGATGAGACTGTTTTGAATGTGAAAGCGGATGAAATATAATATTTAAATTATGAAACGGCTTTCAATCTAAACACAATCTCTTTTCTCATTAATAATCAATCCAATCATTTAATATAATCATTAAAGCGCATAACGGATTTGACACATGGGAAGATTGCCTCGGGATAGCGCGCCTACATGAATCTGCGACATTGCGATCTGCGATTTGCTGCGCAATATCGCAATATCGCAATGTCGCAATATCGCAAAATGAAATCATCACAGTCATAAAAATAGCGCAAAAACGGGAATTGCGCAATAGCGCAAAGCGCATATCGCAAAAATCACAAAAGCGCATATCGCAAAAATCACAAAAGCGCATATCGCAAAAATCACAAAAGCGCATATCGCAAAAATCACATGAGCGCATATCGCAAAAATCACATGATCGCATATTTAAAAAGGGTGCATGACGCAAAATCGCAAAAGTGCATATTTGAAAAGAGCGCAAAAGATATTCATTAATCAATTCTGTTTTCTGCACTATGCGATCTGCGATCAATGAGTTTTTTATATATACTGTTTTTGTTATGGATGCGCTATATTGTTTCAAGAGAAATTTTATTATAATCTATCATAAACTTAAGTGTTTCTAAATATTCTTTCTAAGGGATTTCTACCATTTGTGCTTGCTCCCACAATAGCCGTGCCACCTGTTCTTCACTCCTTCGCAACCTTGACAGCTCTCTTCCTACCATGGTTGCATCCTGCCACATACTATCCGCAACTCAAAACTGTTTGATTTGCAAGCAAGGGCCCTAAAAAGCCCCGACCATGTCCTATTGACTCACCCTGAGTCAATCGATTTTCACTTTATTTATTTCCATCAGTCTGCTCAGCCCTGTGTTTTGCTCTACTTGTCCCCTTTCTCCCGACTATCCAAACAAGGGCCCCAATTCTGGGACCTCTGTTAGAGCTGATTCCTTGAGTTCTTAAAAGGTCGTCATGGCATGATTCCATCCTTGCATGAGCGAGTCATTTTGTGCATAAGCGAGTCCTCCCCTGAAAAAGCTGGCAGGCTATCGAAAACGTTATGGATTTTCATATCGGCCTCAGAGACTAGTCATTGCATTGTCTGGGCACTGGCTTTTACCACCTGTCTCAGTTCTCGGAGGGCTTGCTTTGTTTTAGTTGAGCTTTCTTGAATCTGTTGTATCTAGACCTCTAGAGCATCCGCTTGAGCATATATTTAGTCAAGTCCAGTAGGGTCTATGGCCTCCTAGATATCCCTTGATACTTTTTGTAGTTGTAATGAAACCAGTTGAGACTTCAGTGTGAGCGAGGTCGAACACTCCTGTAGACCCTTCAGTAGGTCATAAGCTTCTTTCGCTACAGTACTCAGGACTTCCTACATTTTTTTCACCTGGTTCTGTCTCTCGAATATCTTCTCTATGTATACAACCGTTGGGTCTAGCAATGTGGGCCGGGCTACCAATGTTGCTCTAAGCTCCTCATTTTCCTTATTGAGGTTCGAATATGCCACTCTGATGTGGACCGAGCATACGAATATATCATTCTCCTTTATCCCCTCTAGTATTTGGTTTTTTTTGGCTGTTACTGTGGGCCAAATGTCTCGAAATATTCTTGTCACTATCTCCAATTGTTCTTGTAACCCTTTTTTGTCCTCAGTTGTTCACGCTCTTTAGTAAGCGTGCTGATTCACGAACAGACTTCTGTGTGAAAGGCTATTTCATCAATCTGGAACTTTACTGGCTTCATTTTGAAAGTTGATTCTGGTACGCATGTGTTTGATCAATTTAGTGTGTCCTAAATTGCTGCATTTAATTTGTCAATTCGGGATTCGTAAGCTGATGAAGTGCGGCGCACTATATGTGCAAGATAACCTATCTCTTATTTTTTTGTCGTTTTTGGTTTTCAAAGATGAAATGGAAATTCTAAAATGAAAACAAGTGTGGTTATGTTTGTTCAAGGAAATGATATCCTCTATAATGATTTACCAACTTGAAACTTAAAAAGGAATTTGAAAATTACAATGACAAAACTTGAAAGGAAATGAAAATGCGCTGCTGAAATGAAAAGGTGTTGCTAGTCTAATAAATCAAAAACAGTGAACTAGTGAGCATGAAACCAAACTATTCTTGCTGTTGTCTAAACACAAAATAAGTTATGCTGAAAGAAATCCAAAAGTTGCAATAAAGTAAATCTAAATCAATTTACATCAACTTGTCTTCTGATCCCTCATCATTAGTCCAGCTATGATTTTCGGAAGTAACCATAAACAACTTAAGTAACTGATATCTAACTTGCAGAAAGTAAACTAATATCAAACCATACATTCATAATTCAATCCCTCACCATCAGTCCAGCTGTGGCTTTCGGAGGTAACTGAAGATGTCATGCACAATTTAATATATCTAAATTTGCAGAAAGGAAACTAATACCAAACTACACATTTCATAATACAATGCCTCACCATCAGTCCAGCTGTGGCTTTCAGAGGCAACTGAAGATGTTATGAGCAGTTTAATATATCTAAATTTAACTATTGAAGTAAATGAGCAAAACTGAATTAAACAAAGAAGTACTGAAATTAAACAGAAACTTAAGAAAAACAAATTAGCAGCAGAACAATTTTAATTCCATGTCATTAGTCAAAAAGCTATGAAAATGCCCAGGCTGCCTATCTATAATCTGAAACAAGAACACTGATCAGTGATTAACAACATAAAACATGAAAGACAGAAGTGAAATGGAAAGCATGAAATTTTATAAACAGAAATGAAGCATATGTATCATGAAAAATGCAATGTATAAACATGTGAATGGATTATGGCACAATGAGCTTTAAAGAAATGAAATAAGAACTATACACTAATGCACAAAACCTTAGCTGAGCAGGGGCCCTCTACACCAGCCTTGGAAAACGATCTTCAAGTACGAATTACGTTGGAAAACGGAGCCTTCTTATATTAAAATGAAATCATAACAGTATGGTAGTATTACGGCACAAAGGCAGCGTAATTACATTACAGAGCAGACTAATAAAAGATAACAGAGACTAACATCGACTAACTCTATATGCGTATGCAAACGCGTTATATATAACAAAAGAAATATAACTGTCTCCTAAAGTTTATGCTGGTGGAGAACACGTAGACCATTACGTCCACGGATCTAGGATCATGGTTGTGTTGGAAAGTAAATCTATGAGGATTGGATGCTTGAATTCGGCTATGGAGACATGTACAGATGTCGACTTGTCCTCCGCAACTCAGAAACGGCCATATGAACCTTCATGTGACACGGAACAGAGCCCTGTCACCGTGAGACTCTATGGTTGACTTCCATGTGGACGCCTTTGACCGTGGCTTCTTTAGATGAGTTTGCTCGAGCCAATAGGACACGAACCATGTCCACATCATTTCTGACTTGCCCATGTGGCTCGTTTTTCCTGTAGACACCTGTAACATAGAGTTTCACAAAATAGCTGCGGAATGTTATAGCAGCTGCGGAAAGTGGCAAGATTCTGCAGCTAAATGAACAAAATCTAAATCAAACAGCAGACACAAAAATATAGTTAAAAACCATGTTAGATGCTCTTTTTCAATTAACATACAATGATATTGATAGTTTGGGAGGTTCAAGTGAGTGAAAAAAGGTATAGAAAAGTGTATGGAAAAGATGCGGAATTGAGACTCAACATACCCCCACTGTGAATGTGTTGCATGTCCTCATGCAACCAAAATTTTGATATTCCTTCCTTAGTTCATGTGCCTTGACACTTCAGCCAGCACATCCAATCCTCTCCTCCTCTTCCTTGGTGCTACCAACATTCTGGGTTTCTTCATTAAGCACCTAAATTTGATGTTAACCAGTGCTCTGCTCAACTTCTGGCATTTCCTTTTCAATTTCTTGTTCTTCTTCTGCCATATTCCCAGATGTAGCATGGTATTATCATGGATGATTTTGTCCAGTTTGCCTTGTTCCTTCAATGTCTCATTTTCATTTTTGATGTGTCTATTTAGAAGCTCTAGCTCAAAGACTTCATGTTTTAGTGATTGGACTAAATCATCCTGTACTGTATGAGGCTGGATGGATGAAGTACTGGGACCTGTAGCTGCCTTTTCCAAATATTCTATATAGTCATATACTTCCTGCTGCTTGGGGTCTATTTCAGGTGTCATTTTTGTTGGGCTGTCCCCAAAATGCCGTGAAGGAGAGTTATTTTCAAAATCTGGCTGAGAAGGGCTTACATCAACATCTTGCTGAGAATAGGATGGAGTATGTTCAATGTCTGACTGGGAATGAAATGAACCAGGTTCACTAACTGACTGAGATGGACTATGGTCAGCTGGGGACTGTTCAGATGTCTCCTCTGCCAAATCAATGAAATGAGGACCCTTCATTTGCGTTTTCCTCAATTTTCCCTTAAGTCTGCTGCTTCTTCTCACACGCTGTGGTACACTATCCTTTTGTTTTTGTTTTCCTTTCTCTGTCTTCTTGGGCATAGATGACTGTTTTTGAAGATTAACTAATCTTTCAGATAACACTTGATGATCTTCAGAAGAAGAAGAAGGAGTTTGATGTATAGCCTCAATAGTTTTTCTCTCTTTTGGTGTTATTGGCTTCTTACCCTTGATTTCCTTCTTTTTCCTCTTTGACAGTCTCTCTTCCCTATCAGTTATTTCAATTATTGTAGTAGGAGTATTTTGGATTTCATCAATTGTTCTTTTTCTCCTACTTCTTCTTGCTGTGCTACCTTCAGGAATTTCCTGAGTAGGAGTAATTTGGGTTTCATCATTTATTCTTTTTCTTCTACTCCTTCTTGTTGTACTACCTTCAAGAATTTCCTGAGGTTCCTCAAAGAAATTTCTAACCAGAAATTGTTCCCATGTGTCTTTCTTTTCCTTTAACTCCTTTTCAATCAAAATTTTTACAAGGCCGTGGTGATATAGATGGGGTTCTACATCTCCTAAATGCTTCTGAACAGTCACGAACATTTTCTTCAAACTATTGAATAGAAAATATGGGAGATTGAGAGTTTGATTATCTAGAAAATTCATCAGTAACCTGGTATGGTACATATACATGGACCCAAAACGGCCTTTACATGTAATGAATTTCTGAACAACTAGCAGCAAAGTAGCCCATTCCTCTTTCAATGCATGCACATGAATTCCTCTTTTAAAAATTGTTATGTCCATACCTTGGTTTCGTAAGATTGTTCTCCATGCTTCATCACTGATGCTTTTATTCTTAAACCAACGCTCACCCTCTTGAAGAAGTTCCGTGGCTGTTTCTATAGATGCTTCATTGACCGCAAACTTAATGTCTCCAATCTCTACTTCCAAGCCATTAAACGACCTTGCGAATGCCTTCGTCACTTCTTTATGATAACCTCTGAATTTCTGGATAAACCATAGCCAATTTGCTTTCTTCAATATATCCTTTATTTGTGGATATCCCTCCATAAACTTAGGTCCTTCCGGTTCTGCTCTTAGCAATTTACCCATTTTCTTTCTGCTCTTCACAAATTTGCCTGCGTGAGGGTTGAATGGAAGTAGAACGGCTAAATACACAGGAACGAGCACAATGGTTGTAGGAATATATCAGAGAAGTGGGTTTACAGACTATAGCGAAATAGGGAACGAAATGGAGTGAACAGAACAAAGAAGGGTTTTCGTGAGCACGACAGAGAGCACGACAGAGATATGGCTGTGAGATTAACAGAGTATAACACATCCGGCAGCGTTTTGAAATTTGGTGGCTGCGAAATAAATGTGAGCACGTTTCAACAACGGTTATGGATTTATGCGGCTGTAAGAGTCCGTGGTCAAATCAAATACGTCTCATTGTCACCGGTGGAATATTGGAACATGAGTGAAGATCGAGGGTTTAATGATGGAACCATTTGAGAATGAATGCGAGAGGATAATATGGAGATCGTGAAAGGTTATGGAATTGTCAATATAATCATTGCACATAATGGATAGAGCTTATGGTTTAGAACTATATAAAAATGTGTTTTTCAATGCTATTTGAAATAAATTTTATTCATACCTTTGGAATCTTTTCCTTTTCCCTTGGTCTTCAACTAATTGCTCTTCATTGGTGTCTTGAATGCTCCATATCTTCATTTTTGATCCTCTCACCTGCATTTTATTTCATGATTATGGAAATAACATCTGACTGTACATTCTTTTGAAAACAGAGTTGTAGCTGCGGAATCTGCTTCTGGCTGCAGAAACTGGAGTCAGCTGCGGAAACAGATGTCAGCTGCGGAAACTGACACAGCTATTACTTGGATGAATGGAGATGAACAGATGACAAATGACCAGATGGAAATGGTCATGAAAAATATTTTTATTGATGAAATGGAATGAAATGAAGTAAGATGAAGTGGAATGGAGTGAAATGAAGTGAAATGAAATGGAATGAAGTGAAATGGAATGGAGTGAGTGGTCACAAGGCTTGTGAAATGAAAGAGGGAAAAAAAAAAATTTGGAAAATATAGAGTGTTAGGTGTTCCTGATTTTCACCCTATATTTTCTGTATAAGACTGCCAATCAGTGATTGGTTTTCAGGCTTATACCATTTTTTATTTATTTTTATTTTTTTTTAAACTGAAAAGAACAAAAGCTAGGCTGGTGGAGAAGAAGAATTCTTCTGTACCAGCCTGATTGCAGAACTTTCTTGAAACAATTTGACAAAATCCTCTTTTGAGAGTGGCTTATGATAAATTTTCAATCTATGGCCATTCACAACAAGAGGAGTTTGAAACTCATCAATGGTCTTGATTCTTACCGCTCCATTGCTAAAGATCTTGTCAATTTCATATGGCCCAAGCCAATGAGTCTGAAATTTTCCTTGAAAATCTTTAAACTTGGAATCAAATAACAATGACCAATCTCCTTCTTGAAACTTCTTCTCTTTGATGTACTTGTCATGCCATTTAGCTCTTTGATATTGAACTAGATCAGTTCTTAAAATTGCTTCTTGTCTGATCTCATCTAGCTCATTTAATTTCTCCATTCTATGCTTTTGGGCTTCTGATAAGTCCATCCCCAACTGAACTGCTATCTTGAAGGTCTTGACTTGGAACTCAATGGGGAGCAAGACTTCTTTCCCATAAACAAGTTCATAGGGAGAATGTTCTGTTGTATTTCTCCATGTAGTTCTGTAGGCCCACAAGGCTTCAGGAAGCCTTTCTGCCCAATCTCTTCTATGTAGATGAACAGTTTTGGTGATGATACTTTCAAGAACTTTATTTTTGGACTCCACTTGACCATTTTCTTGCGGATGGTAAGGAGTATATCTTTTGTGCTTGATTTTGTATTCTTCCATCAACTTCTCCACCAAATTGGATGTGAATTGGCTTCCCTGATCTGTCACAATTTCTCTTGGAATACCAAAGCGAGTAAAAATATCCTCATAAAGAAAATGAACAACTAAATTTTCAGTAGCAGATACTAATGCTTTGGCTTCTACCCATTTAGTAACATAATCAGTACAAACCAATATATACTTATTTTTCTTAGATGGTGGATTAATAGATCCAATGAAATCTAAAGCCCATTTTTCAAAGGGTTCAATGAGTACCTGTGTTTTCAATGGCATTTCATTTGAAAGGGTAGGTTTCCCTACTCTTTGACAGCTGTCACACCTTTTGACATATTGTTTTGCATCTTTGAAGAGGTAAGGCCAATAATATCCTAAAGAGAGGATTTTATAGGCCGTCCTTTTGTCTGCAAAGTGTCTGCCGCATGGTTCATCATGACATGCCTTAAGAATATCAGGCATTTCATCTTCCTTGACACATCTTCTGATCACAAGATCTGGCCCTGTTTTAAACAATTCGTTAGAAATCCATGAATATTTTGAACTCTCCTGAATAATTTTTCGTTTTTCACTTGGAAATAAATGTGAAGGTAGTTTCACTGTAACCAAATAGTTAGCAATATCTGCATACCAAGGAGTTTTAATAGTTACTGCAAACAAGTATTCATCAGGAAACTTATCCTCTACAGGAGAATCTTCTTTAGTATTCTGAATTCTAGACAAGAAATCAGCTACTGTATTCTGTTTTCCTGGTCTATCCAACACAGTAATATTGAATTCTTGCAAAAGTAAAAGCCATCTTGTCACTCTGCCATTAGTAACAGGTTTGTTCATCAAATATCTAATTGCAGAATGGTCGGTATGAATAAAAGTTTCATAGCCTGTTATGTAATGTCTAAACTTATTAATTGCATGAACAACGGCTAAAAACTCTTTTTCAGTCACAGTATAATTCAACTCTGTGGGAGTCAAATTTTTACTGGTATAATAAATGGCATAAGGAACTAAATCTTTTTGACCCAACACAGCTCCTAGAGCTGTATCTGAAGCATCCGTAGAAATATGGAAAGGGAGTTTCCAATTTGGTCCTCTCAAGATAGGTGCTTCAGATATTCTTGTTTTCAAAGTTTCAAAAGCTAATTGACAATCAAGATCCCATTTAAATTCACAGTCTTTTGTAAGAAATTTGAAGAGTGGAGATGCAATTTTAGTGAAGTTTTCTATAAATCTTCTATAGTAACCAGTAAATCCTATAAAACTTCTAACATCTCTTTGACAATTTGGAATAGGTAACTTGGAGATGACTTCAACTTTTGATCTATCAACCTTAATCCCATCTCCTTAAATATGATGTCCTAAAACAATACCTTCAGTAAACATCATAAAGCATTTTTCATGGCTTAATGAAAGGTTTGTTTCTTTACATCTTATAAGAACTTTTTCCAAATTTTCTAATGCCTCTTCAAATGAATTACCATAAACTATAAAATCATCCATATAAACCTCTACACAATCATGGATTAGATCAGAAAAAATCCCTAGTACTGCTCTTTGGAATGTTGCGAGTGCATTACATAACCCAAAAGGAAGCACTCGGTAGGAAAAATTTCCCCATGGACAAGTAAATGTGGTCTTATCTTGATCTTCAGGTGCTACCTGAATTTGATTATAGCCACTAAAACCATCCAAAAATGAAAAGTACTTTTTACCTGCTAATGTATCTAATACCTGATCAATAAAAGGCAAAGGAAAGTGATCCTTCAAAGTTGCTTTATTCAATTCCCTATAATCAATGCATACCCTCCATTTACCATTCTTTTTAGGTACTATAACCAAAGGAGAAACCCATCGGCTATCTGAAATTGGATAAATGAAGTTTACATTGAGAAGTTTTTGGAGCTCTTCTTTCACTATCTCCCTAAGATTTGGATTCATCCTTCTTTGAGGTTGTCTGATTGGTCTACTGTTTTCCTCAATATAGATGTGATGGATGCAAGTCTTAGGATCAATACCTTTCATGTTAGTATACTCCCATGCAAATGCAGTAGAATGTTTTTGCAAGATTTTGGTTAGTTCTTCTTGTTGTGACTTTTCCAAATGTTTGTTGATATTCAGTGTTTTTCTGGAAAAATCTCAATGGTAGAACTACCAAACTCTTCCATAGAGTAAAGAGACATTTGTCTTGATGATAAATATTCTATGTCAGATTCCAACTGAAATTGTGTGGGGTCATATTCTGAAGATGTCTCAAAATTTTCTAATGTGTTCAGAATTTGACTATCCTCACTAATTTCAGAAATGGTAAAGACGGGTTGTATAGTGTCCTCATCATCAACCCATTCATTGTCTCCTACTTCTGTGATTGCTTTTGCTGGAGGATACAAATTGAATTTCTTTGTCGAATTACCATTAAAAATGTACATATCCCCAGATCTACAACTAATGAAAGCATCAGTTGTGGCTAGCCAAGGTCTTCCTAAGATAAGTGGGTGCCCTCCTAGATTACTCTTGGGAGTCAAAATCATAAAATCTACTGGATATTCCCAAGAATCTAAGGAGACTGAAATATCTTCTAATACACCATCTGGTTTAATAACTGATCAATCTGCAAGTTGCGGTAAAGTAGGTGTAAAAAGAAGGTTAGGAAGTTTTAGTTGGTCCATAGTCTATCTACTCATAATGTTGATAGCAGCCCCTAAGTCAATCAATGTGTTTGGAATTTCTATCCCATTTATATGTCTCTTGACAATTGGACTTCCTGGATCTACATACTTCTGCATGGTAATTTTTCCCATCATAATATCTGCAATCTTTCCTACCAGGTGGATTCTTCTTGTGTCTTTTAGTTTCCTTCCTGGTATTTTGAAACTCAACTCCTTTATGGTTTTTGCTAGAATAGGAATCTCTCGAATGGCTTGTAGCAATGGAATATTGATACAAACATTCTTCAATTCATCTAGAAAGTCATAGTTAGGCAACAAAATTTGTTTTTCCACCCCTTTGTCAATTTGTAGTCTTTCAGGAAAAGGAGGTGTAGATGAAGATGTTGGTTGCTCAACTATAGGAGTTGTAGGTGTTGACTTTTCTTTTTCTTTTTGAATGTTTGAATTTTGAAGAGATTCTTCCTCAGAACCTTTATTGACTTGAAGAGAGTCCTCTTCAAAGGTATCTTGCTCTTGAATATCTATAGAAGGCTTTTCTAAAACTCTACCAGATCTGAGTTGTACATCGTTGAGAGGAACAATCATATAGGTAGGAAATTGTTGTCCTTCTACCATGTAAGTATTCTGAGGATTCTTATTGTTGGGATTTGGCAATGGCTGAACTGGAAGTTGATTTGTCTTTTATTGGTATGGAAGCATGAGTTGAGGATTTGGATTTTGTTGAGAAGGTTGTTGTTGTGGAAATGGCAATGAAAGTTGTGGATTTGGATTTGGAAGTTGTGGAGCTTGTTGATTTTGAAAAGATGGAGGATATTGATAAAATTGAGCAAATCTCCCATAAGGATTTTGCATCCCTTGTACCCATGGCTGATATATATTCTGATGTTGGGGCCAAGGTTGTTGCCAAGGATTCCAACTTGGTGGGGTTTGAAAATTCATAGGGTTGTTAAACCCTTGAGTTTTTTGTCCCTGCCAAGGTCTTCTTGCAACAAAACAGAGAGATTCTACTGAATTTGGGTCTTCTTGAAAGACAGCTTTGAGTCCAGGAATTCAAGGAAAATCCTTGATCTCATGATTCTCTGAGAAAATCATACATGTTTCTACAACTTTTGCATCCAAGGGACATTCCCTTAAATCATGTTTCTTCCTACATTTCGGACAAAAGATGGCTAAAGCGTCTGTTTCTGCTTTCTGCTTGTTTTGGATTTTAAGGGTGTCTAGTTGTTCACTAAGGCTCCCTAAGATATCAGTTTTGAACTCATCAAGCATGTTACCAATATCTGCCCTACTTACTGATCCAGTTGCAGATTTGTTAGCCCTAATAAGAGAAGGATCCCTAGGCCATTTTCCTGTTTTAGATTTTCCTCTTGAGAGATGGACACATAATTCTATTATGTAATGAAGTGGAAGTTGAGAAATGTCTCCTTTCCCCATCATGTTTAAAATATCTATCCATTCATCTCTAATGGCTTTTAATATGAGGGCTTTCAAGGTTTCATCATCTAAATTGCTCATCTTTGCTCTTTTCAAGTTGTATTGAAATCTTTCAAGTAAATCTTCCAAATTTTCATCTTCCTTTTGCATCATTTTGAATACCTCATCCTTGTGATTGGTGGGCATACAATAGTCCAAATATCTATCCAAAAATGTTTGTTTCATATCATTCCAAGTCCTAATATATTGAGTGGCTAATCCCATGAACCATTTCAAAGAAGATCCCTTCAAAGTTGAAGGAAACAGTTTGAGTTTTTTAGAGTCTTTCATATAATCATAGGTTCGGCACACGACTTCAAACTCAAACAGAAATGTTTCAGGATCCTCACTTCGCAATCCATAAAAGTTAGGGAGGACAGATGGTGAGATATTTTTCATTGTTGCATGAGTTTCCTCATCAACTATAGGGAATCCAAACAAGTTGTCTCCTTCCCTATTTCTACCATTGTTTCCTTCACCATTGTTGTCTCCATTGTTTCCTCCTCTTCTACCTCTACCTCTACCTCCATCTATTACTTCCTCTGCCATGATAGTTTCTTTAGAGTCCTTAAAGTCCTCTAGTTCTTCTACCAAGGGAGGATGAGAGAGAGTCTCTTTGTTTTCTAAATGGGATTTAGTAGATGGTATAGGAGAATCCTCTAATTCAGTTGTTCCTTGAATTCCAAAAATCTTAAGGCTAGGGGTAGATGGTAGTGAATCTGGTCTATGCCTTGAAGAAGATGGAGTTGTGAAAATCGAACTCTTGGCTTTAGCTATAAACCTTCCCCTAGAATCTCTTGCTCTATGCATGTCATTTTTTATTTTTTAAAAGTTGGGCTAATAATTCTCTTTCTGATCTTCCAGGTCACACTAGGTGCAAGAAGAGAGCATACTTAAGAAATTACTGAACCAATAACTCTCTTTTCTGATCCTCCAGATCACACTAGGTGCAAGAGGAGAGCATACTTCAAGAAATTATCAAGTTTT
Organism: Pinus albicaulis; assembly: GCA_034641835.2. Lineage (NCBI taxonomy): Eukaryota > Viridiplantae > Streptophyta > Pinopsida > Pinales > Pinaceae > Pinus > Pinus albicaulis. The sequence goes on along the minus strand of CM076577.1, from coordinate 13,125,074 downwards.
CCCTTCTTTTATGATTTTGTGTTTTTTTTTTTAAGAAATTGGCTACCTAGTTACACTTCCCCGGAAACGGTGCCAAAATGTTTGGTCAATTTAGTGTGTCCTAAATTGCTGCATTTAATTTGTCAATCCGGGATTCGTAAGCTGATGAAGTGCGGCGCACTATATGTGCAAGATAACCTATCTCTTAATTTTTTGTCGTTTTTGGTTTTCTAAGATGAAATGGAAATTCTAAAATGAAAACAAGTGTGGTTATGTTTGTTCAAGGAAATGATATCCTCTATAATGATTTACCAACTTGAAACTTAAAAAGGAATTTGAAAAGTACAATGACAAAACTTGAAAGGAAATGAAAATATGCTGCTGAAATGAAAAGGTGCTGCTAATCTAATAAATCAAAACAGTGAACTAGTGAGCATGAAACCAAACTATTCTTGCTGCTATCTAAACACAAAATAAATTATGCTGAAAGAAATCCAAAAGTTGCAATAAAGTAAATCTAAATCAATTTACATCAACTTGTCTTCTGATCCCTCATCATTAGTCCAGCTATGATTTTCGGAAGTAACCATAAACAACTTGAGTAACTGATATCTAAATTGCAGAAAGTAAACTAATATCAAACCATACATTCATAATTCAATCCCTCACCATCAGTCCAGCTGTGGCTTTCGGAGGTAACTGAAGATGTCATGCACAATTTAATATATCTAAATTTGCAGAAAGGAAACTAATACAAAACTACACATTTCATAATACAATCCCTCACCATCAGTCCAGCTGTGGCTTTCGGAGGCAACTGAAGATGTTATGAGCAGTTTAATATATCTAAATTTAACTACTGAAGTAAATGAGCAAAACTGAATTAAACAAAGCAGTACTGAAATTAAACAGAAACTTAAGAAAAACAAATTAGCAGCAGAACAATGTTAATTCCATGTCATTAGTCAAAAAGCTATGAAAATGCCCGGGCTGCCTATCTATAACCTGAAACAAGAACACTGATCAGTGATTAACAACATAAAACATGAAAGACAGAAGTGAAATGGAAAGCATGAAAGTTTATAAACATAAATGAAGCATATATATCATGAAAAATGCAATGTATAAACATGTGAATGGATTATGGCACAATGAGCTTTAAAGAAATGAAATAAGAACTATACACTAATGCACAAAACCTTAGCTGAGGAGGGGCCCTCTACACCAGCCTTGGCAAACGATCTTCAAGTATGAATTACGTTGGAAAACAGAGCCTTCTTACATTAAAATGCAGTCATAACAGTATGGTAGTATTACGGCAGAAAGGCAGCGTAATTACATTACAGAGCAGACTAATAAAAGATAACAGAGACTAACATCGACTAACTCTATATGCGTATGCAAACGTGTTATATATAACAAAAGAAATATAACTGTCTCCTAAAGTTTATGCTGGTGGAGAACACGTAGACCATTACGTCCACGGATCTAGGATCATGATTGTGTTGGAAAGTAAATCTATGAGGAGTGGATGCTTGAATTCAGCTATGGAGCCATGTACAGATGTTGACTTGTCCTCCGCAACTCAGAAACGGCCATATGAACCTTCACGTGACATGGAACAGAGTCCTGTCACCGTGAGACTCTATGGTTGACTTCCATGTGGAAGCCTTTGACCGTGGCTTCTTTAGATGAGTTTGCTCGAGCCAATAGGACACGAACCATGTCCACATCATTTCTGACTTGCCCATGTGGCTCGTTTTTCCTGTAGACACCTGTAACATATAGTTTCACAAAATAGCTGCGGAAAGTTACAGCAGCTGCGGAAAGTGGCAAGATTCCGCAGCTAAATGAACAAAATCTAAATCAAACAACAGACACAAAAATATAGTTAAAAACCATGTTAGATGCTCTTTTGCAATTAACATACAATGATATTGACAATTTGGGAGGTTCAAGTGAGTGAAAAAGGTATAGAAAAGTGTATGGAAAAGATGCAGAATTGAGACTCAACAGCATGTTGGCCTGATAAAGGTTTGCTTGTGGGTAACTCCAAACCATATCTGTGCACTATAACCATCCAGCAGACTCCTTGGGACTCTTTGTTGACTCATCATGACATCAACCACTTGGTTGTACCATACTATAAAATATTATGTGTTTACCTCCTTCGTGCTAGGATCCTCGGATATTCTGCGTTTACCTCCTTCATTGCCAATGGTTGTCCTGTTGCTATCTCCATAGGTACTCGAATTCCTGGAAACATCCATTTCCACATTGCCATTGCCATAATTAGATATCCTTAGATGAATCTGGTTGTCCTCTTGTAGTTGTCTTCACAAGCTTTGAACAACTCGTTCAGAAAAAATGAGCACTAGTTTAGTTGTGCCCCCTGGACACAATGCTCCGCAACTGAAATTGTATCCAGTGTACATTCTCCTTTTGTATAGTGCCTCATCATTTTACTTGAAATTAAGTAATAGGAAAACTTAACCTCTAACTTGTTGATAAAGTCAATTTTGGCTCCTTCCCCCCCCCCCCTCTTGGTATCGTACTTTGTGTAGTAGTCGTTATCTCTGGTATTTGTCACCCTCTTGGATACAGTCTGGAATGTTGCTGAGACATCCCTCCCTTCCTGTGACAGTCTATTTAACCTGTGGATGTCCTCCACATCAATTGGGATTTATTTCCCTAGCCATAGCGAACCATTATGAATTCTTCTCAACAAGAACTTGGTGCATTGCATTGCAGCGCCTGTAACACCGAACACCGGGAGATTTCTTAATTTTAGTATGGCAGACTGTTGAATACCCCAGAACTTTAGTAGGACTCTTAACACTTGCTGCCCTGCTTCTGTGGCAGAATTATCCATATATAATTTTATTTTTGTTGCTGGAAACTTGAAAGAGTCTGTGAGGTCGGTGTCAATCAATGATGCACTGTCGTATTTCCCCACTAGCGATTCCATCTTTTGAAATCTGTTATCAAGATCTTGCTCCACAACTTCTAGTGTTGCTCTTGTCATTTTGGCTCTTCTCTGATACACGTGTAGAACAACTCCTTCTCTTTTCTCTTGAATTCCTTCTTCTATGTGCCTTCTCTACTCTTCTTCTGGTTCTGCTTCTCTTGCTCCCTTAGATGTTTCTGGTTCTAACTCGGATTTTTCCAACATTCTCGTGCTTCTTTGCATGCGGGTTATGTAATTAATCGGCACAGTTGAGGTTGATGAGACCCCATAACTAATCAATTTCCCCCTGGCCTCACCCGTGGCTACAATCGTGTGATTAGTTACCGGTTGAGGTGGGTTCTGACAATGCTAACTGTGGCTTCAGGATTTGGGTAGATGCGATGGTTGGTGGTTATGCCTTATTCTGGAAAATTTATTACGGTATGGGTGATGCTAATTATGACAATTATTTCAAAATCTTGGTAATATTACAGACTAACACGGGTACTATGTGTAATGATGATGGGCTGATGTTCAACACACTTTTCTATCTGACTTGGATGACACATTGGACACTACCCTTCCCCGACCACAATTGGTTGTGTTATGGTCTTCATAATACAACTATACTTATTTTTTTGTTTATTCTAAAGTGGAAATCCTATCCATGCTCTTCTTGGGTGTGAGAGAGTTATTGATGATATTCTACCCTAATAAATCCTCTTGGTTGTGAGAGTTATTGGAATTGCAAATGAGTAACTTACTCTTGATAGTGCTTCAGGCATGCGTCATTGACCCATCCTTGTAGAACTTGGCCATCCAGTTGTGCTAGCCAAACTGCTCCTGAATCTTTGATTTCTATCACGTAAAATGGCCCTAGCCAATGCATCTGCGGTTTCCCTAGGAACCTCTGGTACTTACTGTCATAGAGTATAACTTTTCCCCCAACCTGAAAAGTCTTGCGCTTGATGTGTCGGTCATTCCAAGATTTTTTTCTATCCTTCTGTACTGTTTGGTGAAATTCCGCCAAAAATCGTTCTTCCTCAAGGCCTTGTAATTCCTGCAATCGTTCCTTTAGTGAGTCCTCTTCTAATAGTTGGAGTGACATTGCAACTAGGATGTTGGGTATGATGAATTCATCTAGGACTATTGCTTCTCTCCCGTATACTAGCTGGAATGGTGTTTTGTTGTTCAGTTGCTTTACCGTTGTTCGATATGCCCATAAAGTTGCTGGTATCCGCTCATCCCAGTCATCCCGTTGCGCATTGCATATTTTTGTCAGGGCGTTCTCTAGTATTTTGTTGAATTCTTCTACTGTACCGTTGGCTTTCGAGTGATACGGACTGCTCTTATGATGCTGTATCATGAAGATTTCGAGCAGAGATTTAATGGTTTCATTGATGAAGTGTGTACCCTGGTCGCTGGTCAAGCTCTTTGGACAACCGAATCGGCTAATTATGTTTTCAAATATGAACCTGGCAGCAATCTCTGTCGTGCAATTTTTTACTGGAAATGCTTCTGCCCACCTCATCAAATAGTCTATCACTGTTATTATGTACCTCACCTATGAGTCTCTTACAGCTGGTGTGATTGGTCTTATGAAATCGACTACCCATTTTTCAAACAGGTGCAGTACTTTTATCGGATGAAGTGGAAGTTCATCTCTGTGGGATGGTCATCCCGTCCGCTGACATATATCACATTTCTTAAAAAATGCTTTGCTTTCCATATGTACTATTGTAGACAATTTTTTCACCCCTAGCGACAGCCTAGAGTTGCCATAGACCAGTGCCTAGGACATCTTAACATAGCACGGAGCTCATAATATAGCTTGCTTTGTCAATCCAAAAGCTCTCTTACTACCACTTGTAAAACAAGGAAATTTGTTTGAATGGAACCAAACTCTCTCAGAAGCTGATACAAAGATAAGAATAATGTAGGGACAACATGCAAAACTCCAATACAAAAGCATCAGACAGTTAAGAGACAGCTTACTGCAAAGAGGGCCAGTTCAAATAATACGCCACAGAAATCAAATATCAGAAAGTGGATGCAGTGAAGAAACATGAAGAAGATACTAGTTAGCATGAGGCTGATACCCAGATACACAACAAAACCACATATGGGCTTATCCAACTAAGAATCCATACATGACAATGGCATTTTAAAAGCACCCTCCTCAAGTAACTAATATAGTAGAAAATATGGATGAAATGAACATGGAACAATATATCATGACTAGGCCTATTTAAAGAGCTTGACTAATCCAAGTATGGGCACCAACTAGGATGAATCCTTACTTAAGACCAGTGAGCCACTCGCATTCTAGAACATGATACAAGAAGATAAATAGCATGAAATGATATTTTATGTTAACACATTAGAGAAAATTACATACTATGAGATACCAAAGACCAGAATCCTCATTACAGTTATAACTCCTCCTCACTGAGACCCTACGAGCTCTGAGCCTTCAAACAAAAGTGTTACAAGATGTATACAAGAACTTCTCACTGCACAGTTTACTGATAGAAATCTGGAACCCTTACAATGTCTTTCTTTCTAGCTTTTATAGGAGAAGGAGAAAACTCTTGAGAATGAGGTAGATGATATACATTTAATGATCTTATTTAAAACGAATTTGAAAGAAAAACCCGCCTATGCATGTTTGGCGGTGCTGAATTGGTGCAAGTACTCTGCTACTACTTCATGAAATAAATGCTGAGGATGAAAATCTCCTCATGAACAAGACATAAAGAATAAAATATACACATGTTATGTACTTAGCGGGAAGAGAAAAATCTGCTGCAATAAAACCCTGGGGTTGCTTGTATTTGTGCATGGTACTCTCGTCCCCTTGAGCCCCGAACTGGAATTTGTATTTTTCAATGCCGGACACTGAGCTCTTCGATCTTCTGTTGATATTCTTCATAACCTCATTTACGCTTTCAGCTACCATAATCTGCCCCCTTTGAATTGCTCGGCAGGGTTCAATGGGTTTACCTATGCTTCCATTAATGAAGTCATATCACAGCAACTACCCTCAGCTTCCCTCTTAAATTTCGCTGTTAAGAATGGTCCTTAGAGGAGATCTTGGCCTCTGTAATGGAGGCGACAAATTATAGCGTCTCTTCATCATCTTGAAACCTACAAAACCCACAGATTCATTAGAAAAAACAGATTCAGGAGCAAGGGGCGTGGAGGTGGAGATGATGGTGACGTCGAGGACATGGCCACATGGCTAGAACAAGCAGGGTGGCAAGGAAATTACAATGGAGGTGCGGCGGAAAGGCTGGCCAGAGAGAAACATTAACACATAACGTAAGAATGAAATATATATATATGAATAGCGGAGGGTGAGATGATGAACACGTGGAGCAATGACGTGGTGGGGGACTCGGTCAGCGGGTGGTCAAGCGGATGATCTGGACCATTCAATTCCAAAGTAAGATCCATGGTTACAAAAGCTTTGAGGCAATAGGATGGTGGGCCATGGACGCGACAGACACGGGTTGAAGCGCGTGCAGCTTCGGAGGATATCCACCGTTGGATGGAGGTCGACAGATCCGACGACGCTGGTGAATTCCGCTGCCCGTCTATGGTCGGACATTTAACGCGCGAAATGGGCAGTTTGGCAATCATACCCTGGGACACGCGTCAACCAACGTATGGAATCGCTGGGTCCGCGAGGAATACCGCCAGCCATGGATGAGTGGTGCGGAAAATACCACTAGTTTTCGAGCGCGGGGACCACCATTGCTGGATTGATTGCGGGCCGTAGATTTGGTTGAGATCAGACAGCTAAGGCTTGGTCCGAAACTATAAAGTGATGGGCCCCGCTTGGTTATAACACAAGGTGTTGCGTATGAGTCACATGGGGATTAAAACCAAGGGGCTGAGACCCGATATAAAATTTAATTGCGGGTTTTAACTTTGAATGGGGTATTTTTGTGCGCAGGGGGGGGGGAACGATAGATGAAATGTGAGGGTTTTGGGCCACTATAGGGATTTTAAACAAATTTGGATGGGACTGTTAGCCAAAATTTTGAATGGAGGGGCTGATATGCACAACATCGGCTCCATCTGGGGACGGTACGTTCCTCCGTGGACGTGGCGAGAACCTGCAGACCAGTGATCATTTCTGTGCATACCCTGATCTTCTGCTCTTCTGGCATTTTTCTTCATAATTTATCAGTGCACGCACAAAATCAAAACTAGAACAAAAACATATATATAGTATGGTACATTAGGCTTGCTCTGCTTGGATCAGAATTGAAAGTAGGGCTTGAGGTATTGACCATTTACAGGGGAGTCAAGCAGATCACCCTGTAAGTTTTCCAATATGAACGTGTTGTTACCTCCCTATTCCACAACTTTAAATGGAACAAACCAAAGTGGATCAAATTTAGCACTCTTGCCCTTTTCTGCTTTTCGAACGTCCCATCTAAGAACCAGGTCTCCAATTTGAAAATTTCTATCCTTCACATGCCGATCAAAGATGCTTTTCATTCTCTTAGATACTCCGCTAATCTCTGATTCACTTGGCTCCGTGTTTCTTCCAATTCTACCAGTTGGTTAATCCTTCTGACCATGTCATCTAGTTCTTCCTGGATTTCCTGCATGAAACGTGCCACTGACGAAGCCAATTGCACAGGAAACACAACTGCTCGTCCATATACTAATTCATAAGGAGATTTCCCTGTCACTCTCTTGCTGGTTATCCTATTCACCCATAGAGCAAATTTTAATTGGGAATCCCAGTTTTTCTGATTCTCATTTATTGTTTTCTTCAAAGTCCTCACCAAGGTTTTATTTGAGGACTCTGCCAAGCCATTCCCCTGTGGATAGTAAGCCATGGAGTGATTTAATACAATATTATACTGCTGGCAGAAATTTACAAATTTATTGGACTTGAAGGCCTGTGCATTATCGGTTACAATTCTAGCTGGACAGCCAAACCTGGATATGAAGTTCTCTTCCATGAATTTGATGATTACAGCATCTGTAGCATTCCTTGCAGGTATGGCTTCCACCCATTTTGTAAATTAATCTATAGCTGTTAATATCCCTTTATATTGGCCACTTTATGGAGGATGTATTTCCCCTATAAAATCTAATCCCCATTTCTGAAATGGCTCATTTACATGAATAGGAATCAAGGGTAAAGTTGCCAATTTCTGTCTTTCTGCAAATCTTTGGCACTTGTCACATGTTCTGACCCAAGCAGAAGCATCTGTAAATAATTTTCACCAGTAGAAGCCAGCCTTCAAGATTTTATGAGCTGTAGCCCTCCAGCTGTAATGTCCTCCACAGATTCCTTCATGAAATTCTGTCATTATATTCTCCACTTCATTTTCTGTAAGGCATAATAGTAATATAGCTGAAGGATCTCTCCAATATAGCTGTCCATTAGCAACTATGTATTTCTGGGATTTCATTCTTATAGCTATGTACTTTACCTTATCACAACCCAGAGGACAGCTGAGTGTTAAGAGATATTCAACTATTTCTTTATACCAAGGACTAGTGAGGTATTTTGTGTGTATATTTTGAGTGGCCAGCTCTAGTCCACGCTGCCCTTCTCCTTCTTCTGACTCCTCATTTGCTATCATAGAAAAATTTATGCCTAGAGCCTAATGATTTGATTCTGACAAAATTTTGGCTAGCCCTTGTCCTTTAACCAGCTTAGTGGGTCTTATGTCCAGATCGTACTCCTGTATTTTTGCAATCCATCTTCCTCTTTTGCCTTCACTATCTCCTTGAACGAGGATGTCTTTGAAAGCTGATGTGGGAACATATGCAGTGATTTGAGATTGCAAAACATATGTCCTAAAGGCTTTGATATATTTCACCAGGGCATATGCCTGCTTTTCTAGTATGTTATATTTCAATTCTGCATCATGCAACACCTGACTGAAAAAGGCTATTGGTTGCTCAAATCCATCTTCATTTTTCTGCAGCAAGACTCCAGCTACTGTATGAGGTGAAGCAAATGAAAATATCATAAATGGCTTTGTATAATCAGGCCCAACTAGCACAGGAGCCTCTGCAAATGCCTATTTTATCCTTGTGAATGCATCTCTAGATTCTTGGGACCATTTTACTTCATTATTCTTTTTCAACATATCAGTTATATGTCTAACTATCTCAGCATAGTTAGGAATGAATCTTCTCAGAAAATTAATTCGGCCTAGAAACACCTGCACTTCCTTCTTATTTCTGGGGAGAGAGATGTTATTTATAACCTCTACTCTTTTAGGGTCTATTTTCACACCATCTTTAGTTACAATGTGCCCTAAAAGTTTTCCCTCATCTAATGCAAATAAAGATTTTTGAGGATTGAGGGAAAGACCATACCTTTTGCATTTTTCAAAGGTTCTCTGCAAGTGCTGAATGTGTTCAGTGTCATTCTTTGAAAATACTGTGATATCATCCAGATATACCACCAGAAAATTTTCCCGCTCTCCAACAAAAGCTATGTCCATTGCCCTCTGAAAAGTGGCTCCTGCATTAATTAGCCCAAATGGCATCCAAGCATACATAAATGTACCCCATGGTGTTGTAAATGTAGTTTTCTTCTGATCCTATGGGAAAACTGCCACCTGATTATAACCGGAAAAGCCATCCATCATTGACATTTTGGATGCTCCCACCACTTTCTGCAGGATGTGGTCCATCTTAGGCAGTGGATAATTATCCTTTAGAGATGCTCTATTTAAATTCCTGAAATTCACACATAATCTTATTTCTCCATTTTTTTTCGAACAGGGACAAGATTTGCCACCCATTCAGAGTACCTTAGTGGCACTATTATTTTGGCTTGTAGCAGCTTCTTGATTTCTTTTTCAATTGAAGGGAGCAGCAGAGGATTTATCTGTCTGAGCTTCTGCTTATATGGTTTTGCATCTTCCCTCAGAGGAATTTTATGCTGCGTTATATTAATATCAAAAGTTTTTAGGTCCTGATAGGACCATGCAAACACATCCTTATATGAATGAAATAGCTTCAAATATTTTCTTTTATATTCCTCTGAAACCTTTTTGGATAATTTTACGATTTTGGGCTCAGCATCAGTGCCCAAATTCAAGTCTTCTACTTGATTTTCTTCTACTATTTTATTATGGTGCAATGGAACATCATTTTTGTCAAACAATATTTCTAGAGGTACCAGCCCTCTAGGTATGATATTTCCTTTTAGCTGCAACACTTTATTGCCTGCTATTTTTTCTTCCCATTTATTTTCTACAACATTTTCAACCTCCTCTTCTTCACTATCATCAATCTCCATATTTGAAAACTCACCCACTGTCTCCAGGAATCTCTTCATTTGTTCATCATCTTCAAAAACCTGCCAGTGTTTAATATTATCTGGGATTGATGGTATGTATCGTACTTCAATTTCATACCTCAAAAGAGGATTCTGTGGAGGACGAAATGTACTTGCAGCCACAGCAAGAGAGTATGCCATTCTGTTCTGCTCCCGGGGCATGAACTGTATATTAAAAGCCGAGAAGAAATTTTCCACCATGTCCCAAACTTCATTTCTGTAGGCTCTCAGTCGTGGATGCTTAGTTTGTCATTGATTTCTAACCTGCCTTACCACCAGCTCAGAGTCTCCCATGACTTTTAAAATTTGTATTCCCATATTCTTGGCTGTCTGTAATCCCAACAAAAGTGCTTCATATTCAGCTACATTATTGGTGGCTTCGTATTCTAATTTAAAGGACAGTGGCACCCATTTTCCTGTAGGAGAGATTAATAGCACTCCAGCTCCATTACCTTCCTTTGAATTTGCTCCATCAAAATGTAAAGACCAAATTTCTAATCCCTGGCCTTCTGAAGGTTGCTCAGCTTGGATTTGACCAAAAGGGGGCTCATGGGCATAATTTTGATTTTCTTCTAACATCAAACATGAGAAGTCTCCCTCTTTGTTATAAACTGGGGAATTCTCTGAGCAGTCAGCCTTAGTTACCATTTTAACAAATCTAGTCTCCCTGTATAACCTCCTCTCCTGTCCCCCAAAGACTGGGACCGTAGCATATGTTAAGTCCATTTTGAGTGACCCACCAATTTTTGTACCCCAAGATCTTGACAGTAACATGCCAAAGCGGGCTGGGATATCAGCAACCACAATGTCCATGACCACACTTTTTGCTGGGATTTGTGCCAGATTGACCACTAAATATTTAATCATTCCCAAGCATTTAACTCTTTTGGAATCGAATGAGTATAGGTCTTTATATGGACGTGTGATTTGCAGTCCTAGTTGTTCCATGACAGACAGAGGCATAAGGTTATGGGAGGCCCTAGAATCTAGCATGCAGTTGTGTAACAGTAGGTCATGAATAACTAAAGACACGTAAAAAGGAGGAGTAGAAGGGTCTATTTCCTCTACATGTGGGCCAAAGACTACCAGGGGTATTTCTTCTTGGAGGTTCAAACTATCAGGCACAATTGGTATTTTAGGAGGAAGCATGAAGGAAGTAACTTGAGACTGATATGCAGGCTGTTTTAACAGCTCGGTTAGGGGGACTGGGATCTTGATTTTCTCGAGCTCTTTTTGTAAATTAAAAGCAGAGGAAGGTTTTTCCATTACAACTTCTTTAAATTCTTTGTTTTCAGCTGAAGATTTAATTTCTTTTGACACTGACTCAGCATGGGGAGGACTAACTACTTTTGAAGAAGAAGGAGTCTGATCATTAGGCTGCAAGGGAGTATTTAGAGGACTCTTACCTTTTTCTGTGTTCATCTACATTGTCATCTCTTTTTGAGCAGGCGCTTCTTCTCGATCTTGAGTCCGGGTCCTCTTCCTTGAAGATCTGAGATCGTATTTTACATTGAATTGTGCTTGCATGAAATCAGCAAATTGCTTACAATAATGATCAATCTCTGCTTCTTCTTCTTCTTCTTCTTGCAATGGGCATTCTATATCATCACTGTTTGAAAAAGAAAAATTTGAATCTTCTAATTGATAAGTAGCATCTTCAGTGGAGTCTTCTGCTGGACTTTCCAGGTACAAGGGATGTGGTACCTGATCTTGCTGCTCCTTTGCTTCCCTTGGCAATATTTGCAATGGTGGTCTCTTATACTGAGGATTATATCCTCTGTTTGGAGAATTATAAAAATTCTTGGGGGCTGAACTCTTAGCCTCCAGTTCAAGCTTACCCAGCTTATTAGATAGATTTTTGATCATTTTGCTCATTTCTTCAATTCTGTCTACGTCCTTGTCGTGATTGGAGGGAGAAGCTTCTTCCTTGCCTCTCCTCCTAGTTTCCTGTTCAACTTTTCCCTTTAATTTCCCAGTGGAGGCAAATTTTGCTTCCAACTCCAGAGCATCTGACTGAGCATCATCTAAGGTAGCAGGTTTTCTTTCCCTTAGAGAGAATCCAAAATCTGAGTCAAATGCTGCTATGAAAACAAATTTGGCAGCATTCTGATGTGGCTTCATATTAGCAGGGATATTTAGATATAACTTATTAAATCTCTTGATAAAATCTGACACTCCTTCATTATGTTTCTTCTTGAGTGTATTGAACTCAGTGAGACACTATCCATGGTATTTATTTTCTCCCCATTTCCTGAGAAAAGTATTCTCCATGTCATCCCAGGTGGTCACTAAATGGTTTCCCAAGGTCTTGAACCATTTTCTGGCTTCACCCTCCAAATATTGTACAAATAATCTTAAGACCACATCCAAATGTTCAACATTTAAGTTTCCTGCAAAGGAGCAGAAAGTCTCAAGATGTTTCTGAGCATCAATTTCATTTTCTCCATTAAATCTGGGTAGAATCTTTAAATAATCCTGTGGCATATCATTTAGCACCTGTGGTAAGGCCAAGGGAGCATATTTGTTCAATAGAAAAGCAGGAACATTAGCCATTGGAGGAGGTGGAGGTTGTGCAACAATCTGAGATACAAATGAAGGAAGAGGAGGCAGAGGGAGTGGAGTATGTGCGACAATCAAGATGTGTTGTAAAAAGTTCTGGGGTGTGGATGGAAACAATTCACGATTAACAAAGGCTACCTCTGTAACTTCTTTAATTTCCTCAGCCTCAGGAGTAGGACGAAACTCCTCTTCAATCCTGGCACTTCCCCTAGGTGGACTTTCTAAATAATATTCGGGATGTTCTTCGATGGAATCGGGATGTTCGGTTCTAATTTCTTGATAAGAAGAGGGCGTACAATCTGCTACAGAATATTCAGGGATTTCAGCATGAACTGATTTCCTCTCTTTCCAAATTCTTTTATGAATGATCTTCTCTGGGTCAGACACGTAGGGTGTCTTCGACTGAGATGTATCTGACCTCAAATGTGGCTTATGAGGAGCTAGGACTACCAATAGATTTGTCAAATAAAGACCAGTGGAGTCGCCAAGGTGATAGATATACAACTCTTCAACTCTCTGTGCTCACCTGATTAGAGAGTGAACATGATTTTTCGAGGCCCATGGAAACTGATATTCTTGAATTCGGTCCCCGGCAACGGCACCAGAAAGATGTTGTAGACAATTTTGTCACCCCTAGAGACAACCTAGAGTTGCCATAGACTAGTGCCTAGGACATCTTAACATAGCAAGGAGCTCATAATATAGCTTGGGTTGTCAATCCAAAAGCTCTCTTACTACCACTTGTAAAACAAGGAAATTTGTTTGAATGGAACCAAACTCTCTCAGAAGCTGATACAAAGATAAGAATAATGTAGGGACAGCATGCAAAAATCCAATACAAAAGCATCAGACAGTTAAGAGACGACTTACGAAAGGGGGCCGGTTCAAATAATACGCCACAATCAAAATATCGGAAAGTGGATGCGGTGAAGAAACATGAAGAAGATACTAGTTAGCATGGGGGCGTGCCCGAGATACACAACAAAACCACATATGGGCTTATCCAACTAAGAATTCATACATGGTAATGGCCGTTTTAAAAGCACCCTCCTCAAGTAACTAATATAGCAGAAAATATGGATGAAATGATCATGGAACAATATATCATGACTAGGCCTATTTAAAGCGCTTGACTAATCCAAGTATGGGCACCAACTAGGCTGAATCCTTACTTAAGAGAAGTGAGCCACTCGCATTCTAGAAAATGATACAAGAAGATAAATAGCATGGAATGAGATTTTATATTAACACATAAGAGAAAATTACATACTGTAAGATACCAAAGACCAGAATCCTCATTACAGTTATAACTCATCCTCACTGAGACCCTACGGGCTCTGAGCCTTCATACAGAAGTGTTGCAAGATGTATACAAGAACTTCTCACTGCACAGTCTACTGATAGAAATCTGGAACCCTCACAATGTCTTTCTTTCTAGCTTTTATAGGAGAAGGAGAAAACTCTAGAGAATGAGGTAGGTGATATGCATTTAATGATCTTATTTAAAACGAATTTGAAAGAAAAACCCGCCTATGCATGTTTGGCGGTGCTGAATTGGTGCAAGTACTCTGCTACTACTTCATGAAATAAATGCTGAGGATGAAAATCTCCTCATGAACAAGACATAAAGAATAAAATATACACATGTTCTGTACTTAGCGGGAAGAGAAAAATCTGCTGCAATAAAACCCTGGGGTTGCTTGTATTTGTGCATGGTACTCTCGTCCCCTTGAGCCCCGAACTGGAATTTGTATTTTTCAATGCCGGACACTGAGCTCTTTGATCTTCCGTTGATATTCTTCGTAACCTCATTTATGCTTTCAGCTACCAGAATCTGCCCCCTTTGAATTGCTCGGCAGGGTTCAATGGGTTTACTTCTGCTTCCATTAATGAAGTCATATCACAGCAACTACCCTCAGCTTCCCTCTTAAATTTCGTTGTTAAGAATGGTCCTTAGAGGAGATCTTGGCCTCTGTAATGGAGGCGACAAATTATAGCGTCTCTTCATCGTCTTGAAACCTGCAAAACCCACAGATTCATTAGAAAAGACAGATTCAGGAGCAAGGGGCGTGGAGGTGGAGATGATGGTGACGTCGAGGACATGGCCACATGGCTAGAACAAGCAGGGTGGCAAGGAAATTACAGTGGAGGTGCGGCAGAAAGGCTGGCCAGAGAGAAACATTAACACATAACGTAAGAATGAAATATATATATATATGAACAGCGGAGGGTGAGATGATGAACACATGGAGCAATGACGTGGTGGGGGACTCGGTCAGCGGGTGGTCAGGCGGATGATCTGGACCGTTCAATTCCAGAGTAAGATCCACGGTTACAAATGCTTTGAGGCAATAGGACAGTGGGCCATGGATGCGACAGACACGGGTTGAAGTGCGTGCAGCTTCAAAGGATATCCACCGTTGGATGGAGGTCGACAGATCCGACGGCGCTGGTGAATTTTGCTGCCCGTCTATGGTCGGACATTTAACGCGTGAAATGGGCGGTTTAGCAATCGTACCCTGGGACACGCGTCACCCAGCATATGGAATCGCTGGGTCCGCGGGGAATACCGCCAGCCATGGATGAGTGGTGCGGAAAATACCACTGGTTTTCGAGCGTGGGGACCACCATTGCTGGATTGATTGTGGGCCGTAGATTTGGTTGAGATTGGATGGCTAAGGCTTGGTCCGAAACTATAAAGTGATGGGCCCCGCTTGGTTATAACACAAGGTTTTGCGTATGAGTCACATGGGGATTAAAACCAAGGGGCTGAGACCCGATATAAAATTTAATTGCGGGTTTTAACTTTGAATGGGGTATTTTTGTGCGCAGGGGGGGGGAATGATAGATGAAATGTGAGGGTTTTGGGCCAGTATAGGGATTTTAAACGAATTCGGATGGGACTGTTAGCCAAAATTTCGAATGGAGGGGCTGATATGCACAACATGTACTGTCGGCCACCACAACCCTGCTTGTAGTACCTTTCTTGCTGTCGGTTTTTCTCTCGCGTTTCCTCCCGCAACCCCACTGTGGCATTCACATAGTACCGCTTCCCTTTCGTGTTCCATGAAACATCTCCGAAGAATATGGTCCAGTCCCATCTTATATAGGTGTCCCACTATGAGTTGATATTCTGCAGCTCGAACTACCAGATGTATTTTTTGGACCGATGTATATTCCTATGGGCACTGCCCTATAGTGAGGTAGGCTATTTGGTCCAAATATTATGGGATAGCTTCTACCCTGAAAAGATTAGCGTCTGGTAACTAATCATATAGAGATCCTCCATTTTCTCCATTCTCTGGTTAGGATAGGTGATTAGGCCCTACGTGCAACCATCCAGACTTTACGATCACCTCAAAGGTGAACTCCTGGAAGAGTAGGAGCCATCTATAGATTCTTCCTTCTAAGATCGGTTTGTTTACCAAATATTTCAAGGTTGAGTGGTCTATGAAAAATTTAAACGTACCCCCCAACAGGTAGTGGTTGAATTTCTGAAGTGAATACACCATTTCCAATGCCTCCCGCTATGTTGTGGTGTAGTTCCGTTCTGCTGTGGAAAATTTCCGACTTGCAAAATATACCGGGTGGTCAACTAAAGTGTCCCCTGGTTGAGCCAAGACTTCTCCAAGTGCAATGCTAGAAGCATCGATGTGCACATGAAATTGTTTGGTGAACTAATATTGGCACACTTGCTAGTTTTTCTTTCAGGGTATTCAGGGATATTCTGCAACTCTCTGTCTAGTGAAACTGCTCAAACTTCCACAACAAGTTCTCTAAAGGGATTGTTATCTTCACATAGTTGCGGATAAATTACCGGTAGTAACCTATGTGGCCCAACAATGATCTCAGTTGTTTTACCATTTCTGGTGACTCCATCTTTACTATCACTGCTACTTTGGCTGGGTCCATGCAAACTCCTTGGGTACATACCACGTGTCCTAACAGTGTTCCAATTGGTACTGCAAAGATACACTTCTTTAGGTTCAATGAGATCTGAATTTGCCTACACTTATCAAAAATTATCCTCAATAACGTTGCATGGTATTTTAATAAGTTGTAGATTGTCCAGTCATCCATGTAGACCTCTAAGAACATGTGGATGTACTCCCGGAAATCGGCTATCACGATGCAAGAAAATACTGCAGGTGCATTTTTCAATCTAAATTGCATCACATTATATGCGAAAGAGCCCCATTCGGTGGTGAATGTTGTCTTTTTCTTATCTTCCTCTTCTATCCTTACTTGATGGTATCCTAAGAATCCATCGGTGAATGAATATGCCTCATTTCCCACAACATTGTCTAGGACTTCATCACTAAACGGAGTGGGAAATGGGTCATGGATACATGCATTTTTTAAGCTCTTGTAATCGACACAGACTCGAATCTCGGACTTCTCCTTTTTATTCTGTATAACTATAGGAATTACCCACTCTACTTCCTCTACTGGGAATATTAATCCTACCTTTAACATATTGTCGATCTCTGCCTTAAATTTTTCCTTCACCCTTGGATTTAGACGATATGGTCTATGTTTCACAGGCCTTGTGTCGGGCTTCAATATTATCCACATCTCCCCCATATCCCCTTTTATTCCCTTTATATCCACTATCGATGAAGGGAACAAGTCCTCATATTCCTGCAGCAAATTGTATATCTCCTTAGTTGTCTGTTCATCCCAATAATCTCCAATTGTCGCTAGTATGGGCTTATCTTCTGTTCCAATATTTAGTTTCTTGGTTCTTAATGGTAGCAGGTGGATCCCTTCTGTCGTCAGTTCTTCTTTGACATCCCTCTCCCCTTTCGTCTCTTCAAAAGACATATGCCTGATATCTTCTAGATTATCATCATCCATTTTGCTGTTTATCTTTTGACATGCTACCTTTTGTCTAACACCTAGGTTCGGAAGCGGCTACTCATCCTCCTTTTGAATTTCTGGGAAGAAAAGTACCTTCTTTATAGCCTGCAAAGCTTTTGTGATCAGTTTTTTTTTTCCTTCGAACAAGAAACATTGTGTAAAGTTATCTGCAATTTCTCGCCATGTGTTGGTCCCTCTTTTCTTTTCTTCTGTTAGGTACCAGGCCTATAGAATCAAGTCCATAGAATGGATAAATATCTGTACCCATAGCTCTTCCGGGTATCCTGTGGTTCTTCATTGATCCTCACATTCCTTCAGATGGTTTCTGGGGTCTTAGTCCCCTTGGTATTTCTCTTTAACCCAAGGTCCTTCCTCTTCCTTAAATCTCACTTTCAATGCTGCCGCAACTCTGCCCCATTGTGACAGTGAGTTGCGGTGGTTACTCCACCGTATTGTCAATGTGGACTATAAGGCCATGTCCATTAGTGGTACCCTTTTTCCTTCTGGTACCTTATCTTCTATTTCTATTATGAAAATGGTTACGTCGTCTGTATTGTATAAAGTTGGGTAATCCCTTACCTCAGTCCCAATCCAATTGATTCTTCTGATGTTGGCACATCTCCTTGTATTGGTATCATACCCTCCTTGCTACCAATCATCCCAAGCTATTTTTGAGCCTAATTCTAAGATATGGATGCTTCTCCAGCTTAGAGAGCTTCCTGTTGTTGGGTTGATGTAATCTTCCCTTCTTCCTACAGTCATTTGATAAAGATGATCCATAAGTTGAGCATATTCTTTGTTATCTATAGTCTCTGTGTATCTTGGACCTTGATATAGGTTGAGTGGCTGAGTGAATATGACCTCCCCATCCTCAAAGATCATCAGTTATTCTTTTAGATATATTATTACATAATTTTCAAAGGCCCAGTCAATTCCCAACAATGCAGGATAAGGATCTTTATCCCCCATGTTGTCAATGACCTCAAAGTCCGTATATGTCTTTACTCTTGCAATATCAACTTCAACTTCCTCCAGTCTGCATATGGGCACAATGCAGTACTGGTTCGCCATCCGAAGTTGGATTGGTGAGTATGTTAATCTTTTCCTTCCTAATGCTTCCCAGGTTTTCCTTGGTAAAATATTGACATCGAATCCCAAATAAAGCATGGTGTCTTTAATTTGGAAACCCGCAACCTGGGTGTTCACTCAGAACTATTTTCCTATCCTTATTTTATTTCTTTTCACTCTTTGTACATACTTCTGGGTTGCGTCGAGTGATTCCCTTGATCCTGTGCTCTTTTGCACCACTCCTTCCAGGTTCTGCCTTAGCTTCTCCAACATTGGTGCGTTGTTAACAATATTCAGGAATAGATGGAACCATTCTTGAATTATAGTACTTGAATTGGCTTGGTTTTCATTTTTTTCCTGGGTTTTTTGTAACTCAATACCTTTTTTCCCCCCAGTTGGGAAAATTTTTCTACTGTTCCTTGAAAAAATTGCTTTTGTCTTTCTGGTTTAATCAGCAGTTTTGGGGATGCTGGCCTGATCAATTTTAACGGGTCCACTGTATGTTCATATTCCCCCATTCTTTTGCCTCCTCATGTCACTATGGCCACGTTCTACATTGTCTGAGTCTCCATTATCTTGGGTTCTGCATTTACTAGATTTTTCCCCCTATGTCTAGTTCTTTCCTCCCATCTTTTAATGAGCTCAGGGCAATCTTTTGTTGCATGCGTGTTAACCCAGCACTGGGAACACCAGGGTCTTCTAGGAAGTGGGAATTCCCTAGATACGTGTCCTTCTTGGTCGCAGTTGTAACATCTTACTAGACCCCTACCCCCTGCTTGGCCTCCTCTCATGCCTCCTCCTCTTCCTCGGGGAGTCTCATTCACTCGGTATGAAGGTCGATCAAGTCGTTCCTACAATGCATCCAGAGCTCTACATTGCTCTGTTCTGTGTGTTGTTGAGGCACAAAACTCACAGTATGTGCTATTCGGAATGGTGGAATATTTTTGTAAAATAGGACATAGGTGAGGTGGATGACCAATGTTCTTACATATTTCACAATACTTAGTAGTGGTTGGACTTTGTTGCGTAGGGAACCCCATGTATTTTTGTTGCGGTGGATATATTCCCTGGGTGTTTATTTTCACAAATCCTCCCATTGGTGGGGCCCCCTGTGCCCCTGCAGCCGATGTCCCCCATTCTGACCCCACAAATAAGGACATTCAGTTACCACATGTCATTCCATTAGATAGTGTGTGCACCATACATTCGATCTTGCTGGCCGCATTGGTTGAATTTCCTTGAATTTCTCTATCAAGCTCGATATTTGATGTTGCAACCCTATTATAGAGGTGTCCTGTGCTAATTTTCCTCCCTTAAACTCTTGTGGATAACCCGCCATGGCTTCTATCTTCATTTCTTGCTCTAGTGAATCTTATAATGTCTCGATCCTTTATTGAGTTAATGGAGTTCTTTTCAAGGGTAGCAGAGCTTTGATGAACCAATCCCTGTGATGGTTTGGATCGATTGGATAGCTGAGTTTTCCAATTGCATATTTGAATCTCCGTATTAGATCCCAAGCAGTCTCTCCTTCCCGCTGCTTGATTTCCCACATTTCTGACAGACCCTGTTGGTTTGTTTGGGGCAGTTTTAACTCCTTAATGAAGTCCCTCTTCACATCTACCATTATTGAATTATGATGAGCTTCAGACCACTTTATAAACCAGCGTAGAGCTCTTTCCCTAAGAGTGGTTTGAAATTATATTAACTTCCCCGCATCCGGTATCTGTCGTGCCCTCCATATGGCCTCGCAGAGGTACCAGTGCTATTCCACATCATCATTACCCCTCCCATAGAACTCTGGGTACCGGGTAAGTGATCTCGCCATGTTCACTTGAGTAGGCGTTACTAAAATGAAGTCGTTGGTTCCTGGTTGTGAAATGGTACCACTAGAAATTCTACTACCAGTGGGTATTACTGTTGGAGACTGAATACTTGCAACTTGCTTAATTCATGCAACTTAAAAAAAATTGCACTTAGTGGTTGATAAAGCACCAAGGGAAGGTTGGGAATAGAGCTACTTGAACTTTGGGGAATAGGAGTACCTTGAGATATGAATGTCGGCCTTTCTTGGAACAGTTGCTCCATTGCAACGTGCAACTCCACATCGAACATCTCCTTGGGGTGCACGCCTACATATTCTCCATTAGACTTCTTTCCTTTCTCCATCTGGGCTGGGTTCTATACACCTAACGAACTTCTTTAATGGTCCCTCTTATATCCTGGGGACCCACCTGACTTTCCGCTTCCTTCGTCATTTGAGGCACCTCCTCTTTGTCCTTTCGAATACTTTCTTGTCTCTTTAACTTCTTCATCACCCTTTCTTGCCACTTCTTAGTGATTTGTGCCCTCCGATGTGCTTGTCACTCCCTTAGCCTATTAGAGGTCTCAACATCCATCCCCCTACTCCCCTTTTTCACTGTTCCTGTAGCATCTCTCCCTTAGTCCCTTCCCCCGACACAGGAGTTTTATGCTTCCATCTCAGATTTTTGGAACACCATTAGTCCTTCATCTAACATCAAGGCTTTAATCCACAATGTAATCTCCTTCAGAAACTTCCCTCGTAACCCAGATCTGAATATATCCTCTGCCCTCGAAAAGGACTAGCAACACTCCACTGCAAACTCCACTATGTATCCGTCCAACGTAGATTCCACCCAGAAATCTATAGCTCGGGTCAACTTGGTATTTAACGGATGAAGGGCCACCAGATCTCTGTGCACCCACTTGCGACTAAATTTTCGCGTTTTATTTTTGTTACTTTGATCTGGAGCCTTCGCAACCATTTATAGATTTCTTCTGGGAACTTTCCCGAAAATATCTCGTAAACGTCGTTGGCAGATTCAGAAAATAGAACCAGATCTTTGACCATTTTCTCCCTTTTTTGTCTCAGCTCGGCTTGCTGAGTGATGAACTAATCTAGGTGGTTATCCCACCAGCTTCGTATTTCTCTTTCGAAGATTTGAGATACCATGATCTAGCTCCTAAAATAAATTTCGAGTCCCGGCAACAAAACCATTTGTTGGCGAGGAAAAAGGTCTCTTAGGCAAGACCCAGGTTCATATTAGAGGCCAACAAGGATTTCCGCTATAGTCTAGCACCACATCAGCATTTTCACCATGCTCCGAGAAGCAGAGAGTCTCACCCGAGGCATGTCGTGACCTTACTAAGGTTGGGAGTAGATTGATATCAGTCTAGCCAATTAGATATGTATGAAACAGAACTATCTCAGAGCTTAAGAAAATGCAACATTACATGGGTGATATCCCTTAGAAGCACATTCATAAAGACAATCAATAAAAATTTTAAATACTACCACACTAATCAATCTGGACTACAACATATATTTTGAACAGAAAACTCTGATCATATTATAATTCACTTATCGACAACAGAATATTAAAATTCTCCTCAACATGAGCTTTAACCGAATAGATTACAAAGAGGTCTTATCCAGTAGATTCGAACATAGAGATACAGAGAGAGATAGAAAACGGAACAACATGAACAGAGCTCTCCTACGGCTCCTATTCCCTGATTCCTCCTATGCCAACCTCCTTTCTCCACTAGCCGACTGCCTATTTGTTCTGCTGTCAGCGCAACTGACAGTTCTTCCTTTCTTCTCGCTCGACTATCTTCTTCTTCTCTCTGTTCATCGGGAGTTCCACTGCTTGTCTCCTGCCACGTTCTTCTACCATATGTGCTTGCTCCCACAATAGTTGTGCCACCTGTTCTTCACTCCTTCAAAACCTTGATAGCTCTCTTCCTACCATGGTTGTGTCCCGCCACGTGCTATCCACAACTCAAAACTGTTTGATTTCAAAAAAAGGGCCCCAACAGAAGGTACTCCACAAGCCTAGTGAGATGGTTTTGTGTGATTTTGGTCATAAAAGGCTTTGTGGGAAAAGAATCCAAGAAAATGGATTTTGTACCCAAGATGGGGTTTAAAATCTAAAAGAAAATTAAAAAGGAAAATTAATATTTCCTAAGTTCTAAGTGGATAAAACCCGTAAGTTCTAGAGGGTTTCTAAGAGGTCTAGGAAAGACTATTTATGGAGGCCTTAGGATGAAGGAAAGAACATCAAGTGAGAAGAATCTCATTTGATCAAGGGGGTGAAGAGAGATGTAGTCCTAAATTCGGTCAAGTAAGAGGGCTAGGTAAGGGTTGCTAAAGGGAGGCCATGATCATCCTCCAAGAGCAAGATCATCATGTGAGGGTTCACAAGAATGTTGCATACCTTAATGGTAGGTTCGAGCTAGGAAGTAGGATGGCATATTGTTGGTTCTCTTATGGCAGATTAAGTTTAAGATAGGTTTCTCATGAGAATCTGGGCATGTGATTTCAATGGTGTCTTTGTGTGAAGGCCACATCAAATTCTAAAATGTTGAAAACTGCAACAAGAAACATTGAAATTGGAAACCAGAAAGGACAAAAAGAAAAAATGCACCCACACTCGTGAGGAATTTTGATGCAATAGAAGTGAGGAATGTGGGGCGTCTAATTTATTTTTCCCTTAAATAAATTGGAAAATAAATTGTAATTTCATCTCATAACAACTTTTTTCACTTAACTAATTCATGATGACTGAGTTAGCTCAAGAAATTGGAGTTGAGGGTCTAAGATGAGGCATGTAGAGGGATTATTCTCATATTTTTGGGGTCCAGTTGCAGTTTATGCATTATTGGGGTGCAAGTGTGAATTAGTTAACTCAATTGAATGAGTTAAAATAGGTTAAAATAGTTCTAACTAAGTGATGAGCCAATGAGAGGTCGGCCGGCGAATTAAATTGGATTTAAATCACAATGAGTGATCAATCAGATAACCGATAATTCACTATTGATAGTTGCATGCATGTCAGTTCCGAAGAAGACCCAGTTGAGTCAAAGGTTAAAGGGAACATAACTATCAGTTGTATTTATATAAAGTCATTGGGATGCCATGATGGATTGTGCAATCAAGGAAGATTTATTTTCCTAATTAATAGGGAGTTAATTCCCTAGGAATTGCATGAGTAAGGCAAGTTGAAGGAAGGTTGATAATTTTCTAAGTACTAGACCGAGTTTCCCTAGATCAGTGGGAGAAAATTGGCAGAGTGTTGGAGAATCTCATGAGAGATTAAGCATTGTATTGTTTCATGATTCCTTGACTTAATACACAATAGAGATAGAGCATTTTTGAGAAGTTTCTTTCCCGAGATACATCTTGTGTTGTGCGATTGATAATTTATTTCTCTTACTTATATGTGATTTTACGATCGTGTTTTGTTTCCGAAAATTGTAGGAAGGATTCAATATCTTGTTTTAGTACATTAAAATATCATATTGAATCTCTTTGGTTAGATTCTCTACATCGTATCAGAGTAAGAATTTTTTGGGTGGTGACTTTGAAGAGAATAACTAAAGCTTTTGGTGTAAAATTTTCAAACAAAAAAAACCATATTTGGATTCCTTGCGAAAAACTACCCAAATGGAAAATCAATTCGGAGCTCGAATGAGGGAGATATCGTCGATTTAAAATCTACTCTTTTTTTAGAAACTTTCATAACGAAAGGACAATTACAATGTGCGTGAGTCAAGAACCTATATGCACTTGAGGTACCAGATGCATGCAAAGCTTTGAGGAGCAAAGCAAAGGTTAGAGACTTGGATTTTGAGAGGGAGTACAAATTACCTCTTAACATGCAGCCTTAGAAGTAGTCTCAGAAGGTTGTGGAGCAGCCAAATTTTAAGTAGAGAGGAGACCGAGTGGAACCGTCCACTCAAGAAAATACCTCCATGAGGGGGAAATTTCGAGTCAGATGGGCAGAGGGAGCACATGCAACCATACCTCCAGGTGAAAGGTGGGGAGATGTGTAGACATAATCCCAAAATAATAAATTTGGGCAGGGTTCATTGAGATGGTGTGTCTCATGGATCGAACCTAGCTACAAGGATTCCACAATACAACAGTAGCAGGAAGGATCAGTTAGATTGATGCAGTCAGATGATAGGAAAACAAATATTAGAGTGACAGATGTCAGATACTAGAGTGAAGATCAAAGTTGGCAACACTGCAAAGGGTAAAAATGTAGATGTCAGCAGCAGCGTGGAGAGTCCAGTAGACAGGTGCAGTAGCTAGCAACAATCAAAAGAATCTGTGACAAATGCATTATATTGATTTAGTTGTTCAGAGGCTATTGAGTTTCAGGATTTGCAAGTGCAAGCAACACTAGAGAAGTGTTGCATGCAGAATTCCAAAGGTATTGGATTGAGATAGATTGAATTCCTTTATTGTTGAGAGAGTGTGTTGAAATTTTCAACAAGAAAGTGTAAAATTCGCAACCAGAAAGTAAAAAAAATGCACCCACACTGGTGAGGAATTTTGATGTACCAGGAGTGAGGAATGTGAGGCGTCTAATTTATTTTTCCCTTAAATAAATTGGACAATAAATTGCAATTTCATCTCATAAAAACTTGGGTCAGTGAACTTATTCATGATGATTGAGTTAGCTCAATAAATTCGAGGTGAGGTGATCGACGTGGATATTGGTGGCCACCCGCCTATTACACTTAGGCCCTCGCTATTATCTCTTTTAGTTTTCCAGTTTCCTTAATTATAGCATAGTTTACTATTTTTGTCAGTTCTTCAGGTCCTGAACTTCCGGAGCCTTTTTTAGGCCATTTTCGAGTCCCTTATGGAGGCAAGAGTCATGGTTTTTTCTATGGGTGGATGTGGTTTGTTCTACAACAAATGGAAGTACATAAGTATAGTGCCCTAATTAGGACATGAGTTTCCTAGCATGTTTAGTTCATAAGGTATGCCATTAAGACTCTAACAAATTTGCATAGAAGAAGAGCAGTTGTGACCCTTAGAGCGAGGCTTATTTCTACAATATAGACCGCAGATCTAGAAGATGGTTTGCAGATTCAGTATGTGTGGATATAGCAGATCCAAAGGAGGGTGGAACCTGAGAAGAAGATTGAGCATGTAGAAGAAATTTTCCATATGAAGAATGGATTGACATGCAGAGGAGTTGATTTTGGTGGAATATCCATAGAGTATTAGATAGAGATATGAATAAAACTATAAAAAATTAGTCAATGGAATGTTACTGGCTGATTTTTGACCCTAGTTCAGTCATCTACAGATTGTTAGAAGGATGATAAGAGGAGTAGTTCATATTTGTTCATAGATTGGACAACAAAGATAAAAATTTTGATACACAAGAAAAATGATTTTGAGAGGACTCAAACCATTGTTAGGTGGAATATTTGAAGAGCCCTAGATGAATACAATATTGTGGGCCCGAGATCAGTAAAAATAATTGACTATGGTTGGGTAGATTGATGGTAGTCCAAGTATAGTTGGAGGGTTGCTAGGTGTCTGTAAAATAAGAGCCCTAACTCTTGTACTTGTGAAGGAAAACAAGATTGGTATAAGGGCAGGTGTATAGTGACTAAGGATGTGAAAACTTTGAAGGAATAAATTAGAAGTCAAGTGGGCCAACCAACTAGCCCTAGTTCACTATATTATAGAGGATTAATTCAGTGAGAAGAAGGGCAGCCTCCATAGCCCCAGACTTCTCATCTTGGAGTCGTAGTATGGAAAACGTGGGCATACCAAAGAGTTGTTCACAAATGGATTTTTGAACAACCTGTTACCACTCAAACTAGTAATGAACCTAAAAGGGGTTCCTAAGAGGGAAACTGCTAGGACAAGGGAAACAGTGGAGGCTTAAACCATTGTCACCATAGCTAAGGCTCCTTGTAATTCATGGATTTTCACAGATGGGAGGAGTATCAGTAGTTTAGTAAGTCACTTGTAGAGTATGGGTCAATGAATAGGTGTGAAGTGACCCTAGAAACCTTTTCCCTAAGATAGAATAAAGAGTGGGACTTGCTTGCCTTTTAAGCAAGGGACTTGATCTTTTAGGGAGAGAGGAGGTGGATTTAAGGGTTGAGGGAGAATAATAAGACTTATGAAGGAATTTCTCAATCCCTAAAATCATTTGGGAACTTGGATTCCTAAATGGTCCTTGATGAAAGGCCTTTGACACCAAATGGGACCACACGGGGCCAAGTGGACCCAACCCAGGTTCAAGGATGGAATTTAACAAACATTGGTGTTCCTATCCTGGGAAATGTGAGGGGAAAGGATCATGCAAGAGTTTTTAATTCGATGGGTCAAATTGATCCTATTAGGTTCTACCATTGGGAACCCCTAGGAAAAACTTGATCCTAGAGCTAGGGCTCGAGGTATCTGGAGATTCCACCATCAGAATTGGCCAAAATTCACAGGAGAGTGATGGAACCCACCAACGCAGTTTCCTCTAGAAGATCTAAGTTTTCCTCTAGCTGTATTCCTAGGAAATTGATGCCCTAGGTGACCTAATGGGACTAGACCTAGGAAAAAATGGAAAATTGTGAAAAAAGGGGGCAAAATCATCTCCCTTTTTGAGGGACTAGTGCCTAATTCACTTGGGGATATGGATTTGGGGATGATAATGAACAAGAATTCAATTTCTTAATCAAGGAGGCCTAGAAAGTCAACTTCGTCCAATGTTAGAGGAAAACGAAAAGTGACCTTCAAGCATTTATAATTCATACAAATGGTGAAATATTATTCAGCTAAAATTATCACTAACACATTTCATTCATCTAACAATGGCCCATACATTAAATAGTCTAAATAGACACATAATTCCACTTTTCCATCATGCAACAATATGCAGCAACAAGAATAATAGTGTTAAATTTGCACTCACAATGTTAGGGAGTATATCCAACTAGATTGAAATTAAAAAAAAGAAAAATATACAAGATAAAAATAGCCCAAATCCATACATAAAAATGCATATATCATCCAAATAGTCCTCCAAGGAAAAATGTGAAATTTTCTAAAGATAGAGAGATCCCAAGTCAAGTTATGATACAAATGAATCCAACTAACTCCTATTTATACAATTATTAGGAGTTGATTAAATTAGCTTATGGGCCTACATTAACCCCTAAATATAAAATAATATGCAAGTAACCCTAAATTTTGGTGACAATCCCACCAAACTATCTCATACATGGAATAATAAGCCTCATAAGAGGCCAAATTATGTCCTAGGGCCTTCTAGTAGGCATACTGGGGTCCATGAGTGCCATAATTATGCATGGGACCCATAAAAAGTGTTGGACAAGGGGGTGGCCTCTTGTTCTCCAAACATTAAACTTATGGAATGAAAGGGTTGTGCATGGACACCATCAACAAGTAGGTCAAGTGTTGTCTTGTTCAGGATAGATTGGTTTTCAAAGGATTAAAACCAAGCCCTAGTTGTATTCCTTGTATAAATTTGATAGTAAAGGGTCACGATCAATGGTACAGGAGCTCTAGGCTGTTGTATTGCAGTTTGTAATATAATGAAGAAGGGTTTGAAAAAGGTAAAATTATCATGTGCACTAGTTGATTCCTTGATTTGTGTAGATTTCGTTGTGCATTAAAGTAGATGTGTTGTGGCGCTTGAGTGTGTTTGCACCAAATATTCTAAAAAAAAACCCAAATTCTCATGTGTATTGGAAGTTGAACATATGCCTTGTTCAACTAAGAACTATCTATAACTCATCTTATGCTACTCATGTCCAATCTCAACTCATCCAACTTAACAAGCTACCAAGACAAGGCTCACATCCAACCGTGGTAGTAAAAAAACTAAGCAACATACTTTACATCTTAACATCCCATATCACCTTGCACGTCTTAGAATGTCTTGGCATTATCTGGCACGTGTTAGTATCCCCTGCATTCATTGACATCTTGTGGTGGTTAGTAGGTTGCAAGGTCTATGATAAAGACCAACACAAATGGAGGAGGGTATGCACTAGAATTTAGGGCCAGAACAAAAGTAGTCACGAGTGTAATATTGACTGAGGTAACCTTAGTTTGAGGGTCATAGATATCTAAAGTTCAATTCAATATTCAGTCAAAAAAATTCCCAAAATATATGGATCCATATGAGTTAGGTCGAGTCTCTTATGGAGTCAAGAGTTGTTATTATTGCTATGGGTCAATATTATACTCAAGATTGCAGACTTCATATCATTAGCTTTAACACAGAAATTACTGAGAATCAACTAAAAGTGCAATGACAGAGACAAACAATTATACACCATCCATACATTGAATACAAGATATACCCTAGGAAAACTCAATACAAGACAAACCCAACTAGAAGGAGAGGCCTATGCTTTGCTCTTTTCTTCTCTGGATGAAAAGTGAATACAAAGAAAGAGGTACTCGCACTGGCCAAATGTGGATGCTACATGGTTTTCTTCTTCCTTTTTCATGCTTCAATATCCCATAACTATGAACATAATATTGAAACATAACTATGAAATAGATATAAATGCAGAGAACATAGAGAAACACAACTTGACTCATTTATAGAGAGTTGAAGAAGTTACATGGTCAATAGGCTTAGTGATTTGTCTTATGAGGATCACTTTTTCTTTGTTTATTTTTCTTTCTAATATTGATCCACTCAGTTTTGTTGACATGGCTTAGTGGCATTGTGATATACTGATTTTTGAAAGGGAATCATGAACGCAAGGTGGTTAGGACTAAGCTTTGCTATTTTCAATTCACGAAGATGATTTAAACTTCAAAAGAGATTTGATGGAACCAAAGTTAAGTGTGTCTCCCCACCACTACCAAGGGGAACTTGCATAGGCTTCTTTGCTTTCGGTTGAGCCATTTTATTTGTTGGAGCACATATGTTTCTTTGTATTACTTACCATCCTTTGGGATTTTTCCTATGTACATTGGATGTAGAAGATGTCGGTGAAGATGAATAGGTCTTTAGGAGGTGTACAGTTTTTTGGCATGATATACATATAAATTTTGTGCTGTCAATGTCTAAAATTTTGGTAAAAGCTGGATCAACCCATTATATGAGCAACTAGTTGGGAAACTCACAACTTAGGTTGAGCACTACACAGATATGGGTAAAGATGTTGAGCCCATGACAATATGAGCTCCATTAACTTTAATAAAATGACCGAGGGAGTTCCTAATAGTTACAATAAAATTAGGATACCACAAGTGAAGAGGAGGTTTGGAAATCTTACCTAGACTAGAGTAGCTGTAATAATCATGGTGTTTGGATCAAACTTTGAGAACTAGGGATGAAAGGAGAGGTGCTTTTTCCCCTAGAAATAGGGTCCTAGGTTGAATTTTTTTTTCTATCCACCATGGCCTTAAAAATTACAATGAAGTAACACTTGGAATGGATGAAGAGCTCATTTTTGGTAATCTAGGTTTGATTTTTCCACCCATGAAGCATTTTTGTAGATGGCCAAAGCCCATTAAAACAAAAAAGAGTGCCATCCCTTCAATACAAAAAGTTTTGGACATATACCTACAAGCTCTAACACTAGAATATCCTTTGATTTCTCCACTATGAAGGTAGGAATGAGGGGCGCCTTTTTCTTTGAGGGAATAGAAAGCCTAGGCTTCACCTCATCCTTGAATTGATGGGATTGGGAGGAGGAGGGCATATTTTTTCATAGGGATCCTCCAAGAAGGCTTGAAACCAAAATCACAATAGCATCCTTGCTTAAGCCAAAATCCACCAGAAAGAAACTATGAAGGAGTTTCCTTCTTGCATAGAGTCATTTCTAATGGCTTGGAGGGAACCCTCTCTTTGATGTATCCATGAATTAAATATAGAGATATAACCCACGGATTTCATATGAAAATAGAAGGATTTCCCTGAATGGGACCTCATAAAGACTTGAAGATATTCAGTGACTCCACCTTGTTTTTTAAGACTTGTGTTAGATAGGAGTGCAATGGTATTAGTCGAATGAAGAACATATTAGATCTAAAAGTCTTATCTAGTGTTTGTGTAATTTGCGACTCTTAAAATGCGACGGTGGCACCTCGTTTGGCTTGAAATTCCATGGATATAGCCAGTGACCACATGCTCTCTATAGTTATATTTTTAAATGTCAATCCTAATGTGGTCCTAGCTCATCCATTGAATCCTTTTATTGTCATGTTCATTTAATTAGGGTTAACTATTGCAAGCGTGATGACAGAGCACTCATTCAATGTCTTATTGACCCATTGATAAGTGTTTTTAATGTATCAAATGTAGGATCAACCATAATTTGAGCCTTGAGCTCAAGATAGACTTTGTGAAACTTGAATCTCACATTGACACTTGCATTTGAAGCAATGGATTTACAAACCCTTGATTTCATGAACTGTATTGACTCTGGAATATTTTCTTAACTCCCTAGTTTCTTATATTAATCCCAAAAAAGAGACAACATGCAAATCTAAATTAGTTAATTAGTTGAAAAAAATAATGTTGTCATAAACCTTGTGCAGAACAGTGTTTGATGGCTTGGAGGGATCCCCCCCCTTCATTATTTCTATGAATTTAATATATAAAAAAAATATGTGGACAATATGGAGGGGTTCCTCTGAAAGGGGCCTCATAAAGACATGAAGATCTGCTATGGCTTCCCTTGTTTGAATATTCATATTAGATACTATCGCAATTATAGTAGTTATACAAAGACCATACTAGAGCTGAGAGGCTTTCTTTCCCTAGTGTTTGGCAAGTGAATACTCTTTAAAATATATGGTGGCACCTCATTTGGCATGAGATGCAAGATATAGCCATTAACGATATTATATTCATGGTTACAATTGTAACTACTAGCCCTAATGTGGCCCTGGCTTGCTCATTGACCCTTTTTTTTGTCATTTCATTTATCTAGGGTTTTTTATTGTAGGCATGATGACAATGACTTCTTCACCCATTGATGTGACCCCTTTTGTTGTCATCTTCATTTGTCTAGAGTTTCTTATTGTAGGCATGATGAAAATGACTTCTTGACCCATTGATGTGTGTCCTCAGTGTAATCAAAAGCAGGATTGGCCAGAATTTGAGCCTTGAGCTCAAGATTCACTTCATCAAACTTGGATCTCATCTTGATGTTGTCATTTGAAGCCATGGATTTACAAATACTTGATTTCATGCACTGTCTTGAATATTTACAATCTTGTTTCGATGTTCTTCTTTAGTCACTTGTTTATAACTTTATATTAATCTTAGAAAGAGACAGCATGCAAATCTAAACTATAAATATGGGGGTATAGTTTCACATTTCAACCTCAGGAATTCTGACTTCTCTGAAATCTCAGATCATTGTATACAATTCAGATAATCTTCTGTAGTTATCACAAAACCACAGATTACAGGGTTATAGGGTTATTGTTTCAGATCAAGATCTATTTTCTCAGAGACACTTTTGGTGTAGTTTCATCATGCAACTCAATATGAATTTACAGTGATATTGTAATATTGCAGAAATAAGTTTCAGACATATTACAGATATTTCAGTTCAGATGTTTTTCAAGAAGGCAACATCACTACAGTTTGGATATGGTGTTGTTCTCTGTTTTGATACTCAGTGATGTATGACATGATTTTGTCTCCATTCTCAGTGCTATGACATTATGAAACTCGGTACTATGATCAGTCCTATTATGATGATATATTTGGTGCCATGATGATGTTATTTCTATCTTGATATTCAATGCCATGATGAAGGTTCAATCATGATGCTTCAGTGCTAAATCAATCTAGAGGTACAGAACTTGGAGATACTACAAAAGTGATCACTATAATTAAAAGTTTTGAATAGAAACCTACAGTGGAGATACTACAAAAGTGATCAATGTAATTAAAAAAATTGAATAGCAACCTACAATCCATTTCAACATAATGAATAAAGGGATGTTCAAAATTTCAAGAGTCTTGCTCAACATGGTTCAACATAACAAAATAGGGATGTGCAAAAGGTTTTAGAAATCTTCATTTTCTAAGCTATGCACTAATCTATAAGCTTTGCACCAAGCTCTAAGATCTAGGGTTGAGATTCAAGATCCCTGCGAGCTCTAAGCTCTGCACTGGCTCTAAGCCTTTTCAAATATTGCTTCCAAAAAAACTTTAGATATGCTTAGTGTTTTTAACCTTGTCACATAAGCCACAAATCTGAACTATCCTTTTGCCACAGGTCTTCAATGATGTCTTCGAAATATTGTTGTTCCAGAAGTTTTTTTTGCAGCCCAACAATCCAAGGGATGTCACTAGCTCAATACTTATTCCTATCCATAAGGTTAGAGAAATTGTGTCACAAGTCCAATATTTCTTTGTCCACGGATTCAAGGTTTTTTAACTAATGTCTCAGGTCTGAATATATTTCAAGATCCTTTGCCACAATCACAGGTCCAAGAGTTGTCCACATATCAGAGTACTCAAGTCCAAAATTTTCTTAAGATGTTACAACACAGATCTGAGTTTTAATAAATATGACAGATCCTGACACTATTGGTGCACAAGTCCCTCATAGGTCTGATTTGCTGCAAGAGTGTAAGCCTAAGGTCTGTATCACAAGTCTGAGAGGCTAATTTGAGTGTTTTGAAAAAGGTAACAGGAGTATTACAATTCCATAGGCCCAAATATTTACCACAATCATAGATTCACAGGTTCAAATGTGAATTGCAATGTCTCAAGTAAAAACTACAATGCTTTAGATCCAAAAACTATAGTCCCTCAGTTCGAATTGCAGATGTGTCCAAGCTACTACAGGGTCTAAAATTGAATCATAATAAACATGGTAAGAAATCTAAATCCTTTTGAATCTTTTGACACTCCTTTCTCACTACTCCCTATTATTGGTTTTCCTTCCAACACCAATATATTTCTTTTAACCACGCATTCCCCAAGTTTCCCTATCTCTTAATCTTTGTAAATATTTTATTCTTTATTCAATGTTACATTTCATCGTCAATATCCTTTTGTAATTGGTTGTTCCTCTTCCTTACCATGTTTATTTATTTCAAAAACATAAATTTGCAATGGCTTCCTTCCACAAAATCACTCATTCCCAACCCCGTTCTCTAATGCTTCCATTACCATAGAGATCTTAACCACCGAAACTCACCATTATTATTCTAGCTAGCCAACCCTATCATAGTGGGCAAACGTGACCATATCAACAAGGGTAAAGAGAAATATCCCTTCTACCAATAAAATTTTGATTCAAAGATGGATTTTTCATACTAAATTAGCACAATATCCCTTCTTGAACTTTGTTTCTTCCTTTGAAAAGGATTGATAACGTCTTACAACTAACTCCAACAAGTAGCATTGTATGATAATGCACACCTAATAATTAATGATATGGGTCATATAATGGTCCAACTAATGAGGAGAAACAAAATTCAATATGATCCAATACATGGTCCTCTTCTATCAACAATTTGGCCCCTTTATCTCAATATATCCTCTCTTCTTTGGAAAGAGGACAAAAACAAGTTGTTCCAGATATTTCAAAATGGATTACTCTTCACCTACGTTCCTCTCCTTTATGTCACATGTGATGTGAATGCCAATTTTTATCTTCTTGACTAGGGTGTTCTTCTTTTGTAAATATGACCCTTGATTATGCCATGAAAACCCTCAAAAATTTTCTTAAATGAAGTGAGTTCCTATTCATGCGTGAAGCTATTGGAATGTGACAAGTCATCCAAGATACCTCCAAATATTTTATTTGTGCCTTGGGGAATTTGAAAGATTCCCTTAATAGAAAAAAACATAAAAATTCATAGCCAAGTGCCCCAAATTGGATATGTTTCCACTTGTGCAATTGTGCTTCCAAATACGTGAACTCAAACAACAAAACACACCTTAAAATACATTAATGTCTCTCAACATGTGAAAGAAAAAGAAAACCCTTACCCTAGTCTTCCTCTATTGGAAATTTGGGTCTTTTGTCATAAGATATCTCATCTTCTTTGGAAAGAGGTCATAAACAAGCTCTTTAGATGTTTCTAAATGGAGTACTCTTCACCTATGCCCTTCTGCTTTACACCACATGATATGAATGCCAGTTTTCACATTCTTGATTATGTCATTCTTCTTTTATACATTAACCCTTGACTACGCCACCAAATCCTCCAAAATCATCTTAAAGGATGGGAGCTCCTCTTCATGCATGAAGCTAGTGATGTGAAAATTTCTCCAAAATTCCTCCAAATATGTGAAAGCTACCCTCCAATGGAAAAAACATGCATAAATATTTGTGGCCAAGTGCCCTAAACGTGAGATGTTGTCACTTGTGCACTTGTGTCTCATATTGATGCTCAAACTAGCACCCGAGTTGTGCAAGGCTCACAAGGTGTCACTTTGGTTCAACTCAGGGTTGTTTCCACTATGACCTTAACAATGAATCCTATCACTTTAGATTACTTATGGAATCTTGGGGGTATCCCAATGCAGAAATTTATGGGGTCTTTTATGTGACTAGATCACTAGCACTGAAACCATCTTTACATTGGATGGTTCAACATCTTGATAATCCAAATCATGTTGACACAACTTTTATATTCATTATTCCTTTCATCACAATACCTCCACTAGATATTGATGGTGTTCATAAAAATATTTTTGGCTTTCTTCACTATGGAAACAATATTACTCCAATACCATTATGCCTACCTTGGAAAGTATCATTTTTCACTTCTATCCCATCGGGGAAATAGCTTTCGTCGATGAATAACTACACAACAGGACCATATGAGCCAATCACTCATGTCGTCGATGTAATGCCCACATGACACAGACATTCGATGATCTATCATAACGAAACACTCTATGATAGATTTCATAGAA
Organism: Pinus albicaulis; assembly: GCA_034641835.2. NCBI lineage: Eukaryota > Viridiplantae > Streptophyta > Pinopsida > Pinales > Pinaceae > Pinus > Pinus albicaulis. The sequence continues at coordinate 13,089,622 of CM076577.1, read as the reverse complement.
ACCCAACCCATAACAACAAGATACATTCTATTGTTGAAGCCTACAAGTAATGAAAAAATTATATTCTAAAAGAGAAATGACCATCAACACCAATTGTAAGCCTTTACCTACACTAAATAAATAATCCTTAAAATTTATTTCCCATAAATTTATCTCATATTTTCCCTAGTAGTAAATAATAACTAAATAAAATTATGGGTATTCTAAAGAATATTGGTACATTCCTTTAAAAGCCTTGGTTGTGCCTCCCTCTTTGATTTCTCTTCATAAAATCTTTAATTTCATTATTTTATCACACTCCCATTTCATTTATTCTTCTCACATAAAGCAATGGCCATTTTAGGCGGATCTCTCCAAATTTATCTCAATCGAAGCAGTGAAGATGCTGAAATGTCGAGCATTTTAGAACCTGAGCCCTAGTTTCAGCAGGCCGAGCTTCGAAGAATTCAGTCCAATTCCATGGGCATCGAATAGCTAAGTTTTTTGTTCATTTTAGCCCTGGTATGTAATAACCTTCCATTCCCTTCCCTCATCAATACTTGCTATTATGCTATCATTTCAAGGTTGAAGTTATGTTCAGTGTCTACAGATAATTTCATAGATAAACAGTAACAGACGGCAAAGTCAAACTATGGTTACTGGTAATTATTTCCTTCAATTAGAATAGATGAGCCAAACAGAGCTAAGCAGTGACACACCGAGCCAATTTTTTCTTTAATTATTGATTAAAGACATGTTTAGCCTTGAGGTCACGGATGTTGGAAGGACTGAGATAACTAGGTCTGTAAATTGGGTTTTCAACCAAACAAACCTGAAAGTACATTTACAACAATAACTGATGGCAATTATGCCTTAGATGTTGCAGACGAGGAACTGCCACAAATCTCAACCATAGAGAATTATATATATGTGACCTAACCTAGATTTTTTGCGGTTGATGAAATTACTAGGTTTGGCAGCTGGTGCCTAATTAGGAGGCAGGAGCTACGGATACTGTTAGGTCAGAGAATTAATGCTTAGTATTTTGTTTCTGATTCATAGAATTGTATCATAGTCTCATGCCCATTTATTTCATCCAAAACATAAATATCATACATGGCTACATTGCATGACATGAGATGACAACTCATTCAACTCGCCCGGCTGCATAACCAGGAATTTTCTTCTCACTCCATTTTATTTGGAGGCAGCTCGAGAGCCAAGGTTGGATGCTATTATAATCTGTTGTCTTCAATTCCTATGTTTTTTTGTTTGCCGCACTACTGCACATTACCTGTCAGGCATGCAATCAACTTGCTGGTTGCTTGTTATCGTCGTGTAAATGGAATCTTCAGGGGATACACATTCGCGGATGAAATAATATCATCAATATACTTTGAGGCTTAATCCTATCCAAACCATTTTATCCTCAATTATATTAGGATTTTTATTTAATTTGAGTAGGACAATAGAATAGAAGAAGAGTGTTTCATCGCAGTGGGAATAACTAACAAATAGAGGTTTAGTTCTTCCAATCGATGATATAGATTCATAGGCGCCCAAAAAGAGGTAAACTATATTACGGGTTTTATTGAAATTCAACAAGATGATAGAACAAAATAAGAGCTTTTCATCATAGTGGGATGAACGAACAAATGGATGGTTCAGTTCAGTTGATCAATGACACAGTTTCGTAGGCGCCCAAAAAGAGGTAAACCATCTCTTCCCTCCTCACGCTAAACAATAATTAAAAACTTAATCCATCTCTTCGTCTCTTCACAGTTCATGTGCATTCATGATTGGGACTCAATCTCGATACCTCCCGATGGCAAGATCAGAAGGGAGTTTATGGTCTTTGTTGCTCTTTCCCTCGATGCTTCTGCTTCTTTAGTGTCATGGTGCCCGTTATCTTCCTTCCACTTCGTAGCTTTTTTTTCCCTTACAAATTCAAGGATTAATGGGAATATGGTATTTCACAACTTGACTGAGTTTTTCCATCTCTGAGTTCACCTGTAGTATACACCACTACTTTTCTCAAAGATTTATGCTAGATACAGTTACTAGGCATTGCATTCCATGTCTCCAATTAGACCTGGGAAAACTTGCTTTTGTTTTACAGCAGCCCTTGGAAAACCCCCCAGAATGTATCCAGTTCTATTTTCTTTGTATTTGGCTTGGGTTTTGTTTGACACAATATATTTTTACACATTTAAATGTAGTCAATCAATAAAAATGAAATGGATTGGGTAGTTATCAATAGCCTCTATCTCACCTTGTACTAGAGAACATGTCTCAAAATCAAATGGGGAGGATGGCCTTGTATTGGGCCAAGCACTGTCTAGATAATATTAGTACTTTTGTATATCAATATTAACATTTTCTACATCAGTAAAGTGTTTCTGCCTATTGTTGTTTCTTAATTGGGCTCTCTCATTGGTTACAATCTAATATTTAAATTTTATATTACCTAGAGAACTGGTATTTAGGGTGAATTATGGTAAGTGTGGTCCTGGGTTACTTCGCTTCTAGGATGCTAATAGAAAATGGATTCTGTGTTTTTTTAACAGTTTCAAATTGTTCTGCATTGCTATTTTCTTTGATTTGTATTGGGCCTCTGTGTAATCTTTAACAGAAAAATTTTTAGGGCTAGATATTTTGGCCAATAGGCGAACTGTCAAATGCGCATTGATATTTTCTTTGATCTTTATTTGGCCTCTGTGTAATCTTTAACAGGGCTGGATATTTTGGGCAACTGGCGAACTACCAGATGAATGCATTAAAGGGCTTTTGAGTTGCAAATTGACAATAATTCTTGGTTTTCATTTGTAGATGTAATCATCTTCTTTTGATGTGAGCTTCTGACCATGATAGACAGGTCTTTTACTTACAATTTTCTCCACATATGTGCTTCAGGATTCATTTATTTACACTCTGGAAGAAGACCAAACCTCCTCCACTGTGTGTGATGACTAATTCGCATGATGAACTATCCTGGGAATAACTCCAATTTCGGGTCTTGTAAATTATTTCCAGTAGGGTCACTCTTTGAATTAATGGCCATTCATTTCAACATTAAACTCTTGCTATGGCGATCACTTGAATTCATGGATGAGTGTGCTAGCTGGAGTATCCCATAATAATAAGACTTAAAATATGCATCATGGTGGAGGGGTTGTGCCATGTTATCCTTTGTTTATTCTTAGTGGGGAAGTGTCCATGCACCTCCCCACCTGTTCCCTCTCCATCACCCCATCCGAGGAGGATGAATCTTTGAGAGCCAAATCCTTTCAACTCTACCTGAGGAAAAGTTTCCCAATTTTATCTCATCTATCTTGCCTGGTCTATGCATCTTGCATTAGCAAGTAGATGTGAAATTTTTATTTGTCTTGTGCTTGGTGTGCAAGGTGAGGACCATTGGTATATAGGGGATGAGGATTTCAATATTCTCCAGTCTACTTTCCAGTCTCTATATTTTAGAGACTCTACTTGAAGAGGACCAGGGAATGATCTTGGTGGTCATGTTGATGATGAGGTGTGAATCTCCTTTACTTATGGGCTGAGAGAAATGTTGGGATGATTTTCTAGAGCAGATCTTGTCCAGTTGACTCTATATTTCTAATTGCATATTAGTTGCATTGAATTTGAGGTAATGAGATATGGCTATGTCGAAATGAAATAATCTGAAATTGCTCTTTTCCCTTTACGAGACATGTAAATCTCATATTTGAACCGATCAAGTCCCAAAAAATTTACTCTCTTATATGATGGTTACTATTTTATTTTATATGACTGGTACTTTTATTGCTTTTCTACTTGGATTGATAAGCATTGTATGACTCATGTGGGTTATTACACCTGTCTATAAGGGTATAAAACTAGGTTTTGCATTCACGGAGGATTCCCAATCAATTTCTTAAGAATGAAAAAGCTAATAAATCTTGAATTTATCTTCATTAATTAAAAGGACATAGCACACACTGACACTATTATTAAAGTAGAACATGTGATAACAGAAGCCCAACTGGAGAAAGCACACATCTATTTTGACATTAAGACACTATGTTTTGGATTTTTCTCGTTGAATATTTTTTAATCATAAAATGAATTATATACCATATAATACCTTACTTTTCTCTATTTTATTATCGTTGTATTAAAGTTTATATTATATCATTTATCTTGTCGTATGTACAGTAATCCTTGAATGAGTCTTTAAAGTGTAAGATTGAATTGGATTAATAGAATATTAGAGTCTTAGATCAATGCCTCTTTCTACTTCCATGGTAGCTACATTGACCTTGATTTAGAGGATGTGAAACGTGAGAGGTCAACATATTTTCTTTGAAATAATCAAACCCCCAGTTCAATGTTTTGTTCGTATGTTTCTCAAATGCTACATTGACCTTGATTTAGAGGATGTGAAACCTGAGAGGTCAACATATTTGATTTAAAATAATCAAATCCCTAGTTCAATTTTTTGTTTGTATGTTTCTCGATTGCTCTTGGGTGGCTCTCTAATCACTGAAAATAAAGAACAAGGGCACACTCTCATTCTTGGATTTATGTATTTAGATGATTGCTCTTGGGTGGATCTCTAATCACTGACAATAAAGAACAAGGGTGCACCCTCGTTCATGGATTTATGTAGCTAGATGCTTGATGCATATGATTGGTCTTGGATACACTTTTCTTGGTCAAAATAAAATTACCTATGCTAAGACATTGGGTGTAATTATTGTATGTCATGCTTAGAGCCTTTGCGCAATTTTTTTTTTTTTAATTAATGTCATTTTGACCTTTGATATACACCAATGACTTTATTTATGTGCTATTATGCACTCACACTAATATATAAACACATGTTGCATATGCTTTAAGATGATTTAAGGTCCATCCCCTTATAGCCTGAAGATGTTAATGTCTCATTTCTCTCTAATCAGCTCTATAATTTCTTTATTGACAGCTATCGTTATGGTAGCTTTTGTTTGACTATATGTTTAAATAGTTTTTTTTGTATTTTTTTCACATGGAGTTGTCATTTGAAATGTGAAATGTTTAAAATATGAGATGCATAATTTTTTATTTTGTTTGTTAACATGCCTAACCTGTGGCTTTTTGAGTAACCATGACCAATGGATAGCTGTCAAAATCACCTGGGTGATCACACCCAGCCTGCGCCATATCAACCCTTAGCATGGCTAGATTTTTATCCATGGGGTTTCTGACCAGTGACCCTTTCACCATGGAGTGCCTTAACATAACACCATCTCATTTTCTATTCTACACCCCATGGGCTATCTAACATGAATTATTGACAAATAACCTCTATGAAATTAATTCCCATAATTTGCATGTTTTACTTTATTTTCTTTCAATTTTTGCAATTCAGCATCTGGAATGCATTATTGATAAGAAAACTTTGTGCCGTGATTTGTATTCAAGGGTGAATATTTTTTTTTCTTATTGTTTCTTAGAATTTGTTTAACTGAGCTCTAACCTTGCACATCTCTAATTTTATGTAATTTCAGATTTTGTGGCAAGATGATGATAGTGGGTCAAAGTGGGCATGGGGTGACGAATCAAAATGTGTTATTATCCCAATGATATACAAGTGGTGCGTTGTCCTACACCAGCGTAAAACAATGAGGTTTGATTCTAGTTTATTTTTCATTTACGTGTTGAAACATGTTGATGCACTATGTTGGTGTTTTTTCTTTTTATGTAAATACAATGATGTACCAAAAACATGACTTTTATGTGTTGTAGATTTTGTCATAGAAGTTAATTCTCCTTCAAAAAATCTCCATTTTTTAAATCTTGGTTCCCTAACTAAACACAACACTTTATTTCTTGAAAAGTTCAACTTTCAGATTTTTTAAATTATTTTCCTTTCTTTATTGCATAGCAACCTGACATTGTTTATTTCTAAGATGTATGTCTGTTCATGTTATCTAAATTATTAGTAACAGAAATTTTTGCACCTTCCTTTCAAGATGGCATATTTGGAGTTTTTAGCTTGATTTGGATATTTAGTTTGGTCTTATTAACCTTTCATGGTTGGTTATTTGTGGAAGGATTGATGTTCAACAAGGCTTTGTTGGATGTGCATGTGACTTGGCTTCAAATTCTGATGCTACATCTTAGAAAACTACTCATATGTTTCCATTTCATAGTTATTTCTAATTGATGTATGCATATTCATTCCTTGGTAGTTTTTCTACATATAAAAACTATATGAGATTCATTTTTGGTTTTTGATGTCACTTTTCACAAGCTGAAAGGTGCGTGCAAACTGTCACGTAATTTTCCAGGTACTGCAATGCAAAGACTAGCTCTCATTACCTTGTGTGATTAAGTCATCTTAACATTTATATGCCAGAATTGAATAAAAACCACTTTTGTACAATTCACAGGCTGGTTGTGTAATTCAATTCACAAAATTCATGTTTTATCTTGGCACAAATCAAATTCTGCAATGAACTCTTTTGAAGGGATATTTTTATACATGCACAAACATTTTTTTTGTTTTCTTTCATATCTGAGATAAGGAAGTTATTTATTTATTTATTTATATAAAAAATCTCCAAAAGAGAGAGCTAGTCATTCTGAATGGTAGGAAGCATTCTTCCCTGTTGATGGTATTCCAAATAATAGTGCAAAATTTGGACAAATAAAACCATAATATTTGCAAATTTGTTATAGTTCAGTGTGGCTGAATTATTTGCTCAGATCCCATTTGGTTCAGTCAGAAAAGCATTTCGAGTGGGATATGCGGGATAATTTAGAGGGTATTGTTTGAGGGTACTATGCCTACTACCATAATTTTTTCTCAAATGAATTTTTAAACTCCGTACAAAACTCAAAAATTCCCAATCTCTCTCTTTCATATGCATGGCATGATTAGTTTCACTAGATTCTAATGTGGACTAGTTTATTGCATCATCACATAAATTCTCATCATAATTAGTTTCACTAGATTCTAATGTGGACTAGTTTATACATGTTCTACTTGTCATAGAGATGCTCAGAATTTTCACAAATGTAAATTCTACCATTAAGTGTAGCTTCAGACTTAGAATTGATCAGAATCTTTGCTTTTATTCACAATGATGATTTTGGTCCCTTATATAGACTATGTACCTTAGTCTTTTGGTCCTGTAGCATAGAGTAGATCACAGTATTTTGATTCATTTTGCACAAAGGTATAGAGTTCTCGGTCCTTTATGTCACAGATAAGTATTGTTTTGCATGTCTTTAATTTCAACATTTGTACATTTAAATTCCTTGGAGACGATCCAAATTGTTTTGGTTTCTTTTAACTTCATATCAAAATACACTTCTATCCTTCGTCTCACAGTGCCACAGATTTGCATTGATTACGAATATGATGGTCTTTTTAGATGTCAAATATGGATAGTCTCCCAAATGAGTCGAGCTTCCTTATATAGTGTTAGATAGACCTTGTATCGTTTCATGTTGGTGTCATCATTGATGCCTTGAATCTTCAAATATTTGTTGCTATAGTAAGCTTCAGATACCTCCTAGAAGTTTCACAACCTTTTTGTATTGATCAAAGAACATTACCTCAGATATTCATTTTTTCCCAAACAAACTTGCTTCAACAATTATGGAAATTTTGGACTTGTTCATACTCTCAGACTAGCCTTTGAACTCAGCAGTAATATATGTCAACTATATTATTTTGGTTACTCAAAGTATACAAATATCATGAATACACTTGGTATTTTTTATTAAGAAAGGAGCGCACTCTCATGCTTAGATTTCCACTGAAAGTATTTTCACAATAGGTTGTCTTCTTTTAACAGATTTCATATAAGCCATTTTCTTTTTCTTTGAGTACTTTGTAGATTATAAAGATAATGACTTGTATGCTTATCATAGGAGAAGGTTCCTTTGAAATTCACATTAGTACAGGAAACTTACTTCATAAATCAACATAGAGACTCAAATATGTGTACCTATGCCAAATATTTTGTCGATAACAGAGATATGAATTTCATCCTTGATTTATAGAGATAATTCCATAGAGTCTTTACATGGATTATCGGTATCTTTTTCTAGCCCTTAAGTGTTTCGGTCCTTCCTTTATTGATGAGCTCGGTTCACAGGAATATTGATGTATTTCTTCAACTTGAATAAAAAAGGTACTATGCCTCTTTCAATTCGCATTTGAAGGAAAGGATGTCATAGAATATGTATGATACTTTGCTTAAGGTGCCATAGGGATAATTAAATAAGCCAACAAACTGTTATCTTCAATCTGCCTTTCCTTCAACCTAGCTCTGATACCATGTTGAGAAATCAAGATGCTTGTAGATTAAGGTATATTTCTCTTAACTTGATAATTAATTGTGAATGTTTGTTGGCTTCTTGTTACTTATGTTATCTTCTTCATCAAGAAATTACCAAAAGTACAAAACATGAAGATCAAAAAGAGACAAAGAACACAAGAAATTAGGCTCCAATCCAGGTAAAAACCCCACAAGGGGGAATACCCAAGAAAATCCTCTTCTTAAAAAATCAGATCAAAGTGAGAATCCAAGACCCAAGACCAAGACCGAGACTACCACAAAGACCCAAGTCAACCCTCCTCCCATCCATTTCCAACAAATCATGGTCAACATAAGTCAACGCTGGTAAAATCTCAGAAATTTGGTCATCTCCTAAAATTCCGGGCCTGCAATACCACAAAAAATAACTCAGAAAATTCCCATGCGTGAACAAAAAATAGGGCATAAAACATAAATTTATTTCCTTTGACTTTCGCTGAAATTCTACTTCTTGCACAGAAATTGAAGTGATGGATGGATGATAAAATGAGGATGAACTATCTTGTATTTATACATGTCCAGGAGGTCGAATGGCTAACTCTTTAGGCCATCTTGTCCAGGAGGGCCAACTTGGTCTTTGTGGTGACATTTTTAACTCTTTGACTTGAAAAATAAATTTTCTTTTTCTTTTACAAGTCTAAATGGGACCTTGACACAATTACATTTCATTGACTCATGATAAATTTTCTCTTGACTCAATTGACCCTAAAATATTGAGGAACATTCTTTGAATAGAAATAAAATAATAATAACAATTAATATAATAAAATTATAAATACATCAATAATACATTTGAATTACATTATGAAAACTGACGCTAGTTAAATTTTCAACAGGTTCATTTAATTAGAAAAGGAAATTAGAGTCCCCCCTTCTTGACATTGCTTGTTCTCAGGAAATTGCACGTTTTTGTATTGCAAGATCTTTTCTTGCACATATGCAACCCAATTTAAAATTTCATGAATATATTTGAAGACTTCATTCACTGTGCTGCGATTCCGTGCCTTCATTTTCCATATAAACAACTTATGGCTTCTAAGAGATGCATAGAGATCCTTGAATTTCATTACCACGTAATAGTAAGCTTGATGGTCTAGTGACTGCTTGTTGTGGTGTGCCTCCACTAGACTGAAATCCTTAAAATACTCACATACAGTAAGTGGCACTCTGTTAATTTTCCCCTAAAAAATGTCATATTTATTTAGTAATAGAATGAATGGTGTATCTCTGAAACATGAATGCTCCACAACATTCGCTAAAAGTTCTTTACTGAAGTTCATCTTATTTCTTAGCCCAGTTTTGTTCATATTCACTTATAGCAACACAGAAGATTATAGCTCGTACATTCTCAAATATTTCCATCCACTTACAGCGTTCATTTAATCCTTTAGTATTTACTCTAATAAGCTGATACTTCACAATTGGAATTGAACAATCAAAGTTTTCATTATAAGGTTCTGACATTGGACTAAGATCATCAGTTGAAAATTCTATAAATTCTAACCCATTACTTTGACTCACTCCAGCATATAAAATGTGAGATTTTGACGGATTGTATGCATTACTTGATACCTCAACAACCTATTCCTAGAAGTGACCAACAACATCAGGGAGGACATGCAACTCATTTCTTCTTGCATACGTACCCTGAATTGCAGTGTCCCTCCACATTTCATCAACTATTGGGGCATACTCACATGTTACAGCTAGGAAAAAACCATCTAAATCCCCCATTTCCATAATTTCCAGAAGCCAATTGGAAAAATGTTTCAATTTTGGATTGAGAGAGTAAGTACATTGAGCAACTTCTTTATCATCACTTTCATCTAAGGAAAAAATTTGTTCATGTACACTGGAACCATCCAAATCTGCTAAGATTTCCTCCTCAAAATTCTCACGCCCCTCAGGTAATATGCAAATATATTTGTATAGGTTTCGTTGTAACATCAGTTCGATGTTTTGCAGCTCCTCCTGTGAAAATTTCTCACTCTTGTAGAGAAATTTTTCTTGCTTGAAAATTGTACTAGCACCAAAGCCTTCATATCCAAGTAACAAGAGCTTTTGAATCTTCTTCTGCTTCAAGAATTCTTGGATAGAACTTCTGGAATGATTATCTTTATTTTCCCTCGATCCATGATAGTTACTCTGAGGGGTAGGTAACGATAGTAAGGAACATATCAACCTTGTTGAGAAATTAGGGCGTTTAATTCAATTTCTCTTTCATGATAATTAATTGTGAACTTGTTATGCTTATTTTACTTAGATATTACCTTTGTTAGATTATTATGTCTTTCATCAAGTCAATTGTCAAAACACAAGAGACACAAAGTTTAGGCTCTTCAAGCCAAGGCCAAAACCTGTCCCTCTTGGAGAGGAAAACCCAAAAGCAATTATTCTTATAGATCTTCCATTGACGAGTACCATAACCATGAAATAGACCCTTGACACCAATATGCCTCCAAGATCCTTTTCATTTCTTTTCTCAGCTTCTCTAGTTGATCTCTTATTTCTACACTGCACTGCACCTTTACTAGGGAAGCTCGGTCCTTAGTCTAGTAGCCCCAAACTGTGTGATTCTTCTTGGCTTCCTTTGATATCATCCTTAGATTCCTAAAGTCTTCTTCTTGGCCTACTTCCAACATCCTTTGGACAGATTTGAAACTCAAGACAGAGTATTTCTTCATGTTGTTGTAACCTTCCTCTATACTGTGATTACCTTCGACCTCCTTGAGATATGCGAGGCAAACTTGCAGAACAAAACAGAGATATGATAAGACTTTCTTCCTTTGATATCACACCTCCTTTCTTGACCTAATCACAAATCCTTTCATCATTGTATTACCTTATTCATGCATTTTTATATGCACTAGAAGAGAGACTTATATTTTTTTGTGATAGCCTTCTGTCTAAAATGTGTGAGGTGTTATTGACCCAAAACAAAGGTAAGTATACCTCTTCGTTTCTTCCCAGACTATCCTCCTATTCTCGCATCAATGTAGACCCAAAATTCACTCTTCTATCACAAACATGATCCAAAGTTGCTTACACCATAATGAGGATGCATCATCCTTTGTATAGTGACTGGATTTAGCTTGTAGGCCGACATGAGGTTTGTGTGTAAGCCGACTTCATCAAGGAGAATATTCACCATATTTAAGCCGACTTGCAGAGCAGATTGACAAGGTCTTGAAGGCATACATTTGCATTAATAAAGTCTTTATAAGTGTAACACCAATTCATATACATGACTCTAAATTATATATATTTATGACAAGATGAAAAACCCCTAAAAGACATCACGAAGAAGTATTTGACCTATAATAAAAAACTCGCTCATGAAACCCATGATGCACAAGTATTACAAAATACATTTTATTATCTTTGTCTTATTCATTACATAAATTCAAAATTACAAGTCATTATGAAGACCGAACTTAGTTACATGTTCCAACATTCCCTATTAACTAGGGATGTATTCATAATGGTACGTGGTCACTCTCAATCTGAAGAATCTCGTAAGAATAATTAGATTGGTAAAACATCTGTTATAGCATCTTATTAAACAACATTGTCACAGTGCAAGGCCTCGATTAACAACTCCATCTCTTCATGAGACCATGAACTATAATACTGGCAAGACCAATGATTATAGACATCTTCATCATTGTCTCCAAGGTACATACTCCACCTGCGTGTTCACCGAGTATGACCTCATAGGACTATTATTTTGGGGGATAGATAATTCTCAAAGAATACCTGTCCTTTCATGACTACTCTTACCTTGGATACCCTAATGCATCCCCAAAATAGTATCAGATGCCAGATGATTATCCAATCCCACATTCTGTCTTCCAGGTGAAGACCAGAATGATACATCTATCTCTTCCTCTTAATTAGGGAGGACATACCCATTCCTATCAAGGAATGTTCTCAATCTCCCTCTTATCCAAGGACTTGTCAAGGATCCCTCTTAGCCAAGGACTTGTCCAGGATCCTAGGGACTTGCTTCCAATTTTCTACCAAGTAAGAAACTTATTACCAACCCCCCTCTTAATCAGGGACCTGTAGCAGCAATGATGAAAACACCGAGCTTCTCCTGAAGAGCTAATTTCTTTGATGTCATTAATTTCTTCGTTGTTGAGGAGTCTTCATCTTTGGGATATCTTCATTAGGGCTCAATTCACCCATCACTTTTCATTTTTGTTCGAAAGTGATCCATCAATCTTTCATCTGGTCTATCTTCATATCATGTTGCTTTCCTTTGAACCATACTTCTTCCAAGGATCTTACATCCTGCAATATGGTTATCAACCTGTGGAAGACATATACTTCCCTTTGGCCGCCCTGAATAAGCTCATCATATATTATTTAATTGTAAATACGAATACTTAAATCAAAATTTACCTTAGTGATTATCTTTCACCATGACATTCTTTTTGTATGCATCTTTCACCTAAATATATTTATTGTCAAGAGTCTCTATCTTTTCCAAACTTCTATTAGAGTCCACATATCTTCCCTGGAGATCTCCTAATCAAGTATTCTTAGCTTCCTTGGATGTTGATTGCTTCTTTCCATGGTTGTACTTCGCATGATATCTTCCTTTTTCTTTCTCCACAGTTTTATTTCATTCCCAGGAACTTTCATTGTGCAGTTCCTTGATAATGTACAACCACCTCATTCCATATGAGGACATATTATGTCGATTTCATCTAGTGTAGATCATGCCCTTTTGGCAACCTATGCATCATAAGGGTTTATGCTTTATACTTTGATCATACTTCTAAATATAGAAGTATACTACTTGCAACCACATGGCATGAATTCATAGCATCCAATGTCAACATATATATACATGTACCTCATTCTTTTCCTTTTGAGTCATCCTGCAACATGTTTCCTTAGAATGAAAGAGTTTCATTTCCTTGATCTGCTTCATCAATATGTCATCATATTCTAATCCCAAAATTCTCTTAGTTAGAATTCTTGATGAAACCTTTTGCTTTCTTCCTAACTAGTGAATCCAAAGAGGATTCCATTAGAAAATGTCAACATCTATTTCCATATGTATTATTGAATCATGACCCTTGATCTAGATGATTGCCTTACATAAATATTGTTTTCAGTGAGGTTCCTAGGAGCCACTTCTTTCATGGCACTCTTGTTGACTGTTGTGGTATTATTCCTTGGAAGTTTTCATCAACACGATTGCCATGCAAGCTATTATACATTGTATTGAAACTTCCCTATTTTTGCAGAGAAGTTAGCGTCATGCTAGTGATTAATTTGAAACTGTATTCTAGTGGAAAAATTCACAGTTTTTTGGTGGAATAGTTCATAATTTATTCTGATCTTTTTTTGCAAGTGTACTAGTCATGATGATAAATGTGTGGTTTACTTTAGAGGGTTCTTAGTTCTTTCTAGACATGCTTTTCATCATTTTCTTTGAATACTTCTCTAGTGCTTTACCTTCATATTTTATCCCTTACACAATTTCTCCTGAGTTCCATGTTTTTATTTTTATTGGATGTTTCTGTGAAAACTTTTTCCTGAGGTTCTGCAAGGTAAATCCAAATGAAGAAAATACTATTTTACATATTGATATTTGTTCAAGACATTCTTGTGTGATAGTTGAATTTCATAAATCTAGATTTCTATTTCTTTATCTATATCAATATATAAGAACAAGCCCATGGATTGTTCATATTTCTCAAACTATGGAGTTGTTCCCTTCCTATTTCATGTTCTTTTATATTGTTATGTTGTGATTCAAATTTCTAGTTGTGCTTTCCAATTATTCTCCTACGTAGTACATGCTTTGTTAGATTATATCAAAAGTTATTCTTATTATATTTTTATTATGTATATTGAACATATTATTTCTAGCAACTTTTGATATTCCTATATTTTCTATTCCTTTGATGTATCTTTGCACCTTTAGGGGCAACTGCTAATTTAAAGTATAATTATTTAAAGGGTGCTAGCTCAATGGAAGAGCACCTGCTTTACAAGCAGGAGGTTGGTGGTTCGATTCCATCGTGCCCTGATATTCATAGGGAATGAGGATGATCAGTTTTTGGTGACAGATGATGTTTTTACCATCACCAATGAGCTTATGCTGAAATTTTTCGACTCTCACCAAAATATGAAATGGTGACGGTCAATGAACTCCACCATATATACGTATCAATAGTGATGACCATTAAAGGTTCGTCACCATAAATCTTTGTTGTTGATATGAAATGGTGAGGGTCATTGTTTGTCATTATAGTCATTATTCATGATGGGCCTTGATGTCACCAATAAGTTAATGGTGACGGTCAGTGAACGTCGCCAAATTTATGCACCAATAGTAACGGTCATGAAAAGTCCATCACAAAAAATCGTTGTTTTTCATATGAAATGGTAATGGTCACTATCCATTATTATAATCAATATTCGTGATGGACCTTGAATGTCACCACAACACATAATTTTGGCGACGCCACCTTTGGTGACGTTTATTTTTTTGTGACGGAGGCTATTTTTTGTCACCATTGCTCATATGAAATGGTGATTGTCATTATCCATCACTATAAATCATTATTGGTGATGGACCTTGAATGTCACCACAACACCTATACTTTCGGCGACGCCACCTTCGGTGACGTTCAATTTTTGGTGACGAAGGCTCTTTTGACACTCACCAATGAGCTGATGATGACCATTTTCGCCCCTCACCAATCTCCTTTTTTCTTGTAGTGTGTATACTTGTAGTTATTATATTGGTGATATTATGACCGAGTTTCCACGTTCTCTATGTTGGTTATTTTATGCTTATATGTTGTTTATATGATGTGTGTCATCTATGGATCTTGTCATGGGTTTCTTAGTTATTGAATGATTGATGAATATATGGAATAATAATGGTTATTTCACTTATTTGTATAGGTCATAAGGCTTTATTGGTGACTCTCATATGAATATATGACTAATCAGATATGCATTCATGAACTATAGCTTACGTGTTTTCCATGTGTTTTACAAAATGTTTGTTATGTTTCAGGTAGTCTCAATAATTTGTTTCCTATATGTTTGTTTGTCATGTTAATAATGATTCTAATAAGTCTTAGGTTGTTTTGGGAAGTGGTATCAAGGTTTTCCTTGTTCAAAATGGAACAAAGAAATATTCTAATTTAATTTTCCCTTGAATTAAATTAGAATAAAATTTTAATTCCACATCACAAGACATCTTGTATGAGTTAACTAAGTTGGTATGAATTAATTGGTTCAGTTAAGTCAATTTTAGGGTGTAACGTAAGTTCTTTATAGTGTCTCCTACATTATAGGACCCCTGGTTGAGTTTATTTTGAGTTATAATTAATTAGCTCTATTTATCTGAGTTCAATTTAGTTTAACTTTTTCTAAATGATGGAGGAACTAGTGAGAGTTAAAAGAGTAGAAATTAGACTTGAATCACATCTAGTTATCAATTAGATAATTAATGATTCAGGCATAAATAGCTTATGCATCTTAGTTTCAAGAAAGAATAATTTTAGGTTGGAGTTCAAGGGCGGTGTATTATCAGTTGTATACGCATCCAAATTCTACAGGTAGTTAAAGGAGTCAGAGGAATTTCCTAGATGTATTTTGAAATTCATTTGGGAATTTTCATAATTTACAATGTGAGGAAATAGAGATCCTATAGTGAAAAAAATTGGTTGAGGACGGGCCAAGGCTTGTCTAGGAAGAAATGAGAAATATATATATAGTGTAAAGGTTTCTCTAGCTGGAGAAAGTAATTGTATTATTCTCATATTTTTTTACTTATGAGATATAAAAATACCAGTGTTTTTAGTTGTGGCTTTCCCCAGGAATTTTTTATGTAATGCATGATTGAAATTATTTCTCTTTCATGTTTTGTGATTTTGCAATCATTATTGGTTTCTAAAATCAGTAGAGTATATTTAAGTATATTGTTTTAGCATATTACAATTATTAGTTTGAATATATATGGATTTTCTACATGGTATCATATCAGGAATCACTATAGAAGAGAAGAATAAAATTTTGTTGTTAGGTCCCTATATTACTAGTATATTCCCTTATTGTTCTTAGTGTAACCCCCTTATTTTTATTGTTGTACCCCTGTAACCCCAATATTTTTATTATTTTTCCCTTACATTATTATTATTAGGTCATCTAGGATTATATTGTGACCCCATGGACCCCTATATATAGAAGGAGGTTATTTCATTTGTACCATCCAATAGTTGTTCATTTATGTAATGTAAAGGGGGTTTCCCCCTCAAAGTGGCTTATTTCTAAGGTTTTTATATCTCTTTTCTTCTATTTTTGGAGTTGGTTTCATAACATTTGGTATCAAAACCTTGGATTCTAGGGTTTCGCTGCTCCAAACATGTCATCGTGGAATTTTCGCTACAACACTTTTTATAGGAATGCTCAGAAGCATAAATTTTTATCACGCGAAGTCGAAATTCGGAGGAACTTTCTGTAAAATTTCAGGTCTTTGTTCGCACTATGTTTAGAGATATGGTCTATGGAAGTTAGGGTTTTTTCAGGCTTCCGAATTTCATCTCAAAGACGTGACCGTGGGAAAATCATCATAACTCTCTCTCTAAGCGTCGGATTGGAATTTTGTAAAAATTTGGTGCAAGTACACAAACTATAGTTTTATTTCTATCAAGTTTAGAGCTTAAGGAAAAAAATGACACGTGGCATGCCATACAAGTTTTCTCTACTAAACTGGTCCATAATTAGGTCATTGTGGTATAATGGGCATAACTTTGCCTTGAAGAATCAAAATCAGGTCAGACCTGTGACATTCAAAAGAAGATTCAGAGGGCTCCTATACGATCAAATTTCGGATATTGAAGATCCGCAATCACAGAGATAATTCAGTTTCAATATTGAGCTCCTCAAAAACAAGAAAAAGGTGTGTATTTTTTGTTTGAATTGCATAAGTATTGTGTGAAAAATCAGTTTTAATTCATTCCAGTGGAATATTGTAGAATAGATATCAATATTGGATTCTAAAATTTACCCTAAAAAGAATTCAACACCCATTAAGCCTTTAGAAGGCTCTGCTATGTCTCATGAAGACAAAAAAGTGCAACATGACATATCAAAATTACAAGAGCAAATGCAAAAATCTTCTCTCTCGCAAAGAGCAACAAAAAATGAAATAGAAGTTTTGAAGAAAGGTGTGAAAGATAAGATGGATGGTTTAAAGAAAGGTGTTTAATATAATATGGATGGCATGGAATATTACATGGAAGTAATGGATGACATGGAAGAAAAAATGAAAGACAACATGGAAAACATGAAGAATGATTTAAAATAAGACATGGAAGGTTTGACAAAGTTGATACAAGAAATGTTTCCTAATGGTGAAAATATAGTAGAGGAAACTCATGATGAGAACAAAATAAATGTTAATCGTGATTTCATAAACTCTAATGTTGGAGGGAAGAACCACCATATTCCAAAAATGGATATGAGGAAGTTTGATGGAAAGGATCCTGTAACATGGATACTATAGATGAAGCAATATTTTGATCTCCATAATGTGCAAAACACACAAAAGGTACGCATTGCAACTTTACATTTAGAACAAAATACATTTGTATGGTATCGATGGCTTTGCTCCCGTAAAAAAATTCTCACTTGGTCAATTTTTACGGAGGAAATGATAGCACATTATGAGGATACAAAGAGCAACACCTTCTTTAGCCAATTGATAAATCTCAAACAAAAGGGTTTAGTGGGGCAGCACATTGAGGACTTTAAAAAATTGAATATAAGGGTAACTGATATTCCAGAGGAACACAGGATTGATCTCTTCATAGGCACTTTAAAGGATAACATCCAACATGAAGTTCGCGTTTTGGAACCTGATTCATTGGAGAAGGCATTCGGGTTGGCAAGAAAAGTTGAATGTAAAATTATGGCGACAAGGAAGCCTACCACTCAATTCTATAAAGAAGGAAGTGTTGCTACGCCTAGATTTCCACAACCTACAAGGTTGGCACCACAACAATTGGAAGAAAAAAGAGCAAAAGGGCTTTGCTATAGTTTTGATATAAAATACACTAAAGGTCATAAGTGTGTTGAAAAGAAATTATTTTACATAGATTGTGAAGAGAAT